>JARHVA010001543.1:1932500-2315000 GCA_037957365.1 Torreya grandis | reverse complement strand
CATTTAAAAAAAATATTTATTGACATCTCAGTCAACACATTTTAGAATTACAATGATTGATCAATTTTAGTGTCTAAGTGACCCAACTAAAAATGGTGTAATTACATAGCTATAGATTTTTTTAATCCTAGAAGCATCTTATAGGAAATGATTAGTGAATATTTTAGATTATAAAAACTTTATCAAACAATTATTTTGAGTTCTATGGAAGATGAGAGAGTATTTAGTGCATTATATTTTGTGAAGTCAAAACTTCAAAATAGAATGGATAAAAATCTAGAGTCTTACTTGAGACTATATGTTTTGTGTTATTCTGTGGACAATTTTCCTTATGAAAGAACATGGGAAACATGAAGTTATCTTGTTTAAAGAAGAGGAATCAGTAATATAGTGACCAATACAAAGGATGTAAACACTGAAACTGAATATGTAATTGACATGGTAGATGCAAATATCACTTATGATGAGAAAATTTCTTGAGGATTGTTTTAGATACCCAAGTTTTAATTTTATATGTATACAAATTATTATTTTATGAAATATTTCATATTGTTTTTTATTTTTTAAAATATTTGAAAGATTGAGTTCATTAAAACTATTGATAGCCTTATGATTGAAGTAATGGATGTTTTCCTCGATAGTTCAAATTGTTAAAGCTATTTGATGCATGTAAACTAATTGCAAGTTTATTAAAATATCTCTATGGATTAATTATTATAAATTTAAGACAATAAAAAATGTATCAATACTTATTTAATATAGATTCTAAAATTTAGCACTTCATTTTTTGTCTTATTACAATTCTGTGTACATAGTCAACTTTTATGAGCTTAAATAACTTCAATAAGAGTTTTAAGATTATATATTATATTAAAATTAACATTGAACAAAATAAAAAAATCAACCTAAATATTCATTTAGACACGATGCAATTAGGTGACACCTATTACTATTCAATTACACCATGTAGTTAGGTGAAACTTACTATCACCTGACTACATGATAAAACCAGGCTAGTTACATGGTGCAGATAGATGACAATAGGTAAGGCTTGGATTAATATTATATACCTTAAATATGATATCCATGTATATACTATTTTGAAATGATTATTCAAAAATATAGACCTCAAAAAATAATAGTGCCAAAATGTAGGCCTAATTCATGCAAGTATACCCAAGCCAAGTATGAATACAAAAATGTATAAAAACTAGACTCGACATCCCCTACCTTTCAATAGAATTTAAAATGAAAATATTATATTTCCACCTTACTTAGCTACATGCAGTGTATATAATCATACTTAAGAATTAACTAATCTTGAAATAGTATTATTCTTTTATTCTCAATGATAAAAATTGTATACATATCATAGTCTAAATAGAGAAACCATAGAGTCATGATAATAAAATTTCTAAGATTAATCTATTCAGACATGCCATATTAATATGGATGCAATATGAAATCAAAAGCCTTAAGTCAAAGTTCACTTTCTATAAATAAATGCTAAGTGTGAATGAAATTAATGTTACATTCAACCAGATCAAGTATAAAGATAATTTACAATCAATACGATCTTATTATAAATGAAAACAAAGCTATGATGTTATTACTTGATGAAAACATATTATAATCATACATGCTCCATACTTATAAATAAAAGAACTTGTATCCTTAATTCCATATTAAAGGATGCACAACACATAATAGTATAATTGGATATTCCTTAATATGAAATGCGATATATAGTCCAACTAAAAATGCATTCAACCTTAAAATATAGACTGTAGTCTAGTTCATTTAGTTCATAAAATCAACATCCACCCAAGTATTAATTAAATACTACACTACTATATCTCCATAGAATATTTAAGCTTGACCAAAATACATTTAAGATTTTAAAATTACATAGTATTCTATCATGATTGTAACAATAGAATAATCAACAAAAATTTGTCATATATTACATAACTCAGGTAAACTATATTAAATAAAATAAGAGCATTTGAAACATAATAAATTGTATAATACATAGAATTATCATATTAAACATTATAAACTCTTTTTGAAACATAAACTATCAATTTTATAGAATATAACCTACATCCACTTGCTCCATGCCACTTCCCTCCTTTGAAACCCCAGTCTCCTCTTGCCCTGCCTATGTGTCATCCTTAGAAATTCCTTCCTTAAGAAGATCCTCTATAGCATAATTTATATTGGCAATATTTTATGTTTCCTCATTTATTGTATTTCCTATTGAAAGTAGACTCGAATTGACATCTATTTTATACTTTAATAATTTTTTTGGGTCCATCCCATGCTCTTTAATAATTTTATTCAATGTGTTGTTATTTTTATTTAATAGAACAAGCTTTTTCTTGAATGTAATATCTAAAGTTATGCTTTTTCATGCATTTTTCAAATGCACATTAAGTAGTTTTGCTTCTTTCTTCAACTTTTCATATTTTGCTTATAATTAAGAAATAAAATATAATTAGATAAAAATTATAATAAAAAGAATATATATGCTAGAAATGGTGAAAACTTACCAAATCTTTTCCTTCTCTGCTTGGGCAATGACAATAAGGTTCATATGTCTTGCCCATTTGTTGAAATAAGTTTAGGCTTCTACATTCAAATTTTCCAACCTATTTATCATAATGCCCAAAACATTGTCATTGTAAACATTTTAAACTAAAATTAATCTAGATTGAGCTTGATTGAATAAAGCATTAATCTTTGAGGGTTAATTTTGAAATAGTGACTAAAAATTCACTCTTTGGGAGTGATTGTGAAAATGGGAATTAATTTCCTTTATCAATACTTTTGCCCTTACTTGACATTGTTTTAAATCATTGAGCTCATTGATAACACCCTCCTTAAGATTGGAAATTATATTTTTTGATAATAAATTATCTAATGGAAAAGAAGTGATAACATCATCAAACATATTCAAATTATCAGTAGTGGGTGGAGTGGGATAGGGGGGAAGAGGAATAAATCAATTTTGCAGTGGGCATATTAGAAACTTAAATAAAATCATGTGGATTGAAATCACTACCAGCCGGGGCCCCACTTTCAATCTAAATATACTCTTTATCAAAATCAATATGCTACAAACGTGTAACTCTCTATGCACTAAAAACACTACTAATATAGAAATTAGGGAAATCATACCCTAAAAATTATGGGGTTACTTTGCTTTGTGTAGGAAGGGATATATTATTCCTTATTTCTTAATTTGGCTAGTTGGTGGGGGTGGTGGCATATTTATCCTCACAAATGTAGGGTGACCTATAAAATGAAAAATTTATTGAAAATAGTAAATTTAAAAATAGAAATTAATTCTAATTCAAAAATTAATAGTTATTACATGTAGTTGGTGAGATTATCTCTTCCACTCTATGTGTCTGAGTTAGAGTGAGAATGGTGGTTTCAAATATAAAAGAGGTAATCATGCAATCAATAAATTATCTAATTGAAGAAACTTCAATTCAAAAAATTAGAAGTTGTAAAATATCAAACATTCAAAATGTTGTTGAGAAGAGTCTTGAAGGGCAATGGCTTTAGAGTCCACTGTAAAATGTAAACAAATAAATAAAATAATACAAAAATTAAATTTCATAAAATAATACAAAAATTTAATAATCATTAAAATTTGGGAGGAGGATAACCTACAAGTGGATATGATATTGAAGAAGACCTTGGGAATTTGGAAATTATAAATAAATTAAATGATGACTCCTTAGACTCAATATCACCAGAGCCCTCAGGGGCACAATGACCTTTTGATGCTACTTGTATTCTTGTGCTAAATCCATGCATTCGTAACTGTAACAAGCCAAGAAATATTACAGTTTAAATTTGTAAAAAGTTATAAAGTAACAGTCACCTAATTAATTTGAAGGCTAAACTAGCCTCCTACTCATCAATAAATAAAGAATTAGTGGTCATTTTTGTATGAAGCATAGTTAGAATCAATGTTTTTTTAGATCAAATAAGGCCTCATAATACGAGGCCAGAAAAAATTTTATACATGAAATGGTGAAACTCTTATTAGTAAAATCATAATCAACTCTATCCTAATCCTACTTGATATATAGGTGCACCAGTCATATTTTAACCCCCCAAGAGAATGAAGAATATAGTAAACAACCCAATAAGGAATATCCCTTGGTCTTCCCTATAAAATAATAGTATCTTGGAAGAAATACATAATGGATTTAAGAAATGGATTGGATATTTTATCCACTTGGATCCCCCTTATAGGTTGAATATCTATAATGAAAGTGAAAAACATGCAATTGGGACATTATTAACATGGAATAATGAATTATAAAACCTAATATAAATGTCAATAATAAAGTTACAAATTACTAGCTGGGTTGATGGCCAAGTGTACATAGACTCCAAATACTTTTTATCATCATTGGTGAAGAGGTTTTTGGTGGTAATAGGGCTTGCATTGTAGTGTGGAATCCTTATTAAATTATGGATATCCAAAAGAGAGGTGCCAAAAGAAATCAAATTGGTGTTGATACTCACATGGAATCTAGTCTCACTACTATCATAGTGGGCCATTAGAGATATGAGTAGGTTTACATCAGTATCATACTGAGGCATGTAGATGATGCCTCAGAAATTACACTTGTTGATCCAATCAACATAGGTTTTGGGCTAATCCACAATTTTAAAAAGTTGGGACATAATAAATTATTGAAAATATATTTTTGAATGATACCTATGCTTGTGTATATTATCCCTGTTAAAGCCATATTGATGTCATAGCTTTCTTATTCATTTAAAGTGTAGTTAGAGAGAGAAGGAAAATAAAAAAGTGCATAAAGTGTTAAAATAAGGGTAAATATGGGTTTTTATAGGCTCATGGTGCAATAAAAGTGGCCGGTATATGCAATCGGTGATAACTAGTCATGCATACAACGTAGACAAATAATGTTTAGTGTTGACCAAATACATCATGTAGTCAAGTACAACCTATTATCACCTAGTCATATTATGTATCCAAACAATACCTACTATCATCTAGTTGTACCTTGAAACTAGGTGGCACTTTTTACCACTTGATGGCATCATGAAACTAGGTGATAATAGATGTCATCTAATTGTATGGTACAACTAGGTGATAATAGGTGCCATCCAACTGCATAATGTAACTAGGTGGTAACAGGTGCTACCCAACTACATGATATAACCAGGCAACAACATAATTTACTTGATGACATATTTTAATTGAGAGGCACATGGGGTCACTTGATTGTAGTGTATAGATGGGTAGTTGTATGAATTTTCCAAGGCTAAAAATTAGATTTTCCTAAGCAAACCAAAGGGGGTTTTGGATATGGGATCTTAAAATTTACCTTGGTGGGTGAATACAATATTGTTGACATGGGTATTATGAATTAATATTTAAACTATTGCTTGCTACACCCATACAACTCATTTTATCATGAGGATGGCCATCCATTTTGCACATTGGAGAGACTCAACACTCATCAACATAAGATGCATGGTATGTCACTTGTTCTAAGGAGGCATCCAAGTTATGCAGGTAGTGAAAAAAGGAAGATGAGGGGAAGGGAATACACTTTAATACAAATAAAATGTAGTCTGATAGATTGACTGGTAAAAAATCAGATCTCAACAACATGCATAGGCTAGAAAGATCATGGAATAGACAAAGATAATGTCTTCCAAGTATCTAATATCAATGAGATAACCTTAAATTTCTATTTGGCTAGATGAGTGCATATGATTCAAGTCAAAACATTACATAAAGAAAACATGTGTCAATAAGGTGGATAAATTATTTTCTACAAATAGAGAAAGAATAATAAGGGTGGAACAAGGATATGGGGCAAGCAATTGTAAACATTAGATGAGATGCAATGAGTTGAATAGTTCACATGCATTAAAATTTTATGTAATTTTATGTTTATGAATATTTTTTTAAATTTTTGTAGCAATTATCATCATAAAGTGATAAATATGAACCTCAAAACTATTATAGCGAGGATTTTGACATTATCTTGAGGGATTATGTTTCATAGAAAGGGAAAAGGGTTTGTGAGGGGGGAAAAAATAAAAAAGTGGTGATTATGAGATGCTTCAAGTTAGTAAACTCAATGAATATCTCCAAACATATTGCCATTATAGTTATGTTTAACACAAATGTTATTTTAACATCTCTTATTGGTCCTTTGTACATGAATGTATTGGAGGAAGAATGACAACTTGAGGTTGTTTTAGTGTCCAATAAGGAAGGTTAAAATGATGAGTATGATATGAATATTGACACCATTGACACATATTCTAATTCTTGTTCCACATAAAAAATTTATTTACATCTTGGTGACAACACATGGATATACACTAAAGGTTATATGGCTACAAAATACACCATATTCTTTGTTGAGTAGGGGAAAAATTTCCATGGAATTCCAACACAAGAAACTATTGCATTTTCACCATTCATATGGCTATGTATGATGACCTAGAGTTGCTACCCTTCACTAAAACTAAGGAAGACACTACAAAATAATTTCCAGTCAAATGCAATTTGACCTTATTGATATCAACATTGACCAATCCACTAGCAATGTTTATAAAACAATAAAGGTTTACACAATAGATGTCATTTTTAGTTCTCTTTATTTTCATTAAACCCTTCCATATTTAATTTTGATTTTATTCAATCTTATAATTTTGTTTAGGATTTGGACGAAGAGGAGGTGATGTCTAAAAAAGCATTATGAGCTAATTTTTTTAGTATGATATCCAGTTGTTATGCCATATGCTAGTTATGGTTATATTTATTTGATGGTTATATCTCCATGAAGACTACATGATACAATAGGTTAACTCATTCCATCATTTTTTACTAATGCAGTTAGTCCTTCTTTGGTCTTGGATTTGAGAAAAAAATCATTATTTTCTGATGTATACTCCAATAATGTATTTTACTAGATATTGTGCCTAACAAAGGTGTCATGTAGGGTATCACATTAGAGTTTTAGTGACTACATATAAGTTATAAATAAAAGATTGATTTCAATTTTATTTATAAATAAATCTTTGATAATTAATTTAATTTTTATTTAACAAACTACTATGTGTTTTCTTCATGTAGGTGTCTTATTCTTGATGTTTGTCCACCTTTCTAACCATTTCAATTTCAAATGTAGGTTTCTTCATGGCAAGGCAAAAAATAGTCACATTCATTGATCATCCAATTCCACTTCCTTGTCCTTGATAATGGGTTTCAACACCATGCCATAAACAAAGATATTACTTGGTAGCTAGTATCTTAGACATGATATATATATATATATATATATATATATATATATATATATATATACACACACACACACACACATCATGTCCAAGTAATATGTATCATTACATATCATACATGTTGTACATATCATGTCAAATTATATATATATATATATATATATATATATATATAATATATATATATATATATAATTTGACATGATATGTACAACATGTATGATATGTAACGATACATATTACTTGGACATGATGTTTCAATATAAATGTTTCATTTATGTATCCTCTTGGATAAGAAGTGTTTCATTTACATACATTGAAAGTAATGATGTGGTGGTCATTGTTTTAATTTATGATGTAATACAGTACTTTGCATGGCTAAAGGATGCAATGATGTTCTCATGCATGTAAGCAATCATGTTGATATGTAATGATGTTGACATGTAATGATGTTCACATGTATATAAGAAACCCTGATGATATGTAATGATGTTGACATGTAATCAATCATGTTCACATGTTTACATTATTTTTTATTGAATATTACAAATGTCAATAATCATGTGCACATGTTCACATGTCTCAATGTATGTTGAAAATTAATGGGGGAGGGTGCATCATGTCACTTGTCTATTTTTCGTCCACTTCTTTTATTTCCTTTATTTATTTATCCAAACAAATCACATAACACTTAAATAATTTATATGGAGTCTACTTTGAGAAAGAGGAAGAGGGAGGGCCAATATTACAACACTTCAATGAATCCTATGGAGCCTACTAGAGGCATGGATTCATGGTTTTCATGTTTATTTTATGTATTCTTGTTAACTTGGTGACATTATTGTCATTGATTTTATATGCTTCCCTTTCTTAGACCCATTAACATCGTGTGGTTATTGAGATATTTTTATGTAATATAAATGTGGTGATTTTACTTGAAATGATGGTCAAATTATGATGTAAAATCTTAGAAGGTTATTTGTCAAGTAGTCTTCCACTGCTTATATTTGTGGAATTTAGTTTTCCTATCTTAAATTCATAAAATACATACCTCAGTCTCAGCTAAAATAAATGATCAAAACATTTAGGAAAGCATGACATTGATGGGATGTTTATTCATATGGTACAGATAAACCTATGGTTAATATAATATTTTAATTTGGAAAAAAAAATAGGAAGACTAGGTAACCACTGAGTGTGATTCCTTAATAATTTCTAGTGTTCAGTGTGTATTTTGATATTAACATATGTATATTTATAAAGTATGCTCTTCACCTGTGCTTAGTGTAATTTAGTGAATCATAAAAGTTAAAAATATGCATAATTTATGTGTTGCAATCTGTTTGTCTAATTACAAAGTTTGGTATGCTATGTATTCTAAAATTGGTGATAAAGTCGGCCTTTTAAAATAAATTTGTTTACTTGGTTTTATTTAAATAAATGAAATGATAATTTTTTTGAGAAATTTTGTTCATGTGTTTTGAGTTTATATGAAAATGAATGTTTGATTATGTTGAAACATTTTATTAAGGGGATCAATGAAGTAGTGCAAAAGTAAGTCCCCTTATAATAAGGTGGCCATGATAATGCAACACATAAGTCATAAAGTCTTTAGGAATACCTTCAACTCTTGTCTAAATTTTTCTATGTTCAAGTAATCCTTAATATGGATAGCCTAAATCACTCTCACAAAATTGTGTCCAGTGTTCAACCTCTTCATTATTTCTTATAATATTTACATAAATATGGCTCAATCCCATTTCTTATAGTATGCAAGTTCGAGTTATATCAAAAAATAGGAGTAAAGACAAAAAATATTAATTATGTAAAATATTATGAGTTAAACCTCTTATTAAATTCATCCTTCCTTCCTTTTATGGAAAAAAGTTTAATCTGAGTATGAGTCAGTATATTTATAATATCGAGTTTGTTACTTCTAGTTTATCCCAAACTATTCCAAAATATGAGCTAAATGTTTATTATCTCTTGTAAAGTTTCCAAACAACCTTCACAAAAGGTTAACATAGTTGGGTATGTGAATAACCTATGAAAATATTTGAGTCCAACATCTCAGTCCTCGTGGTTATCAATAGATTTTGATAGATTAGAGAAGAAAATATATTTTTGGACTTACTACTATAATAACTGTGAATACACTCATGCTATTAATGTGAACAAACTAAAGTTGTTCTCTTATGCAAAAAATTTATGTATACCAGTGAAATTGAATACCAATTATGTTAAAAGTATGTTTTAGGCTTAAATGTATCTTCTTGTTCATTCTCTAAAATTGAGAATACCTCTAGTTGTTTTTTCTTATTAGATTAGCTTGGTTAAGATTGTTGCATTCAAACAAACCCTTGTTTAGGTTTTGAAGTAGAAGGTGTGTAATTTGATCTCACTTTCCAGCCATATGATCTAATATATAAGAAAAATGTTTCATTAAACCAATACATATCAAACATTGTGAATTATTAAATAGTGAAATTTATGAAAACTAATGATGTAATAACACCTACAACATTTATGAACACTAATTCTATTTAAACAAATAAATTTGACATCTATGAATAACATATAAATTTAAAAAAATTGATATTTAGCAGTGTGATTGAGATTCAGAATGGTAGTGGAATCAAAAGTTCATTACAACAAGTTTAATTTAAGAAAGGAGGTGAAGAGGAAAGACACATAATTCCATTCATGAACAATGGAAACATATGTAATGATATTAATTCACTAAATAAGTATAATAATTTAAATATATCATAATGATATGGAAATATAATAGAAACATGAATAATAGATAAGCCACTTAGAGGTGGAAATCCCACAAATGCTTGCAATAAGAAATGAATACTCAAATATAATGATAAACAACTAACCCTACCTCCTATATATAGTCTAGCAAGGCCATGGAAAACCCACAGGCTGACCTACTAAGCATATGAGTGCATAGAGAAATGTAAAATAATATGAAAAAGGGTTTGCAAGCTATTAGTTGGCTACACATATCCTTAGACATGCTAATGGTTAAGTGTGTAACATGCTCTTCCCCTTCAAAAAAATGTTGTCCTCAATGTTGAAACAATCTCAGATGTCATTTCATGAAGTCTTCATCCTCCCAAGTAGCATCTTCAGAAGGTAGATTCTTCCATTTGATCATATAATCTATAATCATTTTGGACCATATCTACTTAGTGTGCATTTGAAGGACTACTTTAGGATCAAGAATAACTCTCCCTTCCTCATCTAATTCTGGTAACTTAGTTTGAGTGGAAAATCTATGTCTATTGACATTATTAAGGTAAGATACATGAAATACTAGATGAATGTAGGTGGATGGAAGAAATTCTAGCTTGTAGGCCACACTACCAATATTTTGCAAGATCTGATAAGGGCCATAATGCTTAGGAGACAATTTGTTATCCTTGTTTTTTTTATTCAAGGACATCTACTTATATGGATAAAAACAAAAAATACCCAATCACCAATTTCAAAATTATCTTATGTTGATATGATTGTTGCTTCATGTGAATTTGGGCTAGAGCTAAATTTTCATGCAAACTAACAAGGACTTCATGTCGATGTTGAAGGTGTTCCTACATTGCACACACATTTGGGTGGGATTTCAAGGGTGAAGTGAGGTATGGAGGATGATATCCATACAATGCCATAAAAGGAGACATTTTGGATGAATTATACACTAAAGTATTATACCACCATTCAACTAGGGGCAATCACTGAGCCTATTTATCCTATTTATCTGACACAAAACAACGAAGGTACCCTTCCAAACACTTGTTGACTGACTAAATTTATCTAGTGGATTGAGGATTATAGTATGAGCTATGAGCCAATTAGATACCCAAACATGCAAATAATTTTGTCAAAAAATTACTAAATATGGGATCTCGATCATTGATAATAATGTTAGGAGTATCATGCAAGTTCTAAACATTATTGAGAAAGGTAGAAGCTACTATACTGGTCACTAATGGTTGATATAAAGAACAAAAATGAGCATACTTTGTGAGTCTATCCACAATAACCATGATAACATTTCTATCTGCAGATCATGGTAATCCAGTAATGAAATCCATAGACACATCTTCCCATTGTTGACTAGAGTTAGATAAGGGTTGTAAAAGCCCTAAGGTTTTAATGGTTTCACCTTTATTTTGATGACAAACCCTAAATTAAGCCACATATTTCTTTACATCCCCTTGAGTCCTTCCTAAAAAAATCCTTCTTGACTCTATGATAGGTTTTCAAAAAACTCGAGTGACTGCCAAGTGGCAATGCATGAAGTTCTTGAAGAATTTTCTATTTGAGAAGAGAATTTTGACACAAATATAATCTTTGTACCATAATTCATTACCATTCCATGTAAACTTTTAAATACCATATGAACCCTATTATAGATTCTGAATCAATGCATGGGTAACACTATCATTCTCCCATTCTAACCTTCCTTCCTCGAGCCAGTTTGCCTATTAAATGGTCATGGCACATAACAATGCCTCAACTAGTTCATCCTACTTGGATAGTTCATCTACCACCACATTTTCATTGACTTTCTTATATATGATTTAAAATTAAAGTCTAACATTTTTATCACCCATTTTTATTATTCTTCAGAGGACAACATTGTTCCAAAAAATATTTAAGGCTATCATGATCAGTCTTTACCTGAAAGTGATGACCCAATATATAAGGTCTCCATTATTTGACTACATGTAGAATAGACATCATCTATTTATCATATATGGGTTTGAGCTAATTTTTACCCTTGAATTGATGAATTTTAAAGGTAATGGGCCTACCCTATTGCATGAGTAATGCACCCATACCATATCCATATTAATCACATTTAACCATAAATTTTTTAGAGAAATTTGGAGTAGCCAATACTGGAGTGGTGCACAAAGCCATTTTAAGTTTTTAAAATACCTTTGTAGCTATATCATTCCACTATAAGGAGTCTTTATTCAACAAGGAAGTGAGTGGTGTTGTAATACTATAATAATGTTTGAAAAACCTGTGATAGAGACTAGTTAGCCCTATAAATACCCTTAGTTGCTTGAGTGTCTTGGGAATATAACACTCTATGATGGCTTTGATTTTTTAAAGATAAAATTTTTCTCCCTCATGTGATATAATATGACCCAAATATTCCAATTCCTAGACTCCAAAAGCAAGTTTGGATGGTTTAGCATATAGATGATGTTGCTCAAGAACTAAGAGTCCCTGTTTCACATGCTTTAAGTGGTCTTCCCAATTTTTACTATAAATAAAGATGTCATAAAAAAACACAAATATAAAATTTCTCAAAAATGGCCTAAAAACTGTATTCATCAAACTCTAAAAGGTGTATGGTGTATTGGTGAGACCAAAAGGAATGACAAAAAATTCATAATGGTCTTCATGAGTACAAAAGGATATTTTAAGAATATCCTCAATATGGATTTGGATTTGATGATACCCAAAACAAAGATCTAATTTGGTAAAATAAACAACATCATGTAATTCATGTAATAAATCATTGATTATAGGAATAGGAAACTTATCTTTGATAGTGAAATTGTTGAGCTCTCTCTAAATTGGACACATCCTCTAAGTTTCATCCTTATTTCATACCATTACTATTAGAGAAGAATATTCACTTTGGTTATGGTTCTTTCCTCCAACAACTCTTGTACCATTTTTTTAGTTTCACTTTTTTAGGCATAAGGATACCTGTATAATCTGATGTTAGGTGGCATACTTCTAGGAATGAGTTTGATGGTATGATTATGGGTATGGTTAGGAAGAAGAAATTTTATCATGGGCTCAAAAATAATTGAATGTTCATCCAATATTTATTATAAATCAAGATGGGTAGAATCCTTAGTTTGTTAAACATTAATGGAAAATAAGTGCACCACAAATCCTTCAACACCTTTTTTTAGCATCTTGGTCATCTAATGTGAACTAACCACTTATGGAGATTTAAATCTTAATCCCCATAGTTATACTGACTTACTTTTAGAATGTACTTCATCTCAATTGTACCCAATTTGGTGAGCCATTATACTCCTAAAACAATGTCAGTCCCACCTATAGGAATATAAAACATAGGAGAATATATAAAATAGTCCCCTATTGCTAACATAATACTATGAAATTTTATAGAATATGAAATTATACCACCATCTACAATCATGACTTGAAATTTTAGTGTTGGGTAGATGAAATAATTCAAACAAGAAACCAACTTACTATTGATGAAAGTGTGTGTACTTCTTAAGTAAATAAACACTATGACCTTATATTTCTTAAGGAAACCCACCACCTTAAGAGTTTGAGGAGTAGAAATACCTAAAAGGGCATGGTAGGAGATAGTAGGTTAAGAATATACAACTTCATCCTTGGGTCCTTCAAAACCCTCACTAGATACCTCCTCATCTTCTTCATCCTCATCGACCTCTTCAATGTAAAATAAATTATTTTTAGCACATCGATGACCTTTGCTCCATTTTTTGTTACAACCATAAAACAATCCTTTGACATGCTTCTCCTTAATTTGTTATGGTGTCAATCTGGTAGATTAAGGTAGTGATGGGGTTGGGAAGGTGTATTCCCAGTTAATAGTGAAAGGATGATGTTTGCTCAACTCTTTTTCTTTTGTTAAGCATGCCCTTGTTATAGCTTCAAATATAATTGTGGGGTTAAACATGTGAACCTCTCATTGAATACTATCTTTTAGTCCACCCAAAAAAAGGCCAGTTAGATTTACCTCAGTGATGTCCTCCACATGTAAGGATAGATTCTAAAATTGATGAATATAATCCTTTATTATTCTTATTTATTGTAGTTTGGCTAACTGGCTGAAGTAGTTTTCAAAAACATTATCCTGATAGTGAGACATCAGTTTATTAGAGAATATAGACCATGTAACAGGAGCACTAGTCTTATTATTTTGAGCACATAATTGATGATACCAAATGAATGGATCAGGTTCTAGATACATAAATACCAAAAACACAATTTGAGAGCTAGGATTTTGGTGTTGATCAAATAAATATTTAATTTGAGTGATCCTAGTGAGTAAATCCTTACCATCAAACTTGTGTAAGTCCACTTTTGGAAACATCTGTATCACCCCTATATTGGTGGTGTTAGTGCTGTAAGGATAAGGACCAGAAGGAAAAAGTGAAGGGTTGTTGAGTGGTAAATGAGATGAAATAGTATCTAATTATGTCATGATCTACTACAATTATTGTTCATGCCATCAAGCTCCCCTTATATTATTAAAATTTGAGTTTGGACTTGCACATCCTTCTACATCAGGCCTTATAGATTCAATTGAATTTGAGAAATCATCTCTATAGACATATTATCATAGGTTTTATACTCCATGTCATTCCTTAAAGGATTTTTAGGGGTGTCTTTCCCTTCCCCCATTTGTGAGTGTTAGGACCAGCCATAAGAAGGCTTGATTGTGAACCTTATTTTGCCTTGTTGACCTAACTTTGACCATGAATAGTTTTAAATATTTTAGCCTCAAATCAAAAATATCAAAGAATAGACCCAAGCTAATTTTTTCTAAGATTTCCAAAAATGTAAATAAATTCTAAAAAATCTACAAATTGAGAGTTATGGAGAGAATTTATGAAAAACCATAAAATGGATATAACTTCTAAAACATAGATCAAAATGAGCTAAAGTTTTAATGGAAGCTTAAATGAATGTTCTTACACCTCTATTAAAAATATAGTGGATAAATTCATAACCATTTGTAATATATATCTAAATTTAAAGATCTAGGGTTTTTGACCTGATTATGGCCCAAATCGATGCTCTAATACCAAATGTAAAAAATCATTACACCAAAACCTTGAGATGTTAGTGAAAATTTCCCATCAAGATTATAACATCCCACCATGATTTCAAAGCCCAGACTCTTGTTTGGATTTACACCCGTATATTAGGATCCTCTACATATATGAGCTCCAAAAAAACACTACCATATTGGTGTAACCACACGCTCCATGACTTGAACCTGGATGGAGGCTCTAATACCAAATATAAAACACCATTACACCAAAACTTCGAGGCATTAGTGAAATATTCCCATCAGGATTATAACATCCAACCACGCTTCTAAAGCCTAAAGTTTGGGTTGAATTTATGCCCATACACTAAGATCCCCCACATATATGAGCCCTAGATGAACACTGTCATACTAGTGTATCCACCCACTCTATGACTTGAACCTAGATGGAGGATTTGGTACCACTTGTAATGATATTAATTCAATAAATAAGTAGAAAAACATAAATATATCATAATGATATGGGAATATATCATAAAATATGAATAATAGACAAGCCACTTTGAGGGGGAAACCTCTAAAATGCTTGTAATAAGAAATGAATACTCAAATGTGATGATAAAAAACAAACCCTACCTCTTATATATAGTCTACCAAGTCCATGGACAACCCATAGGATGACCTAATAAGTATATGAGTGCATAGATAAATTTAAATAATATGAAAAAGGGTTATGCAATCCACAATTTGGTTACACATATCCATTGACATACTAATGATTAAGGGTGTAGAAACATATTAAATATATTTCACCGTACCATTAATTTACTGAATTCAAAAATATTCATCATTGTATGATTACAAAAAAGTTTATTTTCTTTCAAAATAATATTACATATATCCCATAATAGTGTTTATGGAAATGAATAAACATTTTACACCTCACACAAAATAATGGAGAGTATGAGAACAACAAAAAATGTAAACATTATACTATGTAAAAAGGAAAAGTGTTGCACAATAGTGACATTATTTTGCACTTCAAAATTAGACATAATATTAAAATATTTTTCTTATTCAAAACACTTTTCAAGTGCATCTTCTAAAGTATGCATGTAGAAATCATCCACACTCATTTGGACTATTTGTTTTCATTCCTCATATGTTAATTCCTATTTGGATTATTCATTTGCACAATAGATCTCAATATCACAAAAAAAGCATATAAAAAATTGCATCCTCATGTAATCAACTCAAGATTCCTTGTGGAGCATACCTCTCCCCTTTCATTTCAGCAATAAATACTTTTGAATTCAATTTCATATAACTACCCATTTTCTCATGCAAGTACAAACATGAACCAAACCCATCTATAAATGCATGTAATAGGCATAGTGTACACAAGTAATAATTTACCATATTCCATAATTATGTTATTATCTATATTGAATAACATGTTATTGATTTGAATAACTTATCCTTTCCATCCAACACTAACCACTATATGTATTTTTTTATTAGACATACTGCACTTGTTAACAATGCACTACAAAAATATCAAACATGAGATTTTTAATTACTTTATTTTTACACATGCATTGGTTAAACATGCATAGTCAAAATATCAAACATCATATTCCTCCCATTTTCTTAATTTTTACTCTCTATTATTCAATTATATTTTTTGAATCTTTTGTACCCTTTTACATACTACATGTAATGTGATCCATAGGTATCATTCCACATTCAATATGACAAACACAAACTATCCCATTAGGATTTGATTTAATTATAATGCATTGTTTGATCAACTTGGGGTGTGAGAATATTATGGTGGTAGGGAAAATGTTCAATATTTAAAAGGACATGTAAACCTTCATAAACACTAGATTTAGAGAATATGAGCCCATGCATAAAGATGTGGTTGAAAGCATATGGGGTTATAAGAATAAAACTAATCACCAATAGAAATCGCATTAGTAAAAATAATTTATGGTAGGGATGATACAAAAACATGTAGGCTTATAATAAATTTTTGATAAGTTCCAATGATAGGCTATGGATGAAAAAGAAGTGTGTGAGATATGTGCATAACCATGAAAATAATACAATACCATGACCAAGAAATAAGAGAATAATCCAGAAGAGTTTCAATTTATCAAATGTTTTTGGAATAATCCCAATAAATGAAATAAAACATAACCATGATATCCAAATAATTGGAAAAGTTTGATAAGGATCTACAAAAGAGTGTGTATGTAGTCTTCAATTATTATGAAGGATAAAAAACTTCAAGTGTAACTAGTAAAAACTTATCTGCACACATATAATAAATTTATTATGGTAGATAACATTATTGTTATTCAATCTTACAAAATATAAAAAATAAAGAGAGGATGAATATATTGCAAGTAATGGAAATAAAAAAATGGATATATGCTTGGACAAGGAAAGATGATAAAAAGTTGAAGTGGCTCATGGTGTTGAAGGGTCTTATGCCTCAAGAAATCATATCATGTATCTAAAATCTAGGGAGATATTATACATAAGATAATTGAGATGTTTATGTTGTGAGGTAATTATTAATATATGTGATTTTTTTTGGATCTTAATATGGACATTGAACATAATTGTTCTATTACGAGTTATTTGTGTATATTCATCTTGAGTAAGACACCCAATGCAAAAGATAGAGTACGATATACATGGTATGATTTTTCATATTTTGATATTATGTAATCTTGATGGAGGAATACTTTTGATGGGGTTTAAAAAATTTTGTTGCACATAAAAATGTTATAGTTGGTTTGAATGATTATTTTGTTAAATTACCAAAGATATCATTCCACATTCAATGCCACAAATATAAACTATCCCATTAGGCTTTGCTTTACTTATAATGCACTATTCAATCAACTTGGTGTGTGAGAAGACTATGGTGGTAGGGAAAATGTTCAATATTTTAGAGGATGTGTAAATATTCATAAGCACTAGAGTTAGATAATATGAGTCCATACATAAAGAGTTAGTAGCACCTATTTGGGGTTAAAATAATAAAAAACTTCAATTGTAACTAGAAGAAACTTATCTGGGAACATATACTTTGCATGGATATCTATGAATTGCATGGATATCATATTGGGTTTTGGAATTATAGGCTTTGTTATTTTAATTGTAAGTCCTAAAAGTGAGTGGAGTTTAGAAACCAAAATAAAATAAAATTTAGTGGTAATAATAAAAGGTAATTATCAAAGATGCATTGACCTTAATATCATTTGATTTACCATAATAAATACAACATACGAGCTGAAGTAAGAAGAGATATGAAAAATGGTATCCTACATTGTTCCAAATTGTATTATATGGGTAAAAATAATGTAAAATGAAAAAAATAAAGAGAACCACCTTGGATACATGTATAACATAAATTCTTTGGAGTGGCAGGGCAAGGCTTGATGGCAGAGTAGATTTTCCCATCCTCTAAAAAGGATTTCTTGGAAATGTTAGTATGTATAGTTGATTATGTGTAAAAAGATTTATATGGGGTTGTGTAAGTAAGAAACATGTGTGGTGCCTCATTTGACCCAACATCATTATAAACAATTGAATGATTGATATTAAGATTGGCAGTGGATGGCATGGTAATTAAAGTGTTGAAAGAATTGTCAGTTGCTTAGTTGGACATGATCAATACCAAAGAGATGAAACTTAGGTGAATAAAAAATGGTCCACTACTTAAAAAATCTTCATGGCTTCAATTTTATAGTTATGTATATAGAGTATCCTAAAATCATCATTATTCATGAGACACTCCATTTTTGCATGCAATGCATTATATACATTCAATTCATTGACACCCATAATCCTTATGAGAACATTTCATGTGTTCAATAAAATAAAATTAGTATAACATAAATTCTCTAGAGTGGTAGAGCAAGGCTTGATGCTATAGTAGATTTTCCCATCCTCTAAAAGGGATTTATTGGAAATGTTAGTCTTCAATAGTTGAAAATGTGTAAAAGGGATTATAGGGGATTATGTGTAGTAAGCAACATGTTAGGTTCCTCCTTCAATCGACCCTTATTACGAATAGTTGCATGATTGAGATTGAGATTAACAATGTATGGAATTGGTATTATATGATTATAATTAAAGTGTTGAAAATTTATATTATTATTCAATCTTCCACCTCTAAACAATCAATCTTGGAAGTTATTATTCAATTCACAAATATCATTTGACATATTCTAGTAATTTTTGTAATGCTAGATGATGATAATAAATATGATCCTATTTGGTTGAGTTTATAACATCCTATAACATTTGACATATAATTTAATTTATCATAATATATTTTTCCATTAATATCATTTGACTACAATAGACAAGCAAAATTATTGGGGTGAGCTTAACCAACATAGTTGAGGTTTTCCTTCCACTGAGGGAGAATGTTGCTTCCAATTCCAATATGATTCTAATCTTCTTGTGAATGCTTAATTTGATTCCAATATAGTATGGGTGAATGGGAATTCTAATTTATTAAAAAATATATGAAAAATAAGCTCAACAAAATAAATGATAATTATGCATGTTTTATTTTATTCAAATGTTCAATTCAGTTAACACCATGGATTGCACACATTCTGGAGTGACGTGGAACTATAAAGGTAATGGCACATTCTGAGGTGGCAGTGGGCCCTAGGGAAAATGATTATTGAATAAATAATGATGTTAGTTTGTGGTCTATGAAGGGATTTAGTGTTAATTGGTATTCCATAAAGGGGAGTCAACAAAAACATTGGCAAAATGAGCTGATGCTAGAAAACACTAAGTTTGTGCATGTTGGTTAAGTTCACCCTCTTTTGATAACATGTCATTCATAATGACTACCTTACCTTTGACACAAATTTTTGTTTAATTAATTTTTTATGTATTTTCATGCACACTACTTTAAAAAAATACACTTGTTATAAAATGAAGAGACACCAACAAAGATTGGGTTTGTTTTTTTTGCTTTGTCAAGTGTTTTTTAAGACAAACAACTTTATTATTATAGTTTGGTTATGTATAATTTTTTTGGATTATTCCCTATATTTAATATAATTTTATATCACTTCATTTATAATACATCATGCCTATGGTGGTGCTTCTTCATTTAGAATAGAGTAGTGTAGCTTTGGTTTGGTTATTGTTGCTCAGTTTTGTAGCATTATTTCTAGTTTATGGCTTAGAAATTTATTTATAGAAACCATTTTTAAAAACCAACATTTTTATTATATTTTATGGGCGTACATATAATTGTGGGCTCTACCATATATTTTAATTTAAACCATATGTATTAATTTACATACATGTGCACATGTATTGATATTGATATTCTTATTTCAACTTGAATCCATACCCATTTTGTTACATTACTATAAGGGGCATGTAGCTCTTCATTTCTCATCTCAATTATTATATAACTTGATATTGGAATAACCAAATGAAAATGGAGACTATCTGTCCATCAATTTAATAAGATGAGATGAGATGGGTTATATTATTTTTTTAACCAAAATATAATTTTATTTGGAGACGTCCTTAAATCTAGTAAAGTTATTTGAGATTATTAACATTATACATGAGTATCAATTCATAATTCATACTTAATGATGAATTTATTTTAAAACTTTGTTTTCCTCATTCATGTTAAACATTAAACAAAAAATATTTTCATTTTACATAGTTAAATTAATAATGGAATTCAAAATTTGGATTAAATTTGATGGTTGTATGATTAAATTTATATTTTCTTTTCTAAAAATTCCAATAAAAAATTTAAAATATTATATAAAATTTGTTAAAGAACCATAAAAATAAAAATGAAAATAGAATGTTTTTAAGATTTTCTATACCAAAAATTTTGCTTATAATCTAAAAAATAACTTATAACGTACTATCAATATGTAAAAGGCATTTTATTATACTTCAAATACAAAAGGTAAACCATTAAAGTTAATTCATGAGTGGAGTGGGAGCAGGAGCAGGTAGAGTTGAGCATGACAATTAAAAAGTGTAGTGTTACTTTCCTCTACAATGCATCTTCTATTTTAAAAGAATTGTCCTTATTATTTGTACAAAAGCCTTCCATTTTTATACCTTTAAATTATGGACTTAAAATTTATCCATCTAATATGGGAATGTGAACATCATCTAATATCTGATGTTGCTAACAATTACAAGTCATGGAACCCTTCACCACTTTTTATGATATTTATAGCTATGCTTCTTTACTTTATAATCTTTACTCTTTACTTCCATTTATATAATATATATAAAATATTTATTTATAGTGATTTCAAGGAGGCCCTCAAAAGTATTTCATTTATGATTATGATTATGATTAAAGTACACATGTTTATTTTTAACAGTAAAAAATATATATCCATATTTTAATATTATGGCATACACAATCTAAAACATTCTACATTAGTAGGTACAACATCTAAATTATTTGTTAAAATTCCATGCTCAACAATATAATCATTTTTTAATAAAATATCCAAACTTGTGTTATATCATTATCACAATTTGCAATACTGAATCTATAACATTTTTTGTGTTGTATGCAGTTAATACATCACATTATGGCCTTGTTTTTATTTAAAAAGTGGCTTCATTAATATATAGTAAAGTTGATTTTACGGTATCATCTAAGAATTCATGCGTATTTAAGCATTTGGCCCTTTGTATACACCTAAAACATGGTCTTGTGGCATTTATTAGTCACTGAATTGCATGATTTTAGTGTCTTTTTTATTTGTCAACAATTGGTTTAAATTAGGTGGCCTATCTTTTTAAGGTTTTTGGGCATATTGTCTAGATCACTTCTAGTTTTCATGGGCATGTCCAAAGTTCTCATAACTCTTTTGGGCCTTTTTGTTTTCTTGTCTTTTTATTTTTCATCATGTTGATGTTAGTTTGTTGTCAATAAGGTACTAATTTAAATTTTGTTTTTCTATAAGTATATAAGCATTGTAGACCATTTAGAGAAAACATAAAAAAAAAAACCTACTCTCAATCATATAAAATCTATTGAACACTCACATATACTCTATAAATATCAAGCAATCATTAGAGAATTTATCATTATCTAAAGATAATATTTACCATGGAGCAATTTTCATGAATAACTTAGGGTTTTGTTATACGTATTTAATTATTTCCACATTTAGATTTAGATGGATATCATTGGATCCCATGACATTCCAGATAGCCTTCTAAATACATAAGCATTTTAGATCATTTAGAAAAAACATACACATAATATCTAACTCTCATTCATAGAAAATTTATTGAGTGCTCACATATATTATAGACAAATCAAGTAATCGTTAGAGCATTTGTCATTATCTAATACTATTATTTATCATGGAGCACTTTTGATGAATAAATTATAGTTTTATTATGTGTTGAAATATTTTCACATTCAGATTGAGACAAATATCATTGGATCCCATGATATTCAAGATACATCTCTAAACTCTATATGAATTCTATATTTATATATTTAAAAATATTAATTAGGCATAATATAACATCTTATCCTATAGTTTATATTGGGATATGTGTGTTAAAATTATATCTAGCACAAATTTTAATTACGTCATATAATAATTTGTATATATTCATATTGGTATTAGGGTTAGCTTAAAGAGTCTTCATAACATAAATTCATTATATAGTGGAGGTAGTGGTTAATATTTGATTATCATATTAAAAAATTTGTTTATTGTAAGTTTTTGAAGGTTATCCCTTGAAGTCGTTAATCTTATATTCATATATTTTACTCTTATTTCATATTATGATCTTTTATTGTCATTATACACTAATGGTATAGTAGTTTCATTACAAGTGGCGAGCTTCATTTTGGACAAAAGTGTGGTCAAAACCCTAATTTTTGAGAATCGCCTATATGTTAAAAATTATAACAATTTTTTAGAAATTTTTAAACTAAATTTGTCATGTTATTAAAGTAAGTTATAATCATATTTTCAACATTTTTGATCATTTTTGAGTGATTTTATGTTTTTTTTTATAAATTCACTCTATAGGCTACAATTTTAGGAATTGAGGCTAAACTATTCTTTGAAGTTTCAGATTTGAGGCTGAACTAATATTGAAACCATTCGATCATAGGTGAAAATCAAATTATACATTATCAAAACTTTGCATAGATGGGGCCATAAACTAGAGGTCAGGGAGGAATTCATACACATAAGGGAAAACTCATAATAAAGATGAGACTAAGTTAGAGTTTGGATTGGGTGGGACTTTTAATATAATGTTTTATTTTTTGGATGACAATGTGCATGATCTTGATGATAATATGCAAAACATGCCATCTAAAATGAAAGGAGACATGGAGAATATGTGTAACTTGTAGTATGAAATAAAAATGGATATGGTTATCATTAATACACAATTGGCTATTTTCATGACTTTTGTTAATAATTTATTAGTCTCACAACTAAATCAAAGTGGATCTAAAATGAAAACTTAGTCATAATCCAAATGTTGTATAGACTCATTCCATGGCTAACACTAATTTTGGTCCTCTAAATATGCTACTAAAGGTGGCCATGTGTAAGTTTGATGAAAAAGATCTGCTCAACTACATCAACTAAATGAAAATTATTTTTTGATTTACATTATATCCCTTGTGGGTATAAGATTACCATGCCTTACTTATATTTTGAACTTGCACAATCCATTTGGTATCAATGATTAGGTTCTCAAAAGAAGAATAAGGCTCTTAGTATCACCTAGTCAATTTTTACAAAGGAATTATAGATGCATTATAACAATAGTGTGATTGATAATTAATTTATCCAATTGATAAAGTTGAGGCAAATGAGGTTGATCAATAATTATGATCATCAATTCTAGAACCTATCTTTCCAAGTGGAGATTATTATAAATAATAACTTGAATGACGTATTTATTGGTAGTCTCAATGACCACATTCAACATGAGGTATGCATATTTAATCCATTTAATGCATTTGATTATTTAATAAGGTACATAGTGCAAAGAAATTTTTTTTAGCCAACAAGAGGTAGGAATTAACTAGCATCAAATATCGTATCACTTTTGCATTGTCATTCACTAAGCTGACTACATTGACACCTCAATAAAGTGAAGAAAAAAGGGAAAAAGTGTTATGTTCTAATACTAATAACAAATATAGTCAAGGACATACATGTGTTGAAAATAAGTTGTTCTACATTGAAGGTTCCAATGAAGAAGAAGAGGATGAAGAAGCAACATTAAAGGTTGTTGATGAGTTAGAGTCAGTAGGAGATCCCTAACCGACTATCTCTATCCATGTAGTTTTAAAGTGATGTAGGATCATCTAGGTTAATGAATTACCTTAAATTAATAAAAACCACTTGTTGTAGGAATACATAGTTTTGTGTAACTTTTATATTACATGCAACCTTTTAAGTTTTTTCTACAACATTGTGTGTGTACAAAATTACTTCCAAAAATCCTTTTGGCACACATTTTTTGAAGAGTCAAGTGAAGAAATAATTATACTTTGTGTGTATCTTGAAAAATTTTGTGCATAATTTATCTAGAAATATCTATGAGTTCTAAACTAGGAATTGGAAAGTTTCACACAAACCTATGAAATGTGAAGTCCTTTAAGGTTTAAAGATTTGTGTAGTAGTTTTATTTTGTTAACTCTTTATGTATTGTGAAGTTTAAAGACTTGGCATAACTTTATGATTAACAAGGTCTTGTACAAACCTTGGGCATTATCTTCTACCTATAAAATGTATTTACGAATGTTATGACCTGAGTTTACAAGTTTTGAGACCTACAATTTAACTATTTCATGCGTGGTTCTTATGAACTTTTATGTATGTATGATAATCCTACATAAGTTATATGAAGACCCTTCTATATAGAAATCATATATTAGACCTCACATCATACATGATAAAGTTGAAATATAGTCATTTCAACAATGGCACTCCATCATCAATTACACATATCGATCTAATTTGTATTATGTTTTAGTATTAGGTGTCAATGTAAGATGGCAAATTAATGATTTGGATATTTGGATAGCCTATAATTCATAATTATTAGAAGTCTAAGAGCCATAAAATATGATTACAATTGTCTTATATATGGATAAATATCCCTTACAAATTCTATAATGACTTCTTGTTTGCATGCTTATATAAAGTAAGAACATCTTTGTATATGGGGTGGGATATTTTTGGATGATTTTTGGCCATTGGTTAGCTAGTTGGCTAGAGTGGACTAATATAAAGGAGATTTGAAAATACTACAAGTTAAAAAGATTTACAAGGAGTGTATCCAATCTACAGAACCAATATGGGTTCTATTTTATCATAATTTGGATTAATAAGTGAGAGTAATATAGTTAAGATACATATTTTAAATGCAATTCAAATAAATAGATATGCTATTCACTCATACATCTAAATGTAAAAGATTGACGAAGTCTTATGATTTGATAAGGGCATATGCTAAATATAGAAAGTGCTAAAGAAATCATGATACTTAGCTTTTCTAGTTTATTTTCTAATTATGACTATATTTTGGAAGTGAAAAGTAGGGATAAGTAGGCATGTGGTTTATTTAGTTTTAAAATTGATCCACTATTTGTGTTGGGCCAATTATGTAAGATCTAGGTATTATCAACTATCTATATTAACCTACATGGAAGTGCATCATAATGAATCTATGATCACCTATGAATGTATTTACTTGCTTTGTGATTGTGATCCTCAACCTTGATGATGCACATAGATCCAAAAATTAGCCTCCTTTGCCTTGAAAACCTAAATGTGTATGTGAGGGATAAAAATTTGTAAACATGGGGGAAGTGTAATGGGCTAAAATGACCCTAATCACCCCACCTGATGATTAACTACTAGCTATGTATATAATACCGTAAGGAGGGAAATAAAGTCATACATAGTTCTCCTACCTAGTATGATTTTGTACTGGTGATCCTTTATTATGTGAATACAACTAATTATTCATCTTAATAATTGAAAATGTTTGCTTTGAATTGGATTTTAGACTTGAAATTTGAATACCCCTAGTGAGTGATTTGTAATTAGGGAAGAAAAGTGTAGATTTTATGTGTAATTAGTGCATATAAGTATAACAAATAAGTGACAAGTCCCTTTTGAATGAGACCTTGAATTGTTTATATATGGATCCATTTGAATAATTTATCACACCATTAACATGTTAGGTTAATGGGATGACCTTAAGGATGGGTTTGATTTTAGAAAATAGTTATTGGGAGAGGGTCATTATCAACTAGTGCAAGTCATTATCTAATGGAGATAATGCCAATAACTAACAAAACTTACCCATGCAAAGGTGGAATGGATTAAGAATCTATAGATGTCTATGCAATATATTTATTAGGTTTGAAACAAATAATGAGGTTCATGTAGGTATATAACAAAAAAATAAAAGGGTTGACTCATAATATAGAATGCTAGTGTGAGAAGATGGAAAATTAGGAGCTTGTTTATGCACTCAAGTCATTTATGGTAAATGTTTGTCAAGCTTGTCATTTTCAAGTATTGAAGATAAAAATTTAGTATCTACAAATGCCCCCTTTTATCTAGTATTGGAATTGTTATAGTAAAAGGATAAAATGTACCTGAGTGTGTATAACACACTTTGCCTTTTTGGAGATGGTTCAAAATTTATAACTTTACTCTATGCAAACCTACTATGAATGTGTTGAAATTTCCATATGTGAAATTTGAAAAAAATTAAAGAGTAGGGATTAGAGTACACTTATGTGTTGGTGTAAATCATGTTTCCTTCATAGCTTGTTAGAGCTAATGCTTCCTCATTGAATCATTAGAGAGTTGGGGTGATCATGCCTCAAATTTATGTAACTATGTAGGATATTGAGTTAGGAAGGAAATATGTCCCAACTCTCATGAATGTGGGAAAAAATACACAATGTAATAACCCAAATAAATATGTAGAAAAAATATAGAGAGAACCATGTGACTAGGTTCAACTCAAAGAGATCACTACACAAGTAAATGAGAGAACTAATTAGGTAAGTTTCACTCAAAAAATGAATCAACCATTGCAGATGGATTATAGATTAAAATTTAAGGTTTCATTATAGTTTGATCGACTTCGATCCATGTAAAACAAAAAATATTGATCACAAAGGAATGGACAATGTTCATGCCTCCATCATATATGCATGTTTTGATTATGTAGTTTTACTCAATGTGTAATATAGTACACAATAAAAATAAAATTGTCATAGTCAAGCCTTTTTAGAAATAAGGATTAACATGAAAGAGAGTAGCCTCATCAAGATAGGATTAAATTACTCAAAAAATTAGGCCAATTAAATAAATTTAGATTCTATTGATATTATGATGGGACATATTGAATCTAAGCATATGCCAAATATGGAAATTAAAACATTCAATATTTTGATAATAGAAATACAAAGGAGAAATTTTACTTAGCTTATAGAATTATGTGCAAACATATCTAAGTAGTGTAAGTTCAAAAGTGGATTAATTGAAGATCTAGATCCCATCATCAGATTATTGATGTTTACTTTTTGTCACCTAGGACATTTATGTTACCCTATGGACACTAATGTCGATGCTAATGTGTCAATTCTACTACTAGTGTCCTATATGGAATATTGATTCTTTTTAAAAAATTTTACCTATACCTATTAGGGTTGACTATCACCTTTCTAATTATTTATCTAGATCTTGTGCATAGGTATTCAATATCAATATTTTGATCAAAACCCTAGATCCTCAAATTAGGGCATGCCACCTTATAAACACAAGGGTAATGGGCTCAAGTGAATTTGAGCTAACCTCAAAGACCCATCTATCAATGAGCACTAACTAAATATCCATATATTTTGAAGAGGACCTTAGACTGATGTTGTTCTCCCCCTTATGTTGGTTTGTGTTCAAATAATGGTGTAATATGTTATTTATGAGAGCATGTAATGATCTAACTTATAATGTGAAAAATTCTACTCGTGGGTTGTTCTTTTGATGCTTTAGACCTATAATAAGATTGATCCTATGACTAATTTGGTAATAGGAAATAATAGGGCATAATATCTTATTAGTGCAATTGATTTTTAGTAGTTTAATTTAAGTTTGAGAGGTGCTTTTTATATTAATAATGAGTGGGATTTAACTTGTATTTATGCCACACCTTTTGAAATGTTTCTCACAAAATTGTTAAAGGAAATTATAGTTCCAAGAATCTAAATAGAGATACTAGGGTTTGGTAAGGGGCATATAAGATACTAAGCAAACACTTAATAGGCTCAAGGGCACTATGGGATACTAGAGATATATAGAGGCTTTCTAGTTTTCTAGCTTGAACCAAGCTATAGATAGTATTGCAAACCAAGTTAGGGTTATCATGATTGAGTGAAAAAAAGACACAAATATCTCTAATAGGTATAACCACAAAATAATAAAGTAGTAAAAGAGGGAAAGTAATGTAATTTAAAAAAGTAAGCTAAGGTATTTGAACAAGAATGAACTACTAGGTGGTAAAAATGTTTCAAAAGCATAAAAATCTACTAAATAATGAATAATTTCAAGGGGAAAGACATTTTTAAATGGAGAGAGATGCATACACTTTAAAAATCTATATTACATGTTCAAATGAAGATAAAATAACAAGTAAATAATAAACCTTAACATATATACCATTATACCAAATAATGAGTTTCACCTTGCAAGCAAGGTTCCCTCAAATCAAGCTCAAAATAATAGTTCAAATGTTATACCAACCAAGATTCCAAGTTTGATTTAGATATGGAGGAAGACTAGGCTATGATGGAGAGCCTTATCTAATCCAATATCTAAAAGCAAGGAGGAGGTGAAACAAGAGCATTTAGGTGTGTGAAATCCCAATACAAGTGCATCAATTAGGCAAAATTCCAACTATATAATCTAGGAGCAAGCCCCAATTAAGTAAGAACAATTGGGAGTAACAATAGAGTCACTAGATTATTCTACAAGAGTATACATAATCCTCTATCACAATGAAATCTCAAATAACCAAGAATGAATCAAGAGAGATTCAATAAGGTCAAGAGAGACAAAATATTAAAGGAGTAAGGTAAAGAGGAATGATTTAGAGTCATATAGGGCACATAAGGGCACACATTTACCCAAAAAAGATGTTTATGACCATGTAGAAGAAGACAAACACGTCAAAACAACCCTATGGGAAAGTTGTATCCTAGACTATGGGGTTTTGGCCAAAACAAGTACCTAAGCCACATGTTTTATGTGAAAACCCATGAAGTAGGTCATTCAAGCCCTTTTGTGGTCTTTTGGGTGTACAAAAGGGGTTTGAAAGTGAGAAGGGGGTCCAAGAGAGTGAAAGGAAAGTTTGGAGTGGTACATAATGGGATAGGGATGTCTTTAAATATGTACATATAATCAAATAAGACTCATGTAGTTGGTAATTTGCATGGTGAGATGATATTCAATCATTGGGAAGAGCAGGGTGAAAGGAATCACATTTATACAAGCCCCTGAGGTATAAGCAGTTAGTGTTTCATAAGATAAAGGAGTGTTGTGTAGTACCTAAAAGCCACATAAAAGTAATAAATAACTAGAAAAAAAATGAAAAAAGAGAACATTAACTGCACTTACCTGAGAGGGATGGTGATATAATAAAAATTGATAGTGAGATCCAAAGTATACAAGTGTAAATGCTACACAATACAAATCTAAACCCATCTCTAACTCCTATATGGAAAGGATAAAAAGTGATATCAAACCATGTAATCTAAGATAAAATTCACTAGAGCATCAAATCTAGTGTTCTCCACATAAGGGATATGGGATATCTATAAGTACTCTAAGGAGGAGAATAAATCATGCACTACCTTAAGAATGGGGGAAAAACTTAGAGTTAAGGACATTTTGGACTCAAGTGAGCTAAGACATGAATAAGAGTGAGTTAGATAATAATTACACATAGCATACATCTAGCACATGAGCACCAATCAAAGTGATAATAATCACATGATACTTGACTATGTTGTTCATCTCACTAGTAAGGAAGAAACTGAGTATAACAAGCTTCTGGCCCCATAGGTCATTGATAATCCAATTTACAATAGTGGACCCTGGGTTGCCTCAACTACCACTATATATGTGTATCACCACTAAGATGTGCACCATAATGGTGGTTAGGGATACAAGACACCATTATGAAATGAATATTTTAGAGTGGAACAAGATAATCAAGTTACATGAGGGAGATAAAAAATGTAATGAAATTGTAACTAAAGTAAAAGACCAACACTGATCATGGTAAAAGTGACTAAGGGTCATAGGAGGTTCATATAAAATGAATACTGGTTAACAAATACTAGAGTAAGTCCCATAAAACTATAACCACAAACCTACACACCTATAGAAACCATGATGAAAGAGGAAGGAGCCTGTAGGGATCAATTGTAATAAAATAAGGAAATTATTGACTAAAAAAATCACACAAAGCTACTTCTATCCTAGGTACATCCAAAAAGGAGTACATAGGCCCAATAGGCCAAGGGACTCAAGGGTCCAAGAGATTAGGAAGGTCCAAGAATGGGCCTAATAGGCCCTAAGGAGGAAAATGACGGATGCCATTATGTATAGAATGGGCCAAAACCACTAAGATGGAGGTCAATCGACCCTCCTAATAATGATAGATAGCCCACCTAAAAAGGGCCCTAAAAGGCACATAAAAGGGAAAGTGAAAATGTAAAAAGAGTGAAAAATACACTTTTCAAACCATTTTAACCTTGATAATTACCTAAGGAGAGGTAATAAATCCCCAAAAACCACACAGAGGAAATAAAGGATCACATGAGTGCACTAAGAGTGATCACCATAGTCTTGGTAACTCTAACTATCAATTTGAGCAAATTTTCAATTTTGAGGTTTATTAAGAGGAAATACATAAATTTTTATAGATTTTTCTTAATTCATCAAATGAATTGGGGTTAAATTCCAACCAAAATGACTGAGAGTGGAAATAAAGCATGTTGGGTCAAGTGTGAGTTAAAATGGTGGTTAGGGGAGGGTGTTTAAGCAAGCCTTAGGGATTTTTTAGATGCCTAAACCCTAGGCCATTACATCCTAGGATAAATGTATATCTTGGGGGTCTATAAAAACATAGGTTAGGCAAAATTCATGGCTTAGACCACTTATAGGCTATGGGTTTGGCTGAAAAAGCTATGGCTTAGCTCTTGGAAGCTTGAAAAGTTCCTTAAGGGAGCATGCAATAGGCCCTAAGGTTGGCCAAGAAGGGGGAAGCAAAAAAAATGTCTTAATATTATGTTTTCTACTTGATTTATCATGTGATAACTCAATTTTGTGCATGCATGGATGTAGACATAAAGATGAGTCAACATGCCTAAGGTGGGAGAGCCATCACAACCTATAGAGCCATCACCACCAGTAGAGATACCTAATAAGTGTAAGGTAGATAATGAAGAGAGAGTGCATGCTTAGATAGTAGAGGAGGTGGATGCAATATATAAAGATGACAAGGATTGCCTATGGAGAGAAGAACTATGGAGGCTAGTGCATGTGGTCACATTGCATTATATTAGAGTTCTAAAAAATATATTAGTGGTATGATGGGACCCAGAGAGACATAAATTTCACTTGGAGCTAGACCTAGAGGTTATCCTAGGCATTGAGGATATTTGTTAGCCATATGGAGTTGATCCTATAAGGTGAGAGATGGTACCATAGTTGGCATAGGATGTTACAGTGGTCAAAGACTTCTTGGTGGGATAGACAAGGGTGTGCACTCATCATAGAGCCATGATATCACAAAGGTCACCCAAGGTCCCATGGGTGAGGACAATGATAGTTGAAATTCTATTAGGGAAGGTATACTCTAGTCAAAACACTATTGTACTACAATTTTCATGGACAATCTTAATTTAGGGGGTAGACAGAGGATGGAGTCATACTTATGGGCAGTACATCCTAGGTGGACTATATGAGCACCTAGATTAGATCTACCAATTATAATCAAGAGGCATGCCACAACCATCATTACTAATATCATGGGAATTTGAGAGAATGCCATTGGCCTAACCAAGGACACCATTTAGGGAAAAGGCATACCCAATACTAACAAAGGATGCCACATGGGCATCAAGATTCTTAGGTAGGGGTAGGAGCCAATGGATTGACCTAGGGGAAGATCTAGTAATAGGCTACATATGAGATCCATATAGGTCAATGACATAGGCTGAGGATGCCATAGTGTAACTTCTTTTGAGGTAAGAGGAGTTCATAGGTCCATAAGGGACCTATAGATACCTAGGGCCACAAACCATTATATTAAGGAGAGATCAAGCATGACCAATAAGAGGGGCATGAGTAGAGTCATACATGTCACAAAGATTAGGATTGTAGGCCAAAGTGGACACATCCCACATAGGGATAGCCCAAGGTGGAGAGACATGGCCACAAGGAAGACTACCACCATGATGAAGAACATAATAGGTGGGGGTTATATAATGAACAAGACCACCACTAGGTATAAATTATGATTTTAAGCATGAGTTTACATTTGTTGTGATCGATAAAGTGAGTACGTGTTTAACATATGTCACTTTATTTGTGTCTAGGAGACTAACTAAGTTGGATAGGTCCCTAGGTGGATATGATACTACATGAGATCTCATTAGAGGTCACTAAAACATCAATGGAGGAATGCATACTACACTAAGTTATTGGTGCAATTCTATATGCATGATTTTAGAGAGTAGGAACATGAGAAACAATAGAGTTGGGTAGAACATAAAAATAGATCCTAGAGTTTTAGGCTAAGAGTGCTAGGCTTGAGGTGGTAGCATCATCACATGAGATAAATATAGTATAATTAGATACAACATTAGCATGGTCCAAGGTTGAGGTAGAGCAACTGAGGGTTGAGCTAGCCTAACTGAGATAAGATAGAGATAAATGAGCCATGATGATAGGATATGTATCATGTAGGTGGCAAACTTAGAGCAGGCTCTAGTTAAGATATCCAAGTTCTATAGATATAGATCTCCATTGGGATAGGGCCCCAACTAGATAGAGATCCAAGTCATAGGTTGACTTGGACTACTATGTATCTAGCCACATGTGTGGTAGTTTTTGGGGACTAAAATCCAAGGCTTAGCTAAAGCCATGTGATGTACCAAGAGAAACTCATATATTTTGGCTATATATATATTTCTCATTATTAGCATGTGTATATAGATTTAATGTGTGATTTTATGATTTGTCTTTTGTATACTACTAGATACATGTGATTAATAGTATGAAGTGCTAATAAATAACCCTCATACACACACATATATATGTGGCACATAGGTTAGTGTTTCAAGAGATGGGAAAAATCTTCTGTAACACTATAGGTGGGTTTCCTAGGAGGGGCCCTAGACATGAAATGTCTTGAGGCAAAACCCATTAATTGGGTGCTATAGGGCTTCACCCTCGAGAGTGGAGAAATGATAAGAACTATTCTCCAATGAGGTGGGAATCACAAAGGAACCAAACCAATTATGAGTTAGCTTTCCCTTCTTGAAGTAGTCCTTATAAAAAATGAGTACCATATCACCTACTTGGAAGGGATGTGGCTGCCCCAATTTCTTGAACTAGTAGCGTTGGTGATGTTGATAAGCATGATTGTGGTCACAGGCATTAATCACAACACTTAAACAATTGTTCAAGCTTGATGAAGTGAGTGATGTGTTCCTCCTCATTAGGAAGTGACCCAAACACCTTAACCTATAACAAAGGGACTAATACCTCTAAAGGGAGAATAACCTCAAACTTATATATGAATGCATTCAGGGTTTGCCTTGTGGCTATATAGAAACTAGTCTAATATGACCAAAGGGTAGGATAGAGCATAAGATGCCAATCATGCCTAGAATTGATAACATTTAAAAAGAGAATATAATTTAATGTATTTTTGAAAGATTCTAATTACCCATTATCTTATGGGTAATAGGTAGAGGAGAAACATAGCTTGAAAATGAAATGTTATGCTAATTCTCGCATCTCAGGGCTTTGGAAGCATGGGAAATTATTGGCCATGATCATAGTAGGAAACCTAAACATAAAAATTAACTATTTAGTTTTTTTTGATGATAGTCTTACTACTCATTCCATAAAATGGTATGGACTCAACTTACTTTGTGAAGTAATCAATAACTATGATGAACCAATGGTGTTCATTAAATGAAGTGGGATTGAAATCATTAACAAAGTCAAGATCCTAAATTAAGAATGGACAAGAGGCAAAAATAGAGTGAAAAATTCTAATGGGGGTACTAATAGCATCCCTAATCAATTAAAAATCTTGTATGCCTTGGCATATTAGATGGCATCCTTAATAAAAGTAGGTTAGAGTAACCCATCCTAATAATATGCTAGGTAGTGGCCTACCCACCTAGGTGGCCATGACACGTACTCCCACGAGACTCTTTAGTATATAGAGAGGTGGTGTCTTTTGGTGTGAGACATTGCATCAATAAACCATTAAAACCTCTCTTAAACAAAAATCCGCCCAAAATGACATAGTGAGTGGAAAGATTGAAGATCTAATAATAGTCTTATGAAGGAGCATTATCAAGGTAAGATTGGGTCTTTAGGCAGTGGATTATGTCTTGGTACCAATCATAATCCAAAACTTCCCTTTAGTCTATCAAGTAGACCATATCATTAAGAAATGAATTTTAACCAACTCCCCACTAGGTTTAGGTAATGGGAACTTTGTGAGTTGCTTGGCTATTACCAAGCCCTTGGTGGAATTCTAGTTAATGATGCAGAGGTAAAACTCTTGGAGAAGTGTGATCCACCTTGCAGTCCTACTTGCTAGGTGTGTCTAATTGAGTAAGTAGTGAATCAAGTCAGACTAAACAATTACATTGGTGGTATAACCCAACATGTAATGCCATAACTTCTTCATTACGAAGACATGGGTGAGGAATTTCCTCTCCATGGTAGTATATTTGAGCTAAAGGCCAACAAGTGTATGGGAGATGTATTAAATGACTCTCTCTCTACCATTATCATCCTTTTGACACAACATTCCTCCTATGGAAAGATCAGTGACAAAGGTGTACAAGATGAAATCATGACCTTCAATGGGTACTATTAGGATGGGAGGGTTATGAAGCATACACTTCAACTCCTCAAAATCCACATGGACCTTAGCGGCCCACAAGAGTGAAACATTTTTGCATAAGAAACATGTGAGGGGTATGGAATTTTTCACATACACCTCAAGGAAACATCTTAGAAAGTTTATCCTTCTAAGGAAAGATTATAATTGGTCTAATTTATGCAAGGGGACATGTCAAGGATCAATTTTATCTTTTTAAGATCCACTTTAATGCCTTATTGTGACATGAAGAATCCAATAAGATTTTTGGTAGACATGTCAAAAATTCACTTCTTATGGTTAAGGCTGATGTGATACTCCCTAAGATGCTCAAAGATGATTATGAGGTCTCGTACATGTTCTTCCCACTTGAGGGATTTGATGAGGAGGTCATTGATATAACATTCCATGATCTTATGGATGAGGTCATGAGAGATGTGGGTTTCCCTCTTCTTCTAGGTTTTAAGCTAGCTCTTCACTCTCTAGAGACCTATTTTGAAATGTTTCCCTAATTGTAGAACCTCTCTCTTTGTCATAATTATCCCATTATGTCATCAATACTCTCAATGCCTATCCCATTGAGTCTGATATGTTTTTTTAGTCAGATCTCAAGTTTTATTTTGTCCACATCATAAAACACATCTTAGTCCATAAGAGGAGGGATTACAAGAAGCTCATGCCTATGCATCATGTGCAACATCACCCTCTTACTTGCCTAAGTTAAAATATATTATTCATTGATAATGAACCCATCTCTAGAACTCTAGTATTTCAAGTCATGACTGGTGAATCAAATGATTTAGATGCTTTGTCTCCTTATTCCCACCTTTTCCCTTTTGTTTGGCCTCTTTTATGGCTTGCCTTGGGATTTTTTGGTCCCCTAAAGGGTAGGATGTGGCTTGATAGGTCAAATAAGAGCTTGCCTCAAGGGAAGGCTTCTAGTTAGGGTCATGTGGTAGCTTTCCCTTTGAGACCAGCCTAAGTCTTGCCCTATAGTGGCCTAGTAAGCCCTAGAGCTTACAAAAACACCCTCCCTAGGCCCTTGTTCGACATATTATCCATATTGTGATGTCTAGTGTTAGAACTTATAGTCTCTATGACCATTTGGCTTGTGCATTCATCCTTAGAGGCACCTTTGGATAGAATTAGTCTTTTGATTCTTTTATTTAGTAGTGCCACTAATTGTGTTTAGCTAGCCCTTTACTAACTCCCTATTTCTTTTTCAATATGATTTCTTTTAGGTGATGTGGGTTAGTGGTTGTCATTAATTGATGATTTCTCTGGTCTTATTTGACTATAGTTTATCTTTTATAAGAATCCTAACACACCTCTTCACTTCTTTCCAAAATTGGCATTGGTCTCTTCCCCATGATTGTAGCTTTGATGCATTCTTTGTCTCCCTTATGAAGTTTTTTTAGTCTAATTTGTGCTGATAAAATCCATACATAGTTTTGTCTTGTATCCTTAATCCCAATCATGGTTCACAAGTCACTGGTGATTCATATTGATGGTAATACTAAAGGTAACCCAAGACATATGGCTACAACTTGGACTATTTTGACCCATGAAGCCATAAGCTTGCTGTAACTAGTTTTTTCTCACCAATGAGGTAAAAAATGTTTATGAGTATCATGAAATCATTAGAACCTTGAACGATGCTCATGTACTAGGTGCATGCTATGTATCCCCAATAATTTTTAGACATAAATCCATGAGGAAATAATAGAAAGTACCCCAAGGGGTAGTGAACATAGTCTTGTGTTGTTCTTTATGTCTAATACATATTTGATTGTACCACAAAAATCTATCCATGAGAGACATTATCTAAAATTAAGCCATGGAATATACAATCTAGTTGATCAAAGAAGTGGGAAAATTATCCTTTGAGTAATTCAAATTGAGGTCATGAAATTCAATATAGATATTAACTACCCCATTCTTCTAGAGAATGGGGAAAATGTTGGAAACCCACTGCAAATAGTTGATGACATTAATAAAGCTGACCCAAAGGAGCTTTTCAATTTCTAATTTTACTAATTGGGAGAATTTAATAGCCATTAGTCATTATTTTTAGTGAATGGGATGGGACCCATCATCCATAACAAGGCTTTGGATAATAACATCAGGGTCAATACAATCCATGTTAGTGTATTCCCAAGTGAATGTCCAAAAACTTATGTAAAAAGGTAATTAAAATTCTTGTTCATTTACAAAAAGGCTAACATTAATCTTAACAATCCTCAACCTTGCATATGTGTTGAGGTTGACATCTATGGACCCTTCAACATCTATAGTGTTTCCTCCCTTGAATAATTCATGAGTGGGAGGGGTAGGACCATCATCAAAGAGTAATATCTCTAGGCCTCGATGAGCGAGATGGTTACAAATATTGTGACAAGCTTTCATGAGAGTCTTGTATGCCTTCCTCTCTTTGAATAGTTTGTGTGTTATAACATGGATTAAATATCACTTGAGATCTAATTTGATAACTCTAGTGGCATCAGTGGGAGAAGCATTAAGAGTGACAATTCCATGATGGGATAATCATGATGAAGGGAGAGGATCAACAATTACGGATAATTATTAAAAGAGTTTTCCCAAGAGTGAATACCTAAATCAATTCCTAAAATAAAAAGGAGGCATATATGAGCATGAAATGGATGTAGGAGGAGTGAACACTGACCAATATTCAATTGGTTCAAACCGTTCATCCTTGAGAAATCAAGATTCAATGGTAGGAACCTTAGGTGAAACAATAAGGACCCATGATGAGAAAGCTAAAGCCAAGTTATAGGGATTTTTATTAACATATAATAATTCCCAAGGATTTGGGTCACCCTCCAATATGTAAACCTCACCTTTGTGTACAAACTAGACCATGAAAAACTTTGTTAACACAACGAATTACATGGAAATAGTCTAAGGATGATGAAGGATTATGTTGTATGAGAGATATATGTCTAACACACAAAACTTGACCCTCATTATCTTAGGTTTTAACTTTATGCAAAGCTTCATGTTGGCCACTAGCAAAACTAGATCATTATTGAAACCAACACAATTATAGTGTGCATCTAAAAACTTAATACTATTAATTCCCAACTCATTGAACACCAATAAAGGCATGATGTTAAATGCAACTAATTCATCAATGATTCATATCTTGATGTGGAAATCATTAGCCAAGGTCTCAATGTAGACTAGGAACCTATCCCTCTTTGTGATATTAGAAGCATCTAGCTATGAAGTGGGTTTAAAGGACAACTTAGGAGGATGAGGGTGATTGGGGATGATAGAGTTGAGCCAAACCTCCATGTCATCCTATAGTTGACCCGTGTGAGAGAGACCAAACTCATCAAAAATGAATCCCTTTTTCTCATGGAAAAGGCAAAGAAGGTCTTTGATGGAGATCCCAATAGAAAGGGATTACACCTCTATAATAGAATAAAGACACTGTCTAGCTTAGTGAGGTGTATTATATCAAAAGTCAAATATTATTTTTGGGTTTCCCATTCTCATGGTTGAGGTTGTAAGCCCTGCACCACTAGTATCTCCAATAGGATCAAATGCCTAACCTGAGCACATGTTGATAAAACACTCATACCCACTAAAGGCTATGTCAATAACATCCACAACCTTGCTACTCTCATGCCTAGCCATCCCTTTCAAGTTAGTTGAAGAATAATAATAAAAATAGGTTGAAGAGTGATAAGGAGAGTGATGGTCCTTAGCCTTTTATTTATTCTTATTCTTTGTCTTCTTTTCTTTGTCATGGTTAATAAGAGGCTCCTTAAACATATTCAACTTATGGTTAATAAGTAGAGAGCACTAAGGAGTGGATGAGGTATTGACACTAGAGTTAGGGCAACACACTCCTTATCAGAATGGTCCTTTATATAGTGAAAATTATAGAAGTTAGTAACATCATAGGGATACATTATCCACTACCCTTTTACACTCTTTTTAGGGGATTTATTTTCAATTGAACTCTTACTTAGAGGATTGACCTTACAATCATCCTTCTTGTCCCTATTCTCTATGACAGAATTAATGACACTATCATTTGTCATATTATGTTTGTGATTGTGAGAGGAGGATGAATTTTGAGTTGAGATGGGATAAATTACCACATGAACATCAAAGGCTTTGATCTTCAAAAACTCATTAACAACTTCATCATAAGAGGTGGGTTCACACTTGAGGATCTCAAGGTGAACCTCCTACCTCAATTCTCATGTGAACATGTCATAAAGCTAATCATCCAATAACCTTGTCTTAAATGTATGAACTATTGATCAACATCTACACACAAAGTCAAGGTTAGACTCACCCTTGGCCTGAACCATGGAGGTGAGTGATTGGATTTCAAGGTTAAATCGTCTAGAAATATCAAAGAATTAGAGGAAGTCATATAGAAGGAGATGAAAGTTAGAAAGATAATATAGTGGCATATTATGGAACCAAGATAAAGCTTTAAATCATAAGGAATGAGTAAATAACTTCAATTCATACCTTCATCCTATTCCTAATCCATACATGTCATCATGAATACCATGATATGATACATGAGACTAATGTTTTGAGTCCCATTAAAGTTGGGCAGTTCAGGGATTGGAGTAGGGAGGGGAATAACATGCACCCAATTGGATAGAGGGTTCCTATAGAGGTTTTAATAGGCACAATTTATTGCATGTTGGTGATGAGATCGCTGAGGAAACCTATAGGGGTCGTGATATTCCCAACACTATTAGGGGTCATCATGACCATGTTCATGTGAGAGATGGTGTCAAGGTGAATCTTGATATGAGAGATGCTCATGATAGGGATATTCCCAATAAAATGATGGTTAATGACCATGATAATGATATCATTCCATATGAGGATAATAATATGACACAACATGCATGGGGGAGTGGTCACAATGACCTAAATCCTCATGATGTTAGCTACATATAGTAAGATAAGGGTCTACATAAGGGATCTGATGTTTAATATAATATGAGTTGATTTTGGGTGCCCATGTCTCTCAACATGGACATGAGGGGGTTCTCACTATAGAGTCTCCCATCGGGAAAGAGATGGGGGATTCATACGAGAACTAGTCAAGGCACCTAAACTTGAAAGGGTGATAACTCTATCTCTAGAGGAATAACCCTACCTACTCTTATGGGAAGAGTGATGCTCTAAATTCACATGAAGCTACATTTAATAATCATAAATGATTATGTGCAATTTATTGGGATTTAATCATGCGAGGGGGTTATATTTACCCCTCACAAGTGAATGAAAAGTGGTTTGAAGTTGAGGGGAAATATCTTTAAATAGGTAAATCTTAGACTACTAAAAATATGAGTGAGCTTGTTGGTTTTGAACTTAACAATATTGTTTCATATGGAAAATTAGTAAGTCTTAGTCATTAGGATAGGGTGGGGTTGTATCGTGGATGTTAAGGTTTCTATGCCATTATATTATAGCTTCAATATGCTAATGAGTGATCTCAGGGGTATAACCATGAATGTGATTATAATGGCATCTTAAAGATGGGAGGTTGACCATGGAGGTAGTAAAGTAATATTAATTAGGAAGGAAATAAAAAAGGAAAATTTTTGGAGACCAAATAGAGAAGAGGACACAAAATCAAAGCAAGGTCAACTAAATAAAGAGAAATAAAAAACAACTGAAAGCAAATATCTATGACTATCAATGGGAAATTAGCTAGAATAACTCTAAAAAATCTAGAACTAATGTGAAACCTTGTAAAAGGGCCCACTGGGCATGTTAGAATGTATCTCCAAGAATATAAATGGAGATACTAGGGTTTGGCAATAGGGTATACAGGGTACTAAGCAAACACCTACTAGGTTCAAGGGCACTATGGGCTACTAGATATCTATAGAGGTTATCTAGTTTGTTAATTTACACTAAGCTATAGATATAACTATAAAATAGGTTAGGGTTAGCAAGATTGAGTGTACAAAGGACACAAATATCTCTAATGAGTATAACCCCATAATAGTAAGTAGTAAAATATGGAAAATATTTTAATTTAAATAAGTAAGCCAAGATATTTAAACAAGAGTGAATTGTCAGGTAGGAAAAATCATTCAAAAGCATACAAATGTACTAAATAAAGAATGGTTTTAAGGGGAAATATGTCTTCAAAGAGAGAGAGATGCATAAAATTCAAAAATCTAGTCTATTTCATGTTCAAATGAAGTTAAACTAGTAAGTAAATAACTAACCTTAACATATACACTATTCTAGAAACTAATGAGTTTCACCTTAAAAGTAAGGTGCCCTTAAATCAAACTCAAAATAATAGTGAAAATTTTATACTAACTAGGAGTTTAATTTTTATTTGGATATGGAGGAAGAATGGGCTATATGGAGACACTTATCCAATCTAATGTCCATAATAAAGGAGGAGGTGGAACATGAGCATGCAGGAGTGTGAAATCCTAAGACAAGTGCACAAATAATGTGCAATGCCAAATTTAGAAGCTATGATCAAGTCCCAATGAAGAAATAACATATATGAGTAGTAATAGAGTAACCAAATTGGTCTATAAGTGTGTAGGTAATCCTCTATCACAATGAAATCTCACATCATCAAGAATGAATCAAAAGAGATTCAAGAAGGTCAATAGATCCAAAAGAGTTAATAAACAGGGTATTAAGGAATGATTTGGAGTCATATAGGGTAAATGAGGTAAAAAATTTACCCAAAAATAGTTGTTTATAACCATCTAGAGGAAGACAAACACATCAAAATAACCCTCTCATAAAGTTGTGACCTAGGCTATAGGTTTTTGGCCAAAACGTGTGGCCTAGGCCATATGTTTTTGGCCAAAATGTGTGGCCTAGGATATCTAGGCCCTTGATTAGCCTCCAAGGTGAATAAAATGGTTTTGATAATGAGTGGGAGGTCCAAGAGAGTCTAGGTAAAGTCCAAAGTGGTGAAAAATGGGATGTGGATATCTCTAAGCACGTGGATAAAATTGAATAGGATTCACACAGTCGATAGTCTACATGGAAAGTTGATATGAAATCTTCACAAGGAACAAGTTTAAAGGAATAAAATTTATAGTACTAAATAGGGTGACCTATAAATATTAAAATATTTACAAATTTGAATGTTTATAAGGTAAAAACACCTAAATTAGAGTAGGGACACTATCATCAATACTAGTATCAAAATCTTAAAGCACGTATCTATGAAGATAGAAAATTGTTGAATTTTTTTAACTAATAGTGAAGGATATATATAGATTTTAAGCATATTGTGGGCTATAGTTTATATAGGTAATTAAAATATTAGGGTCATACTATAAGATAAGTGTGTGGGCATGTTGAAATGGAAAACATAAGCCTTTTAGCTACAAGGCAGATCAAGAACTTAAATGAAGAGCCACAAATGATATTTTCCAAGTGTACAAGACTATTTTAATATATAAATATATATTTGAGTATCTAAATTTGATCCTTTTTAGTCTAATAATTCATAAGGATGAAACTAGTAGGTTAAAGGAAAGAAATGCATATTATGGTGTGTACACCACACCTTGCTTTGACGTTTCAATTTGTTGTATGTGTATGACCTGAAACCAATAGCATGTTATAGATGGAATCAATGCATATAATATAAAAATGAATAATTTAAATTTATTCAAATTAAATAAAGAAAGGAAGGATTACACCTATGTGTGGATGCAACCATATTGCCCCTTGATGGTTTGCTTTGGTAATGATGCTTTCTAGATGAAGCATTGGATAAATGTTCACAATTTAACCTTAGATATGTGAAAAGGGTATTTGGAGGATGATCATGCCTATAATATCATATGAGGGTGAGTTGTGCCAAGTCTATTGAGATCATTGAATCTCAAGTGCACAACTTAAGTGTAAAAATAATCTAACCAATATCGCCCAAGTCACATGGTGTAACCATATCAACCCAACATAAATAAAAGTAGTCACAAGTACATTAAGAGTATTGAATCTCAATTAAACTAATAAAAGGAGATAACTTATAAAGTATATAAAATCTCAAATGGTGCATCTTGGTAAGGTCAGTGCATGAATACCATATCTATAATTTGGTGCATTTCCATTACATATGCACCTCAAATGTGTTTCAAGATGAAGTATATATCAAAATGTAACCTCTACTCTATAAATTGTGTATAATGTTTCACAAATCTAAGACATTTTATCCCAAATCTAAGCTAAATGTATAATATTATATCCCAAGTGTATATATGAATCATGTAAACTATATTAAATTTTACCAATTTTGTCAACTGTATGCATGTGGACTCATGTATCTATGACATGCCCTTACTGATATGTTCCCCTTTTTTAGGTGATAAGAATGAAAAGTGATAGTCACATTATCTCAAAATGATAAGATAACTATGTTTTAGTTGTGTCAATCATGTAGTAAATAACATATAGTGGTATCATGTCGAAGTAGATGTATTAATGAAGCTCATTGTATCAAAACATAACAAGCCATAAAATGAATGATATGGATCATGGAAACTTCTAGAAGTAACAAACTCAAAAAATAATTGAGCACACACATAAGAGTAGTTAATGTCACACAAAGAGGGGTCTAAGGAGACCACAAACAAGGGGCATGTTTAAATGTCACACACTTAAGGTGAGGACATATTCAAATGTCGACACACTAAATAAAAAACACTCAAGGCACTATGGCTAACAAACAAGGAAGATATTAAAATGTTCCACAATCAAGATAATGGAAAAAACAAGTACACTCAAGTAATCCATATGAAGAGATGAATTAAGTGAAATATAAGCAACTAGCATAAGCATGTCATACTAGTCCCTGCATATATATGTTAACAAAATGTCTTGTAGAATAGCATATCAAGTATACTATGTACGATAGTAGCATGACTATAGGCATGTGTAAATGTTAGTATATAAGCTCAATGTGATAGTGTAAAATGGTCATAAAATAATAGAATGTGTATCAATCATGATAAATAGAAGTAAGATACCCCCAACATAGTGTGTCACACGTGAAGAGGAAAGGTCCAACATGTGCATGTGCATGTGCATGAATCATGGATCTAGTGTATAATTTTATCACACTCAAGTACCTGTGAAACATATGTGTGTATAAAAATGATATGCTATTTACTAACATAAAGTAAAAAAACATATGCAAAAGATAGTAAACATGTGAAATGTGAAATATTTTTGTATTTTTGCTTTATTTTAATGTTTTTGTATTTTATTGATTATTTTAATTTTTTGAATTTTTGAATATGAGTATGATTAGCAAAGAAGCTATAGACAAGGTAAAAGTTCTACTAGAAGCCAAATAAATCATCAAGGAGATGCCTATATGAAGGCATTACATCATGTGTGTTATATCCCTCAATTATATTTCTATATTCATCCTACATATTAGCTGTGTTATTCCAATTATCTCATGCATAACTATAGTTATCATAGGAAAAGAGCAATTTCTTAGATTGTTCTTAAACTTGTGATATACCATTTTGAACATCTATGTATGAAAAACCAATTGCACCATAGATTAAAATTTCTTTCTTGAATTTTTTTTTATCTTGAGCATGTTCATCATTGTCAAAATATTGCATCTCATTATGGAATCAAGAAGATTCATGTATCTTTACTTGAATACTAGTAAAATATGTAATTTGTGATTTGACTTGTTTATCTTTTTGTATATTTGCCTTATGAATATTTTCTTGCTCTAATTTTTGCATTTCAATCATTTTTGCTCTAAATTTTCATGTTGGGTTCATCAAATGTTTTTACATTTTTTTAAATAAGGATTGACATGAAAGAGAATATCCTAATCAAGTAAGGAGTAAACTAATCCAAAAAATAGGCCAATTAAATGAATTTAGATTATATTGATATTTTGATGAGATATATTGAATATAAGCATATGTCAAATATGAAAAGTACATCATTTAGCATTCTAATAATAAAAACATGAAGGAGAAATTATAGTTAGTTTTATACAATGATTCATAGGCATATCTAACTAGTGTAGGTGTATAAGTGAATATCTAGATCCTTTTGTCAAATTATGGATATTTGTTTTTTATTAGCCCAAAAAACTTACATTACCTTGTGGACACTAATGTTGATGATAGTTCTTGATTCAACCGCTAGTGTTTTTTACATAATATTTAATATTTTTTGAAACTTCTACCTACACGTATTAGGGTTGAATTTCACCTTTATGATTGTCTATTTGGATCTCATGCACGTCTTTGATATCATTATTTTGATCAAAACCTTAGATCCTCTAATTAGGACATGTCACCTTGAAAAAATAAAGATTAGTGGGATTAAGTGAATTTTATTTGACCTTAAAGATCCTTCTATCAATTAATTCTACCCACATAGTCATATATTTAAAAGAGGGCATCATACTGAGTAGTTCTCTCCATTATGTGAACTTGTGTGTGAAAAATGGTGTAAGATACTATATATGAGTGCATGTAGTGATATAGGTTGTAACCTGGTAAATATTTCTCATGGGCTATTATTTTGATGCTTCAAACTTGAAATAAGACTATTTCTATGGCTGATTTGGAAATAGGATAGAATAAGGAAAAATAACTTAATCGTGCAATTGACTGTTAGTAGTTTTGTGTAAGCTTGAGATGCTTGCTGGTTGAATGATGAGTGTGATTTAACTTATTTTTATACCACACATTTTGAAATGTTTCTCATGGAAGGGTTAAAGGAAAAAAATAGAGAAACCAATACATATAGAAATATTTGTAAATTTGAATGTTTGTAAGGTACAAACACCTACATTAGAATAGGGACACTAACATCAACACTAGTGTCCAAGTTTTAACACAAGTGTTAAGTTTTATAATTGGAATTGAAGGATATATATTAGGTTTTAAGCTTATTGTGGGATAAAGGTGATTTGGGTAATCAAAATATCTAGGTCAAACTATAAGATAAGCATTTAGGCATAATAATATGACAAACATGAGTCTTGTGGCTATAAGGCTTGTCAATAATTGAAGGGTAGAGCCATGAATAATATTTTCCAAATGCACAAGACTATTTTAACATATAAATCCATATTTGAGTATCTACAAGACCATTTATATGCCCTAATCATCATCACATATATAATAAGTGTGAAGTATAATAAAAACTAATCGCCATTCAATTATAACTATATTGTTATGTTTATGTGCATAAATTAGTCTCATGATCCATGGATCTATACAAACTAATAAAGGTTTACTATGAATCTACATGTTGAATTTGAAAACATATATCTCAAATGTGTGTGTATGTCAAAATCTATAATTATGTTTCTATAAACTATTATGTGTATTTGCATGCATATGCACCCAAGTGTGTATGAATATGTGCTCAATTGTTTTAAAAGTAAATGCATATACATGGAGTATGTCCCATATAATTTTTTATCAATATGTCAATATATATCATGTATATGAATCATATGATCTCTAAACCATGTAAATATCTAAAATTAAAAACTATACTCTACTTTGATTTTATGCTCATGGAGACTTATGTCTCTATGATAAGCCATTGTAATGCCCCTCTTTTGAGATGAGGGATGTATCTTTTAAGTCACTCATCTCAAAATAAGAATGGATTTCATCATGTTAGGTGTAAATATAACATCATGTAATATCATTTGATCATGTGGAGAATATGTCATCATAGTAATGTATGTGTCAATCAAGGTATGTATGTAACATATGGATTACAAGGCATGAAAGTATCATGTCTAGACAAATGTATCAATGAAACATGCATTAACAATGTGTAACTAAATAGGATTATGAAATAAGAGTGAATTATATAAATCATAGCACCACCTAGATGTCAATAAGCTCAACAGATGAAATTACTAGTGTAACACATAAAGACAAAGACCACATACAAGGGACATAAAATTTTACAACAATCAAGGCCAAAGAACCACATATAAGAGGACATAAAAAATGTCACAAAGAAGGGACATAAATGATATCTCATCAAGAAAGGCCAAGGGTCACACACAATATTCATATAGAAATTAAATCTATGATGTAAAAGAGTAACAACATCAATGAAGCATAAAGCAAGGAACTCATCTAGACCATACATATACATCACAATAAAATGGAATTTCATGTATCACTATGTAATAAATGATAAAGTAACAAGATATGTGTAAACAATAAATATGGATAAACATAGTAAGAAGGCTATATAAATATATAACCTATAATAGTGAAACTCGTGAAAAAAAAAGCCCCTAATTTTGACATGGCCATTGTGTAAAGGAAAAACCAACATCTGTATGTCCATGTGTAACTTGTATGTCTTACATATCACTCAAATACTATGAAATACAAGTGTGTATGTAAATGATATGCCATATATCAAACATGTGATAAATAACATATGTAATTAGTGTAAGTTAGTAATCATTTCATGTTTAAGTCCTAATTTTGTTTTTTTAAACATTTGAATGTTTTTATATTTTTTTAATTATTTGATTTTTTTGTATTTTTAGAATATTCAAAACTTAAAAAAACTAACCAATGATGTATTTAAAATGAGAAACATGGAAATTTCTTATATGGTGGAGGGATAATCTATTGTGGATGGGAAGCATCAACTAGGGATGGATCAAAATATGATACAGGGTCACATGGTATACCATGTTTATCATGCTTAATGATTGTGGAAGTCAAGATAAGATAAATAGATTTATAAGACCAAGGATTTGTTGTGTCTACTATCAAATAATAGGGTGTCTCACTTATGTTTTTTGTGGAGCATGTTTAACTATCCACATAAGTAACTAAGTATATACTATAAAAATGGTGGCCTTCATGGTCTTTAAGTAACTCTTTGATGTAATTGATGCATAATAACTTGTTGTATAGAATAATATTCTATATTTTTAATAATAGACTCTATATAATGATCATAAATAAGCATATCAATCATATCTAATATATGATCCTAAATATGAATATCATCCATATGTGAATAGTGATCTTTAATATGTTTATCAACCAATTGCAATGGTGGAGGAGGATATTTTAGTAATTGTAGGGGATACTCATCTATAATCCTATAACTATAACCACTTTATTTTAGTATATGTACTTTAGGCATTGTTGGACTATAGATGGAACTGCATGAAGTCTATGCATCCATGGCCATCCTAAAAACATGTGAAATACCATGCTACTATATAATACTAGGAATAATGTGGCTAATATGGTTGATCTTACCTAAATATAAAATACTATACATCCTAATGTGTTGTGTTTTTGTCCATAAAATCAAAATTTCTTTATTTATTCTAGAGCATGTCATGTGTATCTAAGATATTAGACAATCTCCATCATACAAATATTATAACTTGACCTATAGTCAATCATAACATTTTATATAGGTTGTTCCTCAATATAGGCTCAAATGAATAAGGTATGACAATCTGAATTGTCATATAATTTCTCATTATCATTGAATGTGATCATGGGCTGCTGAGGTGGAGTATCATTAAGTGTAACAATGAGAGTATCTAGTGGATGATCATATTCCATTAGTGGAGGATGCATTATATATGTATAATGTACCTCTAAAGTTTCTGTAGTTTCTATTGACTCATTTTTAGGAAAAGGATCACTAAAAATATTTATCTTTTGATTTCCATCATGTTGTGGTCAAGACTCTTCTGTAGGAATGCCCAAATCAATAATGTTTTCATCTATGAGGTCATGTATCTTTTGTATTATATTAAGACATATATTTATAGAATACCTCACAATCTGATGACACTTATTTATGCATTGTCATCATAGCTCCTTGATATAGGTTTGCTTGGATCTATATTTTATAGAGAAAGGAGTGTGATAATGTTACACTCAAGCAAATTATTTAGTAGCACATGAGGAGGTGATGGTAATTGTGAAAATTACCTCTTTGGTGATGATGCCAATTATAAATAGTTCATATTTTTTGATACAAAATAGACTATAGTCTTCACCTCATTCTTGTTATCACTTGGTTTGACCTTATAATTTGGGTTGATTTTAAAACTTCATTATTCAAGTAGTTGTATGGGTTGATGTATACTTGAATTTTTTCAAAGAAATTAGATTGAATTCTCTATCCATCACTTTATTACATAAATCATTAAATGATTTGAATATAATTGATTCATGGAGTGATGCTAGCAAAAAATTATTTCAATATATCTTGTAGTTTATTATTGCCCATAACATTGATCATATTGGCTAACATGGTCCTATATCAAAGAACACAATCATTAATTGGTTCATTATATCCTTGACTTAGCTTAGTAATTTGTGTATAGTATAAATTATCATTGATGTTTATGAAAAATATGCCAAGAATTGGTCGGCCAATGGGTTGAATGCTCTTATAGATAAAAGAGGGAGGTCATAAAAACATTTTAATGCATGGTATTTAAGACTCATGTTATCACAAATTTTAGTACCTAGTCAAAAAATTTAAATATTACTAAATATATCATATTATGGTTATTGTATAATAATATCTAATAATGTATGGTGGGGGAAACTTGATTTGAACTCTTGAATAACGTTTATTGTTTTAATGTGATTGAATATTGGAAATGATTATGTCTAAATTAATTTTAAGGTAACACTTATTGTTGAAACCCCAATAGGATACATAAAAGTTACTCAATTTTTTTAAAAATCCATATATTACTTATAATATCTATATATTCCATTTTTTAACTAATAAATTCATTTTATAGATGATATTTATGGATTATATAACACCTCAATCTTGTACACTTGAAAACCTCCAACCTTGTTTGTTCCTCTTAGTTCTGGACCTTTCTTGCTTCCATAAGTATTGAATTTACTCTATTTTATGACCCTTGGCCTATATCTCTTAGTCTAACCAATATTATGTTAATTACCCATGCATTCTATCTTTCCTATAATTCTTAAAATGTACTTCTCTTCCATCTTTGCAAGTTCTAAACTTATACCTACTTTCCTGCTCCCTAGACACTAATGTCTGGGATAAACACTAACATCGACATTAGTGTCTTGACCCAATGCAAGTGAACTAAGTATATCACTTTTTTTTCATTTCCATGCATATCTTATTTTTAATTTCTATATTTGGCCTATACTCAACATATTAAATTCAATGTATGCTTATATCTGAGTTTAATATTCAATTGGTTTGTTATAGATCTGATTATGACCCTTGTGCATTGTCATTTATATATTATTAAATATATTATACCACCAATGTAAGATATCCCCATATCCAATTTAGGGATAAAAATTTGGTAAACGTGATCTTTGAACATCAAACCCCATGTTAATTAGAGTTTTATAAATTTTTATATCACTGATTCCTGATTGCTATAATCTTGTAATCATGTTTGCCATGGACATATATGTAAATTATTTCATGGTCAAATACCTTATAATTTATATGATTTTATACATTAGTTTATTTTTTCAAACCATTTTATCTATAAGGTATTCAAAACCTGTGTTCCTTCATGCTCCTTCTTATTCTAATGTTTACAATAAGAGGGTTTTAATGTGCAAACAACACTTGATCTCTCTTCAAAACTAATTTTGTAATGCCACAAATCTAGTATCTAGATGCCAATGTACATGATTTCAAACATTCATTAGACATAAGTCTTATTCAAATGACAACTACCATTTTGTACCCATTATTAAACCATAACCTATATTGGATTCAATAGTCTATGTTGTTACTACTCAAAAAGGTAGAATTGCTCAACCTATTCCTCCAACTATTAATATACTATAGGTGCCTCATAAACCCATGATTATAATAAAATATAAGGGATATGAAATTATTTACCTATTGATAAATACAAATTTAAAAATTTAAATCTTTGAGATCCTAAAGCAATCTAATTCTATAAGGATATCTTATATAAGGCATTGCGTGAGACACAAGTTCCAAGTGATATTAAGCCTAATCATTTTATAGATATTATGAAATATTTCAAGAAAAATAACAAGATCATCACCTTTGATCTAATAGATTTACCATCGAAAGATTTTATTGACAATTTTTTTCCTTTTTTCATACCAGTGATAATGTAAAGTAAAGGTATCAAAAAGAGTGCTCATTGATAATGGTTCAGGCCTAAACATTTGTAGCATACAATTCTTAAAAACCATGGGTATTAACACAAACCTTATTCAAAACAAAATTATTCACATAAAAGGGTTTTATAATTCACATAACCCTCTAATTCATCAAATTACATTGGATGTTACCTTAGGACCAAAAATAATTTCAACTACTTTTTAGGTCATGTCTTAATCTTTACATTATAATTTAATTTTGGGTAGAACTTGGATACATTTAATGGAATTTATCCTATCTAAAATTTATCGATACATAAAATTCATACATGATGGGACCTTACTATCTATACATTTTGATGATTAACCTTTCAAATTTTGCAAAATGATACATTCTAAAACTGAAGGCATCCCTATAGTGGTACCACCAAAATAATCCATACCTATTGAACATATCTATACATATGAAATAGGTGAGTCAAGTACAATGGATATTTTATCTCCAAATTAAAATAAGACACTAAACTATGAGGTGCACATAAAAATGCATAAATAAAAAGATCCATTATCAAAAGATCTATATATTTGAGCTTCCCTTATTAATCAATATTGAGCAAAAATATGGCCATGGTTTAGATTAATATGATAGTGATGATGGTACAACCTATGATATGACATATGATAAAATGGAAACTTAAAATTTGATCCAATTGATCACTTGCCACATAATATATTTGAACCTATGGGTCCTAACACATATAATCTAAATCCACTTGTAGAAAGTAAAGAACTAAATCCAAATAAGGGAAAAACAAAAATAGAACATGAGCATGTAAATGGTTTTTACTCCATACACCCATCTTGGATGAAAACACTGAGTCAACTTTACAAGGGTCAAATGAAAATTCATCATGTGAATAATGTGGAGTCTTCTCAAAAAACTTCACAACAAATTTTATAAATCATGACACACAAAGATAATCTAGATACCATGTTATCTATGTTACTTGAACATAATATGATTTATTTACCTTCTACCAGACATAGATCATGTAATAGACATACCCACAAAAGACATGATACCATACTATAAATATCATCAGATCAATGCCCATCATAACAATAAATTTGAGATACTAAAGAACCAAATTAAAAAATATAAGAATAAAGGATGCATACACATTGTGTCTGACATGAGGAATAGACAAAATTACTCCTATCTTTTCGAAAATAACTATCTCTCAAAGTGACCAATGTAGGAGGATTTAACCATTAATACCAATATTGATGAGGTATATTTCCACCATATCTAATTTAATAACAAGTGGGATACAAATTGTGGTACCACTTGTATTAAAAAATTGGGACATTCTATAGATGAACTAATATACTCTCCATTAATTCCATAATCTCAAGGATACATTTGGTTACCTATCACCTATCACCCACATGTGTAAACTTTAACCATATAGATATTAGACCATGAACCACATTTTAAACTAAAGTTTGGATAAAATTAGCTATTTAAGTGTAATGCTAAGATAAATACTAAAAATATGTGTGTTAATTTTCCTATTTTGGATACACAAATTTGCATGACATTATGGCCATGATTATTTTCCTGTACCATTGGCTTCAGGTAAACCATTAAATAAGAACATTGAAGTAGTGGTAATGCGATGATATAAAAAAAGCTTGATAAAATTTTTAGGTGGTCCTACACCTTTCTATGATGAGGAATTCCTTGATTATACTCTTCAAATATTCCAAATATAGTAAAAAATAAAAAAAATTCAAAAATACAATTTTTTTTAGTATGTACATGTTCTATTGGCTCCTTGGCATCTATGTGTTAGTTCTACATTGATGGATGGCATACTTAGTTACTTATACATACACACGTGTGCCACACTTGAGTGTGATACATGCATACACAAATATATGACCTAATCCTATTTTTAAATGTTGGGCCTTTCCTCTACTCATGTCATGCAAACATTGGGGGCATCCACTTCTTTGATTTTGATACACACATGTTATATGATTTGATGGTCACTCTATACTATCATGTTTAAGATTACATATGTATTTACACTTGCATTTATCCATTATTATGTCTTACATATGGTACTTGATATGTTATGCACTTGACATTTTTTCCTAACACATTTTATCTATGGGATACTATGACATGTTTATGCCAGTTTCTTATGATTTACTTTATACACTTCTTGATTGTCTTAAATTTCTATTGTATTCCTTTTTTGAGCATTTTAATATGATATTTTGCTTATGGCCCCTAGGCTTGTGTATGATTTCATTTAAATTTGCAAATGTCATTGTTTATTGTACATAAATTTGAATATTTCATCCTTACTTTTTTGGACATTTGACCAAGTTATGTCCCTTCAATTACGTGAAATTTAAACATGCTACTTGTTTGTGGTCTCCTTAGATTATTACCTTTTGAATTGATTTTGATTTATCTTGTGTGTGTAATTATTTTCTTTTTGTTCTTGTACTATTACTATCTAAACATTTCCATAATCTTTATCATACACCTTAGGTTTTCATGTGATCAGATTGGTTCTATGCACTTTAAAGCTACCTAGACATATTCCTTCTATATGTTACATGATTATATTCACATCCTATATGGTTGTCTTATCCTTTTGAGGTGAGGTAACTACCATTTTATATCATTACCTCACCTCAAAGGGGGGGGGGAATATTAGTGGGGGCATGTCATAGAGGCATGTTCTCCACACTTGGTATAATTTCTAGACTCAGTGGGGGCATGATTTGGAAGCATGTTCTCCACACTCATTTAGTACATGGTACTAAAATTAGTTTTTAGATTCAATGGGGGTATGTCATATGGGAATGGATTCAACACATTCAAAATTTCTAGATTCAATTAGGGCATAATTTCAAAGCATGTTCTCTACACCTATTTAGTATTCACCATTTCCAGATTATAGTGAAGGCATGCTTTAGAAACACATTCTCCACATTAGTACTTATATAAATTTTCAAATTTCTCCATATATGATGGGGGCATGATTTGGAATGATTTTATTCACACTTACATAGTTTTATGAATTGACCAAAACACACAGCTATTTGATTCACACTCATAGTTGTGGTAGAATTCTATACATTGGTATCATTATTATACATATTTTAATCATGTGACATATCTAAGGTGAATATTATATGAAATGTGTATCTAATATTAAAAAATATAAATCATTTTTAGATTCTAAAACTCTTTTATGGATTGTTACCACATCACATAATTTTTCATACTGATACCCTATGAAATTTTACAAACTATATTGAGTCAAATTAATGCAGTATTTATTTCACATTTTGGTATGGTTGAGGTGATCAAATCACTCAATTTTCCAACTTTTTAGGTTGGAATTGATAGTATTATCTAGCCTCACTAGTTTAATAGTGTGGGTGACTTGGTTTACTCAAACTCCAGGTTATAAGTATCATTGGGTTATATGGTTAAATTAATCTCATTTCCAAGTGGAAACTCATGTTTACTCCAAGGTTGGGGGCATGGGCCTTCCAATATATATATATATATTTATCTATTTATCTCCTTGTATATATGCACTTTCAGTATTTATCTATATTTATCCTACTATTAGTTTTAGATCCTTATGATACATATTCTTCAAATCAACTTGCTAATAGGCAAGGTAGTTACATCGACACACATGTTTAATCCTAAACCTTTCTCTTTTAATTTCAATCTATTTTAATTAATTTCAATCCCAAATTATATGCAATGATTTTATACTATAACATCGTCTTAGTTTTATGATAGTCACCAACAAAGCACTCAAGCTGGAAACACACAAAGATAAAGTATGTTATACACACCCAGGTATACATTCATTTCCTTTAAACTATAAATTTCATTACTATATTAAAGGGGGGAAAATGTAGATGATATTTATGGATTATATAGCACCCTAGTAGTATACACTTGGAAAACATAGACTTTGGTTTTTCCTCTGAATCCTAGACTTTCCTTGCTTCTACAAGTCTTGAATCTACTTTATCTTGTGCCCTTTGGCCTAAATATCTTAATTCAACCAATATTATGTTGATGAGTCATGCCTTCTATCTTGCTCAGAATGCTTAAAGATGTACTTATTTTCCATCTCTATAAGTTTTAAATGTGTACCTACTTTCCTTCTCTCTTGAAACTAATGTCTAAGATAGACACTAACATTAATGTTAGTGTCCTAACAAGATGTAGTGTCCAATGCCCTAAAATCATCTAATTTTCAAATGAAACATATCCTAATGTTTGGCCTATGTGCTTTAATATGAGTTAATTATCCAAATGGATTGATATAAATACAAGATCAACTCTCATTCATTCCTCACCAAGCAACATGAGAATAATACCAAATATCCTTACCAAAGAGCATTCAAAGAGAATTATATTGAATAAAATTTACCCTTTTCCATACCATTCATAGGTACAACACATCTACAGGTTTGAGTTACTAAAGGAGTATCCCAAGAGCTCGATTTTCCAAGTTACAATATAGGTCATTAATGTACTTGATTTCCATATTTGCATGATTCACACACAAACCAACACTTAGGGGATAAACACATGAGTCTAAGGCCCTCTTCCATAGTATTGACTGTAGACAGCTAAAACTGACCACAACTAACTTCTAACTAGACTTTAGACCAATTCCTACCAACCATTACAAATTAAGCCTAGGAATCATAAACACCCCAAATTTGCTTGTGCATCATTCATCAAAGCTCAAAATCATATTGAGATATCCCTAATTGGGGTATTATATTATATGTAACAATAAATTATCATAGATTCATCCCTAATCAAATTAAAGCATAACAACTATCAATTTGGCTTATGGACCTATTAGTTGGGGCACTTGCACACGTAAATGAAATCTTGCAAGAGCTAAAAGGCTAATCTAAATCAATTAACAAGCTAAACTAGATTAAATGACTAGTTGAATTATCCATTTAAAATTAATGAATATCTAAAAAATAAATTCAAAAATTCAAAATATCCTAGCCTTTATGAGTTGTCAAGCTCTTTGAAAATATCCTAAAATATCTAGTTTTTAGAGCCATGCCTAGTAATTGCAAATCATAATTACTTGACAACTATTAACTCAACTCGAGTTATTTTTAACTTACCTATATTTATTTTGAACCTATTGCAAGCCTAAACTCAACGTTAACTCACCTTGGGTGAGAGATAATTCCTAAGGCTATAAATACAAGACAATGCCTATTCATTTCTAAGCTCTCATAAGCCAAATTTATAATGTTAATTTGGAGAGAGACAAAATTTGGAATAGTGTTATAATGCCAAAATATTAAGCCAAGCAACATCATGAGCCAAGATGCCAAGGAGAGGAGCTACACAACTCTATTGCCAAAGACTTTTTAAATACAAGCTGAACAAGCCACTTAACAAAGAAACTTAGATCTCCCAAGGAAGGTAAAAGAGTTATTATCTTTTATATTTTTATTATTCTTTCATTTAGTTTTTTTCACTAAGATATCCCTAGTATATAGGCTAGGAGTGTAAGTGTTAGGGTGTTTATTTAAGTTTCATTTGCTTGAACTAACACTATACTAACCTCCCTTATTAGATTCCTATGATCACAAATACATGCCCAATGGGACCCTTCAAGAATCCCATATAATCAAGGAGATCAATATTCACCTCTTGGTTTTTTTAATAAATTCTTAACAATATTCAAAATTTGAGTTTTAACTTTGTTTTTCATGTAATTGTTTTTAGTAACACATAAGTTACACAGAAACCAACATCGATTCTCCAAAACTAACATCGATTCTCCAGAACCAACATCGATTCTCCCAAAATTGACATTGATCCCTATGTAAAGAGTAGAGTATGACATGAACATGATTCATGCAGCTTTTTCTTGAGTTTTCTTATTTTCATTTTGTGTTTTTTAAACCTGAATATTGTTTATTTATTTAACTATTTTCTTGTAGGATCTAGAGGGATATTTGATTTTTAGGTTTGTTTTGATAATCATATTTTATGTCAAACTATATTGTGTTTTTATTATATTTTTATAGGAACCAATATCACTCTCTATTGATTGACATTGATCCTATTTGGATCGACTAACGTCAATTTTGGTCAACCAATATCAATCCCTATGTAGATCAGTGTTGATATATGAGACAAAAAAATAGGAAATTCAAGAGTTCATTTAAAAATGTTGCTTAATCACTCACTTTTGGGATTATAAATAGGCAAAAACTCTAATAAATTATAGATCCTAAGGTAGAAAAATCAAAGTTTGAACATGATAAAATCTTGCACACTTTATCTTTGGTGTTTGAAATGAACCTAGTTCTTTTCATGCCTAAGTTATTTTTGACATTTTTTAAGGTTTTTTAACAAATGACAAGGGGATTAAACTCCACAAAACATTTTAATTTGTGAAATAAAATGAACTTTCACACTTATTTACATACTCCTAAGATTTGTTTGTTTTATAAAAATGAATGATGCATGTTTACTTTCCCCCCATCCCCTTTAGGTAACTTAGGTGACAAAAAAACTCATTATTTGCCTTGATTGATTTATTCCAAAAGTGTGAAAATAACTTCATTAAGGCCCTCCTCAAATTTTTATGGTTTGGGTGATACAAACATGACCCTAAAGTCTTCTCACTTGGCTTTATTTTTCATGCATTTTGGCTTGTGAGTAGGAGTTCATTGCATCCTCATAGGTCTTTAGGGAAGCATTGACCCAAGATTTCATTTCCCAGCATCATTTTAACCCCACTCCATGGTGGGGTATATAAATTGAGCTGGTGAATCACTGAGATAGTATTTTGAGAGGTTAAACTACCTATGTTAGTGATTGATACCCTTAGAAAAACTCAGACATCACACTACACTGAGCAAGTGTTGGATGTAGTTGTTGTGAAAAGGATAAGACCTTTTCAAAATAATCTGATTGACATGGATCTAATTTATGTGAGCATATATTAAATTAGCCATACTTGGGACCATCTATAAATGAAAAAAAATTGATAGTTTAGAATAACCCCACTTGTCATAGACATATTGTTAATGCAGGGTGAGTAGCTTGAAGTTCTATGTCATAGTATAAATATTGAGAGAAGGGGCCTAAAAACCCTATTTTTTATGTTCTTTTATTTTTGGATTAACAATTAAAATCCTCTAAAGAGTGAGTATATTGAAAAAAATTAATAATATTATGTAACCTTATTAGTTTTGAGATTTAGGATGTTACACTTAAATGTGTGTCATTTTATCCTTTATTTCATGGTTTTTGCAGTCTAAACTATCTAATTTTGTTTTTCATACTATGTAAAAAATGAGTCTTGTTTATACATCACTCTTTTGTTTGAGGAGGCATTACACCGACCATTTGTCACCATACCTTTTCTTTAATCTTTTATTAAATCTTGTTCGTGTGTGTCATTTGATTAAAAAGGGTGTCATTACATTGCCCAATTCATTTTGAGTCTTGAGCCTTTAAATCTTGAAACAAACCATTGATCATATATTTAGAGCATGGCAATGTCATTATGCTATTAAAGTCATTTCAAAGACTTGTTTGTCTTGTGATAAATTTTGAATTCAAAACCAAAGTCACGTGCATTTTGGATCTTTACCTAGTGCTATTATATTGTCTGTTCTTGTTTAGCTTGTTATTTTTTCAAAGAAGCTTAGTTTTCTACATTAAGTGAAAAATTAACCTTGACAAGTTCAAATCCAAAAATTGATTGATTTATGCCTATGCCTTGTGTAATTTTGGTCTAGACATTGATCTTTCTCTTTTGGGTTGTGTAAACTTAGGTTAATTCTTTATTCAATTTGAAAACTATTTGTTTGTGCCTAGATTTGGGAGAAACAACCTATCTTACATATGCCTTTTGTTCCATGCCTTATAATAATTGGCCAAGTTTATGTTTAAATCCAAATGTCTAATTTATGCTAAAGTGTTTCAAATTTGTTAGATTAAAATCTCATACCTTTTTTTATTTAAATTCTAGATTTTGTGCCTTTTCCAAAAGACCTAACACATGCCTATTTTGAGCTTAGCTTTTATGCCTTTTCTTAAAAACCTAGAAACTTTTATTTTCTTTTGATTAGACTTGTTAGAAGCACTTTGTACCTAGAGTTTAACATGTCAATTTTTATTCATCCACTTGACCATTTATTTTAGACATTTGATGTTAGACATTATGAGATTCAATTATTTTAGACCAGGTTTTCGTACAGACCATTTGGAGATACAACTCCACTTTCATACCAAGCTAGACCATGTTTGGACCATTTGTCCTTTGGAAATTATTTTTAAGAGTTTGTATATCTCTAGTCCTTTTGTGAAATGTTCATCATTAATGTGGATATGTCTGATTACACTCATATTAGAGACATGTACAATCAAGTTATGATAATGTGGTCGCATATGATGACTTTGTTCAAGACCCCTATTAGGATTATGTTGTTTTCAAGATGAATCCATATCCTCCTTACAATACTCAATTTAGGGAATGAAGCAAATATCCTAAATAATAATATATAGTGATAACTTCTTTAGGATGATTAATGTATGATATTTTCCATCTCACCACTCATGGTACCCAATCCCCCACCTATACCATTAAATCTCCTTTAGATTGTGTGAGAAACCAAGCTCCACAATGCCTAAAGATTACCATTCTAGGACATCATACTTTGGCTTGTTAAAGTAACCAAGATTTGTAATACCCTACCATTTTTATACTTGGACCTCATCCTTTAGTTTGTGAGAGCAACCAAGCTTCATGATGTCCTACCCTTTCTATACCCAAACCTCATCCCTTGGCTTATGCAAGCAACCAAGCTTCACAATGCCATACCATTACTATTCTAGGACCTCATCCTTTGGATTGCATTATAAATCAAGCTTTGAAACACCCTACCATCACCATTTCTAGCCATTCTAAGTATGGTAGGTCATTATCTCAACAAATTTGTGAAACTATAACTTGATGGGTCATAATTACTATCCTAGGCTAATAACCAACCTTTGTTAATACCATCATATCTAATTCTATCATTATAAAACCATTGGCCATACTGCATCCATTACCAACCATCCCCACTTTAGAAAACCCTTGCCAATTTTTTGAGCAACAATAAAGCCAATCAAAACCTCTCCAATTGAGCCAATCATTCAAAGGCTAAGTTATATTAAAAAATAGTATTTTACAACTACTTGTAAACCAAGGCCAAGAAAAATAACCAATCTATGATGTTTTTGTTAAACCACCTATTTATGACTAGTCAACGTATGCTGAATCACCCTTTAAAACTAATCTTGTTATCAAGGAGTCTCACTACCTTGAACATTAAAGTCTAAACTCAACATCTTATAATGAAACTTTGTTTGAGGCATTAGAAGATAATCAAAGTCAAAAGTCAATGTTCCTTAGTAAAACATTATTAGAGGTGTTATGGGGTAATCAAGACATCTTTATTGGTTAAAAATTTATCGAGGCACCAATAACTGAGCACAATAGTTCTTCAATGCTTGATGAAGACATTATCAAAGATAAAATCAATTAAACTTCCAATATACAACATAATTAGATGGTAGCTACTTTCAAGCCTAAATAATAGAATAATTTGATGGTCTTATTGAGCACATATTCCAAAGTCTTTAGCTCTACCACAACTAAATTTATGTCAAATCTAGAATTAGCAACATTATGTGTGCCTAAACTCCTGATATTCATTTGTTTCCCAACCATCACATATTCAATTATCATCCACCTTTACATTTCCAAATCAAACCTATCATCCACTATTTATTTCTATTTTCCATAACTTCCGTACTTTCCTTTATAGAGCCTATGAAGACATCTTATATCAACATTTGAAGGAAATAAAATCAACAACCAATGAAGATCAAAACAACATTCTTGAAGTATAAATCTGCAATAGGTTTTTGATAAAGTATCTATTCAGAAGAGGTGTGGGATATCAATTTAAATTATTGATTATTCTAGTTGTATCATATGTTGATCAGGATGTGTATCTCTACATTAGTTAGAACATTAGAAACATTTTCCATTTACCTTGCCAAAAACCATACCTTTGCCAAAAACATTTACCTTTGCATTTTCATTTGACAGTTACCTTTTCATTTTCATTTTCCATTCCTCTTGTTATTGTTTCATACCCTACCATTTACTTTACCTTATCACTTGGGGGAAACCCTCTTACCATTGTATCTAATTGCCATCCTATCATCTTCCTTAGGCCATATCTTATACTATTCTACCATACCTTCCCTATTAGACCAAAGCTTGTTTTGACTACCCTACCCAACACTTTTTATATTGGTTCTTTTGGTTCTTTAGGTACATTCTATAAGGGGATTCTAATTTAGTTTTAGTAGTTTTAGAATTTTGTGTTTAAATGATAGTTTATGAAATTGGCAAGTTATCTTTCATTCACATTTGAGTTTTACCATTGATTATAACTATCTTTAGTGAAATCAATATTCCACCTTATGTTACTAATTATAATTCTCTATGGGAAAATTAGTATCATCAACCTATTCCATTATTTTCTAATTATTAACTTCCTATGGGAAACTTAGGAACAACACCTTTTAATATGTATTGTGACATCACCTTGCCATTACTATTTTAATTTACCTAGCCATTTACCTTAATTTGAGAGATTTTTGTTACCTATTTGGATCTCACTACCTTTTATGTGGGAGGAAATATTGTGACTTGAGGTCTTTATTGGACTATGTAGGAAACACTTGATTCATGTTAAGGTTAACTTAGTCCCCCTTTTCCATATGCTCTCACCATTTTACAATAAACCTAAGCCAATGATCTCACCATTTTTTGAGTGGTATCTTTTCAATATATAATGAGTTAAGATGCCCCAAACATTCCAAAAACATTCACAAAATTTCAAAATACAAAAACATGTGTTCTATCTAAACCTAGTCAGTCATCTTCGATTCACCCTATTGGGGTAAATTCATTGGTTTTTATAGTCCATTCTAATATCATTAGGGATGTGAAATTCCATTTGCATGTATCATTTCTTGGGGTAACTTACCATTTATCATTACATTAAGACTTCACATGTAGGTATTGACTTGGTTAATGACATGATTCTTTTTGTTGCTTTTTATTTCATGATTCTATGTGTTTGTTTGTTTAGTTATTTGTGTGTTTGTTTGCCTATTTGTTTTCTTTTGTTGTTGTGACTTGACTCAATCTATATGCATTCATTAGGTGATTCTTTGTGCATTATTCTTGAGTTTATCCATATTCATACATAAACATTAGCATCATGGTTTTTATCATTAGTGCATTATTTTCAATTATTTATTAGATCAATAGTTAGTCTTTATGAAAATTTTGGCTACATTATCATGGTGTTTTAAATCATGATTCATACCATCACATGATATATCAAAAAATTAGCTCAAGAATTCTTACAAGAAATGGAGCCATAAAATATTCTCCTTGGTAACCTTGGCAAATCCTCCCACCCTCCTTAATCAAATCAACCATTTGACCATTATGGTTGTATCAATGCTAATAAGGATGAACATCTACACATTATCAGGTAAAATTGAATCATTCACATTGATAAATTCTTTATTCTTCTAATAATTTATTTCAAGACTTTATGCATCCTTTTGTGCCTAGTTATTTGTGGCTTCTTCAGTCATTAAAGCATCACATATATGTTTACGCTTGCTCATATTTAATATAAGAAATAGGTTATATCCTTGAGTTATGCTGGCCAATATACCCTACTAGAGCATAATCAAATATCATTATTCAATCCAAATCATCTTAATGATTATAACCACCTATGGAAAAATCAATATTTTGACTCATCTATCGTATTAGGGCATGTGACTATGCCACTGATTAGAACTACCTTTAAGAAAATTAATGTATTAACCTATATTACTAATTATAACTATTTTAAATAAAATTAGTACTTTTTAAATCAATACATGCAAGCATTATCTCATTTACATTAATCTCACTGATGGGTTAATTTCATCCTTTTTCTTGCTTCTTTTCAAGGGACCATCCATCAAATGTATGTGTCTGTCACTCCCTCATGGGGGCATCATTATAGGCTTCCCAAACATTGTTTCAAGTTTATTCTTCAATATTTATCTTATTTTTTAAGCAACATATTTCATTCTTTGAGAAGATGTTACTATGCCTATAGCTTGCAACATATTCCCAAATAGGGGAAAACTATAGATACTTAAAACTAGCCACAAATGAATTCCAATCAAATTTCAGACCAATTCATACAAACCATTGTAAATTAAGCCTAATAATCACCAAACATCCCAAATTTACTTGCACATCATTCATCAAATCTCAAAACCATGTTGAGACATCCCTAATTGAGATATTATATCATATGCAACAATAACCTCTCACAGATTCATCCCTAATCACCTTGCGATATAACAATTATCAATTTGGCCTATGGACCTATTAAGTGGGATATTTTCACACTTAAATAAAATCTTTAAAAGATAAAAGTTTAATCTAAATTAATTGACAAACTAAACTAGATTAAATGCCTAGTTGAATTATCTATTTGAAATTAATGAATATCTAAAAAAAGAAATTCTAAAATTCAAAATATCCTATCTTTTCATCATCACCTTTATGAGTTGTCAAGCTCTTTGAAAATATCCTAAAATATCTAATTTTGAGATCCATACCTAGTAATTTAAAATCATAATTATTTGACAACTATTGACTCAACTAGAGTTAGTTTTAACTCACCGAGGTTTAGTTTGAACTCATTTTAAGCCTAAACTCAACCTAAAATCACCTTGGGTGAGAGTTAATTCCTAAGGATATAAATACAAGACCATGCATATTCATTTATAAGCTCTCATAAGCCAAGGTTATAATGCTAATTTTGAGAGAGACAAGCTTTGCAATAGTGTAAAAAATGCCAAAATCTTAAGCCAAGCAACATCACAAGCCAAGGTGCCAAGGAGAGAAGGAGATACACAACTTCCATTTCCAAAGACATCTTGATGCACAACCCAAGCAAGCCACTCAAAAAAGAAATTTAGATCTCCATGTAAGGTAAAAGAGTTATTGTCTTTTATGTTTTTGTTGCACTTTCATTTATTTTTTGTTACTAAGCTCTTCCTAGTATCTAGGCTAGGAGTGTAAGGGTTAATGTGTTTATTTGAGTTTAATTTGCTTGTAATAACACTATACTAACCTCCTTTCTTGGATTCTTATGATCACATTGACTATGTAGGTAATACCCACTAGTAGCGCGGTATTTGGTGTTAGCTCAACACCCTTTCTCCACTAATCCATTTTTCACCAAGGTCACAATGAAGATGAAGAACTAGGGTTTTGAAATTTCATGATAGTCCATGACCCATATCTGAATACACTAGAGTGAAGGTAAAGTCAAACCCAAAATCATTTAGGTGGTTTCATCAGTTTAAAATAGGTATTTTGGATAAGACACTTACATCAAACTTATATAATAACATCGATGCAAATTTTCTAGGATGACGTTAGTGTTTAGAGCTCTAAAAGTGTCCGATCTAGAATATGATGACTATTCTAGAATCATATTCTAGACTATTTTTTATATGTTCCATATTTAACACTTTTTTAGCATTAAAACTAGATAAGTATATCACCTTTTTGTCATTTCTACGTATAACTTAGTTATACTTTCTATATTTATCCTGTATAACTTAGCTTGAACTAGATACAACCCTCACCCATTCTTGTCACACACACATTCACCCATACTAGTTTATAACTTCAAAATGAATCTTTAGCAAAATATACAAATAGATCAAAATACATTTTTTTAGGTATACAAACTTCTCACTAATTCTTTTTGTCAAGTTCATTTAAAACCAAATGAAAGAATGATAAACAAGTCAACGATTTCTAAATATAATGACCCATATAATTTTGCTAAGAATTTTAGTTATACTCCTACAACTGTTTGTGTATTTACAAATATAAATATCTCTATGTTTAGCTTAGGTCACAAAGATGTTCAAGCTAGTCATGTATTTATACATAGGCGAATAATTTATATATATATATATATATATATATATATACATACATACATACATACATACATACATACATACATACATATATACATAAATACATATATATACATATAAATTTACACACACACATATATTTAAAATATATATACACATAAATTTAGTTCAAAATAATAATTCAATATAATTTTCCTTGTAGCTTGAATACCTAAGCCTGAGTCTAAATAGTAGGATAGGATACAACTACAAGTCTCATATATATATATATATATATATGTCTTGAAAATTTTGATCTATGTTGTGAGGTATAGAATAGAAATAAAAAAATATAAATCTATAAAGGAACACAAATAATAAGATTTATAGAAGCAACGATACACTTGTTTTAGGATGTTGGTCAAACTTACACCCATATATATAATACACTTGTTTTAGGATGTTGGTCAAAATTACACCCATATATATATATGGGTGTAATTTTGACCAACATCCTAAAACAAGTGTATTGTTGCTTCTATAAATCTTATTATTTGTGTTCCTTTATATATTTATATTGTTTTATTTCTATTCTATACCTCACAACATAGATCACAAGTTTCAAGGCAACCACCATTAAAATGTACTCAGAGCTTATTATAGCTTGTAAATATTGTACATAGCCTATACAAACATTTTACCAAGGAAGGTATGAAATTAAAGTTTTTACATAAAGGGTACTACTATAGATAATAAATTAAAATGAAGTCCCTACATTTTGTAATAATTTTTTTATAAGCCAAACAAGGAACATACCCAATCAATATACAATATTGGTTCTTAATTTAAGATAGAACTTTCCTAGGCTGACTCACATCATAGGTGAGGTAGTAAAATAGGGTTTTCTTAAAGTTTAATAAAATTATGATGATAATAATAAAAAACCCCAATCCATTATTCATTTTCTTATTCAAGCACTGTTAAAAAGTATACAGGGGATTCATTATAGAAATGGAGATTCAACAATCATCCATCCATTCCAATTATTTAACAAGGCTCAATGTCACATTTATAAGCCTATGGATGAAACCAAGTTTCATCCATAGGTATATAAATATTTAACCCTAGATTTATTTGTAGTAATATACCATTATATAAATTCAAACAAGATCCATTTCTTAGACCCATAACAAAAAAAAATTTAATACTTTGTTCCTTATCAGAAACTAGATCTCTAAGTAAAACCCATTATTACAAACTCAAAGATTAACTAACCTGGTTATAATATGGCTACTTATTGAATGTATTTAATGTTATATCCCATTCCTTAATACTACATTTCCATTCTCTCCATGCTGTGTCCCCCATTCTCCTCCTTTTCTTCCTCTTATTCTTTTCCCACTCCACATCCATGTTTTGCATGACCATTCCACACTCCTACTATACTATGAGTTATTCATTATGAATTACCCTTAATTAATCCTAATGTATGTATTTTTCCCATTCACTCATAGTATATTAAACTATTTTTGATGATGGTTTCCACATGCCAAACCTCCTCATCATAGTAATTGGTGAAGTCAACCTAAAACATAACAACTAAGACCTAATTTCATTATGCCCTAATTTATTTTCATTTGTAAAAATCATGTGGTAACTTTGTTATTAAAAACTTCACAAATTCAAAGCCATAATAAGGAAGTATCACAATGTAAGATTTAGTGGGACCAATATTCTAAGGATAGTGCTACATGTGAGGATTATGGAGAATTATTTAAGTTATCTCCTCATTTATTTAAATAATTTTTTGTTGAATATTATTATTTATTTATATAATTATTATTTGAAATAAAATTCATTAGAATGATGACCTATTTTATGGGGGAAGGATGTCACATCCTAACCTACTCATCAATAACTACATTAGTATTAGAAAGGGAAGTGAAACTAATGATTAGTAGTTTCTAATTTATATAATATATCTGGATATTTATGTTATATAGTTGACAATTATACTATTTAATTTCATAATCAGTTATGTTGGAGGATAGTTCCATATGATTATGGATGTATAATGTTTATATGTATTGGAATCATGTTTGACTATGATTTCATTTACAGTACAATAGTTCATTGATATATTTATATATTCTGAGTACTTTATTATTTTATTACAAGCTTAGACTAATTACATTTTTTTTTATTGACGTGGTTGTATGGCTATCCCAACCTCATAAAGTGGAATAGAGGGAGAGTATCATAGGGGATGAGGAGTCAGATATCAACATTAGGGATATAGATAATGGAACCAAACCTGCACACACACACTATACTCAGTCTATAATACATGAAGGATCAACTATATATTTATTGAGATACGATACATGAAAAACATTATGCATTTGAGTTAAATCTAGTGGTAAATTAGGTCTATATACTATGTGATTGATCACTTATATAACCTCATAGGGTCCCACCTATCTCGGTGTCAATTTCACTAATTTCTCAAACTGAATAGCACTCTTTTGGGGTTTAAATCATAACAAAACCTTATTTGTAATTGAGAATTGCCTTTATTTTATTTTTAGATCAACATAACTTTTTCCCTATCATTGGATTCAACCAATATTTCCTTATTAAATTTAATTTTTCTTCCATTTTAATAAGTATATTAGGTCCAAAGACCACTCTATCATCTAACTTATCCTAGTTGATTGGTGTTTTACACCTCCTACCACACAATACCTTAAAATAATCCATTTTTAATGTTGATTAGAATGTGTTGTTATAAGTAAACTCAACCAATGCCGGGTTTCCTCCCATTTTTATTATTGGTCCATGCAATACATCCTTAAAATATTCTCTAGAATATGATTCACTCTTTTTGTTTGTCCAAATATTTATGTATGATAAGTTTTATTAAAGTTTAAATAAGTATCCAATGTTGAATTAAGAGTTTAATAAAACCTTGAGGTCATTCTAACATCCCTATTTAAATTAATATTTTTTGGAAACCCATGTAATACATACTTCCTTTACAAATATTTTAGCAAGTATTGGTGAATCATTTATCATATTACCTAGAATGAAGTGTGTTATTTTGGTGAGTTTATCCAAAAAATACCAATATATTGTCATGATGATTTTTAGACATAGGTAATCCATGGATAAATTCCATGATAATAACTTACTACTTCCTTTTTGATATGTAATTTGGGTACAATAACCTAACAAGATAAACATGTTCAACCTTAACTCTTTAACATTTTAAACATTTAGGCATAAAGTCTATCACATCCTTTTTGATTCCTTTTGAAAAATATAATGGTCTTAGTTCTACTAGGAACTTAATCACTCCATGGTGTTCTGAATATGGATCATCATGTAATTATTTTAGCATAATACTTCTCAAATTTTCCTATCAGGTACATAAATTCTACTGTTATAACTAAAAATCACATCATTATCAAATTAAAATCCTTTGTATCTATGATCTTGTGAATTATTAGTTAATACTTTCTTTACCTATTCATATAATTCATCTCTAGGTGAAAATTTTACTACCTAATCTCAAAAATTAATCCTTATAGTGGCTAAATTTGCATTATACCTTATACAACTAAGGGCATCTGCATCTTTATTTTCTTTACCCTTAATGTAGATATGTTGAAATTATAGTCTGAAAAAAATTCTCACCATCACATTTGATGACCATTAAATTTAGGTTGGGTAAATATATACTTGAGTCCAAAATTATCAATTTTAAACTCAAAAAGATTTCCTAGCAAATAATGCCTCCAAAATTATAAAGCATGCACTATGAAAACTAATTTTAGGTCATGTGGAGTAGAATTTGCCTCATAAAGCTTTAGCTTCCTTGATTCATAAGTTGCTACTGAACCATCCTACATAAGAAATCCTCCTAACCCATCTCTTGAAGTATCAATTATAACTACAAAATGACTATTTGGATCCAAAATTTATAACATTAGTGGTGAAGTAAGCCTCATTTTTAGAACCTAAAAGGATTCATCACACTTATCATACCGAATAAAATTCATCTCTTTCCACTAAAGACAAGTGATTGGATTTGCTATCTTATATAAATTTGGCACAAACTTATTATATTACCCTACTAAACCCATAAATCTATGCACCTCATGAACATTTTTAGGTGCTAGCCACTCCACAATGGATCTAATTTTTTTATATCCATAAAAATTCTTTTTACAAAGATAATATGTCCTAATTCTTGTACTCTTATTTAGAAGAAGGCATGATTAGAAAATTTTCCATAGAGTTTATGATTCCACAATTTCTACAAAACTAGGTGCAAATTATCAATATGCTCTTCTTCAATTTTTGAATAATTGAAGATATCATTGAGAAAGACTAACACAAAATGATCAAGGTAATATTTGAACACACTATTCATGAGATTCATGAATGTTGTAGGTGCATTTGTTAGCCTAAAAGGAAGCACTATAAACTCATAATGCCTGTATCAAATTTTAAAAGCTATTTTTGGAATATATTTTTCTTTAATTTTCAATTTATGGTACCCAACACAAAGATCGATATTTCAAAAGACTGTTACACCATGCATATGATAAAAATTATCATCAATAAAGGGTAAAGAATACTTATTTTTGACCGTTAGCTTGTTTAACATTTGGTAGTATATATATAGGTAAAATTTTCCATACTTTTAAAAAATAATATAGGTGTTCCAATGGTGAAACACTTGGTTGAATCAACCTTTTGGACAACATATCCTGAAGTTAGGCCTTCAAGTCAAGTAATTTAGTTGTCATCATTCTTTAGTGAGCCTTGATTGAGTTTCTAATCTTGGAATGATATTGATAGTGAAGTAAAATTACCTCTTAAGAGGTAGACATGGTAATTCCTATGGAAAATCTTTATAAAATTCTTATAGAAAAGGATATTTTTCTAATGAGGGTTCCTTGGTTTCTCTAATTTCATCCATTTTGACTAGGAACACTTGACATCTTTTTTGCCGAGCCTTTTTCAATTGAATGGTTTAAATTTGCATTAGTTTCAAATATTTATTTGAATTTGTTTGATTTCTAAAATAATCTAAACACTCAACTTTATTAAGAAAATAATTAACTTTGTCTTTTTGCTTAAAGAGTCAATTCATTGATAGGATCACATCATATGACCCTAATGCTGCTACATAAAGATCAATAATCATAGTGAATTCTAGAAACTTTACCTCAGCCTCTACAAGACATTTATCAACCTTAACCTTGGATTAATTTCCATACTAAATTGACCAATTATTTTCCATAAAATTACTTTCCTATATAATTTACTTAACATTTTAAGAGAGATAAAACATTTAGTGGCTCTTGTATCTATAAAAATGGAAATAGTATGACCAAACAAAGTAAATGATACTTCAATGGGAGAATATTTAAATTATTCTTGATGGTTGTTAACTACTATATGAATTCACTATTTGAAGGTTCCTTACTATGATGTAGAGGTGGATGAATTATTATTTCTACCATCTATCTTCCACTGAGGATAATCCTTAGCATAATGGTCTCCTCAACATGTAAAACATTCTCCTGGTGGTCCCTTCCTTTTAGATTGATTATCTCCCTTGAATCCTTCTTTAAAACCACTTCTAAGTTTCCTATTCCCTAATGTATTACTAAACCTTACATTCTAGCTATTGAATCATTTCTTTAAATTCTTGTTCTATTTCCAGTTCCTTTTTTTAAAGGTCATTTTAGAGATTCTAAACTTATTTTTGAATTTTTCTCTAACCTCATCAAAATAGTTAAACTTTTTCTCTTGCTTAACTACATTCTCAAAGACTTGATCCATGGTGGATGGCCCATAAACATCCACTTCATGCCCAATTTGGGGTTTAAGTCCATAATGAACTTCCTGATATGAAAACATTCATATTTTTGATACTATAGTATATACATCAATAACTTTATGAACTACTCTAGTATTCATTTATTGACAAATATCCTTATTTTAGATTTTGTAAATATATTAATTTTTGATCAAAATAAAATTTGGATAGCCATCATACTCTAAAAAGGGTTACAAACTACTCCTAAATAGTGGTGGTGGAGTCTCAATCTTCTTATTGGCCCTCCAAGTTGTTGCTTCACTAGCCAGTTGATAATATCTCCAAACGGCATTTTTTACCTCAAAATAATTTTAAATATTGAAATATTTTTCCATTTTTATAAGCTAAGATTTAGCTCCATCACCCAATATTGTAGCATTAAATTTAGGTGGATTTACTTTCTTCATATCTCATGCAAAGCTCTGAAACTACTTGAGCTCTTGCTACTTACTATCCCTCATCATGTCCCTGATCTTGAGGCTCTTCCAAACAAGGTGGTTATTCCTCTAGAACGTCTTGTTCATGTTGGGGGATCAAACCAACAATAGATTACAATTATGACAATAATAAACGTGGAATTAAACTAGATTGAGAAGTAATTAGAATGATAATAGCAAGAACAAGAGATACAAGAAAACACCCTGAAAACTTGTATTAACAAAACTCTTTACAAAGGAATACAATTAAAGAAAGCTTCTTTCTTCCACACCTCTCCTAGGTGTATAGATCTCACACTAGATCTCTATTCCTTAAGAGCTCTCTCTCTCAAGAACAATCAACTCCAACAAGCCTAGATTGATTCAATTTTGTACTGTTCTTCTCATACAATGAATTACAATAATTCACTCTCTACAATAATCCACTACAAGACTATTTCAAAGCTAAGAAGATCTAATTCTACATATAGAATTTGGAGACTTGAGCATGTACACCCAACAAGCAGTTAAGCCACTTGAACAAGGGCTCTAAAAATAGTAATGCCAATAATAAAGACGCGAGCTTGAGTCTACAACTCAAACTTATCATGCAAACACTCACTTCTATCCACAAAAATAGCTTTTTGGACACGCAGGTAACTGACGTCGATTCCTGCTGCTTGTCTGTGACCGCCGTCGACCGACCTTCTATCGACGTCGGTGTCTCTGCAACTGCCTGTGACCAACGTCGGTCTCTCCTGACCGATGCTGGTGTCTGTGTAGACTCAAACCTAATAATGAATGCTCCTTGGTGAAGTTTTTAGCTCCACACCCTAACAATCTCCCACTTGGAGATAAACAGCTGCACCAATACCTGTACAACAACATCTTCTAGCTCCTCCATCTTCAACTCAATCATGAAGACCAACAGAAGTTGAATGAAGATTCAAATTCTCCTTTGTAACCAGCTTGGTTAACATATCAACAAGATTCCTATCTGTATGGATCTTCTCCAGCTTCAACTCACCATCTTCCAATACCTGTCATATGAAGTGATACCTTAGCTGTATGTGCTTTATTCTTGAATGAAAGGCTAAATTCTTAGCCAAATGGATTGCACTCTGACTATCACTGTACAATTTGCAACTCTCATGCTCCCTACCAAGCTCATCCATGAACCGTGTCATCCATATCATCTCCTTGCTAGCTTCTGTGGCTGCAATATACTCTACTTCTGTAGTTGACAAGGCAACAACCTTCTGCAACTTAGATATCCAGCTAACCGCCGTTCCACCTACAGTAAAAACATAACCTGTAGTGCTCCTCCTGCCATCCAAATCACCTACCATATCTGAATCTACATAGCCATGTAGAGAAGTATCTGAACCTCCATAGCACAAGTGCCTACTGCTGGTTCCTCTCAGATATCTAAGGATCCACTGAACTGCTTTCCAATGTTCCTTACCTGGATTGGCCATATACTTACTTACCACTCCCACTGCTTGGGCAATATCTGGTCTAGTACACACCATTGCATACATCAAACTCCCTACTGTGGAAGAATATGGAACCTTACTCATGTACTCTACCTCTTCATATGAATTAGGACATTGTTCTTTACTCAACTTAAAATGTCCAGCCAAAGGTGTGCTTACCGGTTTAGCATCCTACATATTGAACCGTTTTAACACCTTGTCCACATAATCTTCTTGAGACAGTATCAACCTGTGATTTTTCCTGTCTCTCTTAATGCTCATGCCAAGGATTTTCTTTGCTGCTCCCAAATCCTTCATAACAAACGTTTGAGCTAATTTTACCTTAAGCTCTGAGATATCCTGCATGTGAGACCTTGCAACCAGCATGTCATCTACATACAACAATAGAATAATATATCTACCATTATCAAATCTCTTGAAATACACACAATGGTCTGATTGACACCTACTGTAGCCATGCTCAGTCATAAACCTATCAAATTTTAAGTACCATTGCCTAGGAGCTTGCTTGAGGCCATACAAGCTTTTCTTCAACCTGCACACAAACTTCTCCTTACCCTTGACCTCGAATCCTTCTGGCTGTTCCATATAAATTTCCTCATCCAAATCTCCATGAAGAAACACTGTCTTAACATCTAGCTGCTCAAGATGCAAATCCTCAAAAGCAACCAAAGACAATACAACCCTTATTGAAGTCATTTTAACAATAGGAGAAAAAATCTCACCAAAGTCGATACCTGGCTTTTGTGCAAATCCTTTTACCACTAATCTGGCCTTGTATCTCATCTGTCCATTCTCACCTTCCTTCAACCTGTAGGTCCATCTGTTCTTGAGTGTTCTCTTACCAGTTGGCAATTCAACCAAATCCCATGTTTGGTTTTCTCTTAAGGACTCCAACTCCTCAACCATGCCACGCTCCCACTCACTCTTGGACTCCACCTGTATTGCTTCTTCAAAACTCTCTGGTTCTCCACCATCAGTTAGCAATAGATAAAATAAAGAAGGAGAATATCTAATTAGAGGCTTACTCACCCTTTTTGACCTGCTGATGGGTGTCTGAGACTCGTCCACAACACGCTGTCCACCCAAATTCTCTGACAGTGACCAACCTCGGTCACCTGCAGACCTGTTACTGGCCGACGTTGGTTCTGCCTGACTGACCTCGGTACCTATACGACCGATGTCGATCTCTATATGGCCGACGCCAGTTTCTGTCCTGTCGATGCCAGTTCCTAACCTACCGACGTCGGTCTCTGTGTTTTCCTGTAAGTGATTATTTATTTTTCCCGCGAGCTCATCTTGGACTTTCACCTCATCCAATTCACCATTGCTCTGCTCAGATTGATTCAACTTCCTTAGCTAATCACAATACATCACTCTTTCATTGAAAACAACATCACGGCTCCTGATTACCTTGTTAGTTTCTAGATTCCATACTCTGTAACCAAAATCATCTAAGCCATAGCCAATAAACATGCATCTCATAGACTTAGCATCAAGCTTCTTTCTATTTTCCTTATCTATATGCACAAAGGCTTCACAACCAAGAACTTTGAGATATGAGAGATCAACCTTTTTACTTATCCATGCCTCTTCTAGAATACCACCATCCAGAGCTGTAGAGGGTCCTCTGTTAATCAGGTACACTGTAGTGTCAACAGCTTGTGCCCAAAACTGTAAGGGCAAACTGGCATGCAATCTCATACATCTTGCACGCTCCATTATTGTCCTGTTCATTCTTTCAACAATTCCATTCTGCTGAGGTGTCCTTGGAACCATCCTTTGCCTATGGATTCCATGTATGTAACAATAATCTCTGAACTTATGACTGCAGAACTCACCACCATTGTCTGATCTCAGGCACTTTAATCTTTTACCTATTTCATTCTCAACCATAGCTTTCCAAACTTTAAAAGTATCAAATACATCAGATTTCTTTCTAATACAATAGATCCATACCTTCCTTGTGGCATCATCTATGAAAGATACATAGTACTGTGATCCTCCAATGGAAGCAACCTGAGCCGGTCCCCACACGTCTGTGTGAAGAAGCTCTAACTTGTGCCTCTTCTTAGTAGACCCAGTTTTGAGAAAACTAACCCTTTTCTATTTTCCAAATACACAGTGCTCACAAAACTCTAGATCTATGCCTTTTAAATCTGAAAGCATACCTTTGGACTTAAGAATTGACATCCCCTTCTCACTCATGTGGCCAAGCCTTGAGTACCACAATTTAGCATCCACATCTGAAGTAGATAATACATGAGATTTGTTAGTAACACAATTACACAAATAGAGAGTACCTTCTCTCTTACCTCTGGCCATAACAAGTGCACCCTTGGTCACCTTCCAAGATTCTGCTGTGAGAGTTACTGTACAACCCTCATCCCCTAACTTTTCTACAGAGATCAAATTTCTCTTCAAGCTAGGTACATGCATCACATCTCTCAACACCCATGTGTTGCTATTCTGCATCTTCAGCTGCACTTTACCTTTGCCAATTATTTTACAGGGCTCATCATCCCCTAGATACACTATTCCAAAATCTCCATGGATATAGTCACTGAAATATTCCTGTTAGGAGTAGCATGAAAAGATGCACCAGAATCTAATACCCAGGATTCTATATTATTATGCAGAGAGAAAATTAAAGCATCCTGTGCAATACCTGTAATCTTGGCTTCTTCCTTTCCTTCATGCTGATTGTCCTTCTTAGGCTTTGACTAACAATCTCTACTTATGTGCCCCATCTTTCCACAATTCTAGCATTGTGGCCTTCTGCCATTTCTAGATTTAGATCTGCCTTTCCCCTTTGATTTGGATATTGATCTACCTTTCTTGCTCTTCTCTTTCTACCTTCCCCTGCTCTCAAAACTTAAAGCGTTCCCAGATGTCTCTTCTGTGCTTTTCCTGCGTATTTCCTCATTCAAGATAACACTAACAACATCCTCTACTTTCAAAATATTTGATGCAGATGCAATATTACTTACTGCCATTACTAAGCCATGCCAGCTTTCAGGCAAAGAACATAATATCAAAAGAGCTTTTATCTCATCATCAAACACTATATTCACTAAACTTAATTGATTCACAATACCATTGAAATCATTCAGATGAGTAGAAACAGATCCACCTTCATTCATATGCAAATTAAATAACTACTTCATAAGATATACCTTATTGGAAGCTGAGGGTTTTTCATACAAATTTGCTAACGTAGTCATCAACTCTACCGTAGACTTTGCCTGTGATAAATTAGATATCACAGTGGATGCTAGACTCAGTCTTATAGAACCCAGAGCCTTTCTATCAAGAACTTCCCATTCTTCATCCTCCATGTCTTTGGGCTTCTTTTTAATACCTCCTAACGGTAAGTAGAGATCTTTCTGATACAGATAGTCCTCTATCTGCATTCTCCAGTGTTGGTAATTTTTGCCATTAAACTTTTCCATTCTCAATTTACTTTCATCTGCCATTTCTTCTCCCACTCAAACAAAAATCCCTGCAGAAACTCCTGTGAGAACCTGTAATCAATACACACTACACAGATCTAAACCACCTGTTAGTGAACCTAAACTTTGATACCAATTATCAAGCTCTGAACTTGTAACCAAGGCTCTGATACCACTTGTTGGGGGATCAAACCAACAATAGATTACAATTATGACAGTAATAAACGTGGAATTAAACTAGATTGACAAGTAATTAGAATGATAATAGCAAGAACAAGAGATACAAGAAAACACCCTAAAAACTTGTATTAACAAAACTCTTTACAAAGGAATACAATTGAAGAAAGCTTCTTTCTTCCACACCTCTCCTAGGTGTATAGATCTCACACTAGATCTCTATTCCTCAAGAGCTCTCTCTCTCAAGAACAATCAACTCCAACAAGCCTGGATTGATTCAATTCTGTACTGTTCTTCTCATACAATGAATTACAATAATTCACTCTGTACAATAATCCACTACAAGACTATTTCAAAGCTAAGAAGATCTAATTCTACATATAGAGTTTGGAGACTTGAGCATGTACACCCAACAAGCAGTTGAGCCACTTGAACAAGGGCTCTAAAAATAGTAATGCCAATAATAAAGATGCGAGCTTGAGTCTACAACTCAAACTTATCATGCAAACACTCGCTTCTGTCCATGGAAATAGCTTTCTGGACACGCAGGTAACCGACGTTGGTTCCTGCTGCTTGTCTGTGACCGTCGTCGGCCGACCTTCTGCCGACGTTGGTGTCTCTGCAACTGCCTGTGACCGACGTCGGTCTCTCCCGACCGACGCCGGTGTCTGTGTAGACCCGAACCTGATAATGAATGCTCCTTGGTGAAGTTTTTAGCTCCACACCCTAACAGTTCATTTTTATCCTATGGTCCATGAAACTCTTGTTCTAGGGTTGATATTTTATCTCTAGTTTCATTCATGACAATAAATATTTGATAACATTTTATAGCTTATTAGGTTGTTATCTGATTAAGATCAACTTTAGGGTTCATATTTGAAGTCCCCTCTACACTTGATTTAACTCATGCCATTATCCTTACTATAATAGGATTAATGTCAGTGGACTCATTAGGTCAAATCGTTAAATTTTATCTCTGATACCACAATGTTATAACCCCATTATGATACATAAAAGTTACCAATTTTTAAAAAAATACATATATTACTTATGACATCTATATATTCCACTATTTAAATAATAAATGCATTTAAATTAATGAATGCAAAATAACAACTAACTCACTAGTTAAAATATGACCCATTTAGTTTTCAAATAGTGTCAAACATAATACTAGATGTGTATTTCTCATGAAATGAATAATATAAAGAGACAAGTACATCAATACACTAAAATAATCCTTAATTACAACCATAAATAAGCATACAATATTCAAAATTCTTTACAAGTATTGTAGTCATTGCTATGCTAAATAGTCATCAATCATAGTGTGATACATATTACATTTTAGTACTAAAACAAATATATAAGATATAATGTACAATATTAAAATTAATATAACTCAATGATTCATAAAAATATCCATGAGTGTGATTCCCAAATTATTGAACATCTAAAGAGAGGGAGAGAATCATCGAGGATATTTTCCTCCAATCATAAACTGTTAGTCTCCCGCATACCTCCCCACTAGGAGTGGCCCTTCTCTTTAAGAAAGGACAGATACAGGTAGTGCAAATAATGAGAATTCAACTAGAACCTATTTGTGTACAATCATTAATACATGTAATAGTAATATAAACCATGGAAAAAAATCCTCTATCTAATATGACATCACATATACACATGTAAACTATAAATTATAGTGGAATGACAATGTCTCAGCTATAACACTACTTTGGACAAAGCTTTTATTATAGAAATTAGATCTATCATGGATCTGAGTTAATTCCACTCACATACTCTTTAATAATGAATCAAAATTTATCATATGATACCAAGGGTAGATATATGTTTTTCATGACAACACCCTCATATATCTATCATCTGCTATCAAATGAAGCATACATAGTGATTTCTCATAAATAATTCAAGGCATAATAAATATAAATTGTAGCATACTATCTAATCTAAAAAAAATATTACATGCTCTATGAAATACAAGATAAAATCAATGATATTTCTCAACAAGTCACATTGTTTCTAATAACTCAACTACAATGTCACATATATAGTTTTTTAGGGTATTTTCAATAAACTACATTAAAAAACCAATTATGTTTATATGCCTAGAAGCTAAAAGTCAAGGTAATAAATACATGATTTCAATTCCTCAATTTTATATAGTTTGTTTTAACATAAACTATATAAGATATGATTGTATGCAACTAATTCATTAATATAAATTAGACAAAGCTCAAGATGGCTCATAAACACAAAATCAAATGTCCTCCTAGTTTTAGTCAAGCCCCTAAGCCTCTTATATACTACCTAAAATTATTTAACTTTTAATTCCTATTTCATCAATTCATTAAATCATATAAGTCTTGTATCTTATCTATTATAAATATACATCCCTCATGCATACACATCACACACAAATTCACCCTTACTATTTTATAACTTCTAAAAGAATCTTTACCCAAATATATAAACAACTAAAAAAACATTTTTAAGGTATAGAATCTTCTCACTAAACGTTTTTGTCAAGTTCATTTAAAACCAAAGGAAAGACCGATAAACAAGTCAACCATTTCCAAATATAATGACCCATACAATTCTTCTAAGACTTTCAGTTATACTCCCACAACTCTTCATGTATTTCTAAATGGAAATATCTCTATGTTCATCTTAGGTCATAAAGACATTAAAACTAGTTATGTATTTATACATAGTCAAGTGAATACATTTTTATCTACATACACACACATACACATGTATATATGCACACACACACACACACATGTATACATATTTATATATACACATAAATTTAGTTCAAAATAACAATTCAATATAATCTACCTTATAGCTCAAATACCCCAACTTGAGGCTAAATAACAAGATAGGATACAACTATAAGTTTCATATTAATACATATATGAGTATAAGTCTACTTGACATCCTAAAAGTGTATCATTACTCCTATTAATATTATTATTTTCATTTTTTTTACATATTTATATTATTTTATTTCCATTATATACCTCACAATAGATATCACAAGCATTGAGGTAGACACCATTGAAATATACTCAGAGCTTATTATATATTGTAAATATCATACACAACATATACAAATATTTTCCCAAGAAAGGTGGGTAATTAAATTTTCTACACAAAATGTACTACTGTAGCTAACAAACTAAATTAAAGTCCCTATGTTTCGTAACTTTTTTTTTATAAGCCATACAAGGAAAATACCCAGTCAATATATAGTCCTAGTTCTTAATTGAAGATAGAACTTACCCAGGTTACCTAACATCATAGGTGAGGTAAAAAAATAGGGTTTCCTTCAAGTTTAAGAAAATCAAAATGATAATAATAATAAACCCCAAAATATTATTTATTTTCTAATTCAAGGACAATTAAAAAGTATGTAGGGGATTCATCATAGGAATGGAGATTCAATAGTCATCCAACCATTTAAATTCTTTAATAAGGCTTGATATCACATTTATAGGCCTGTGGATGGAACCAAGTTATATACATAGGTCTATAAATATGAAACCCTAGATTTATTTATAGTATCTACCATTATGTACATTAAAATGGAATTCATTTCTTAGACTCATATAAATAAAACATTTAATATTTTATTCCTTATTAAAAACTAGGTCTACAAGTAAAACCCATTATTACAAACTCAAAGATTAACCAACCTAGTTTTGTAATGGATATTTATTGAATGGTAGCTCTTATTCCTTCGTACTATAACTCAATTATCCCTAGGTCATGTCCCCCATTCTCCTCCTTTTCTTCCTCTTATTCTTTTCCCACTCTACATCCATGTTTTGCATGACCATTCCACTCTCCTACTATACTATGAGTTATTCATTATGAAATCCCATTAATTAATTCCTTATCTATGTATTTGGCATGTTTACTCATAGGACATTACCCTATTTTTGAGCATGGACACAACATATAAAACCTCCTCATCATAGTAATTGGTGAAGTCAACCAAAAACATAACAACTAAAACCTAATTTAATTATGCACTAATTTCTTTTCATTCCCAAAAATTATGTGGTAAATTTATTATTAAAACCTTTATAAATTCAAAACGCATTTAATATAATTACATTGGGTGTTTTTAACCCTATTTCTCCTGCTAAGTCACTAAAAATGGGCATAAAAGTATATAAGTTACACAAGATCCACAAAACACCCTATACTCTTATGAGTTAAAATGCATAAATAGTTTACCTCAACATAATTCAATATAGACTAATCCATAATGAGGTTTCATTGAATTAAAAAAATCAATACATAAAATCAAAATATTATGTTAATCAAAATCATCAAGATAAGTAATGAAATTAGAAACAATGCAAACATGATTTACTAACCTCAAGGACAAACAATGCAAAGTAATCACTCAACATTTTTATAAATATTATTATCATTTATTTCAACTAAATAATCAAGAGTGTAGTGTGTGTGTGGGTTTAGTTCCATTATCTCTATCCCAAATGATGATATATGCATCCTTCTCCCCTATTATACTCTCTTTGTTCCACTTTGTGAGGGCAGGACAATCTTGAAATCACCTCAGTCAAATAAAAGGGTAGTTAGTTTGAGCTTGAAAAAAAATAATCAAGTACTCAAAATATATGAATATATTAGTGAATTATTGTAATTCAAATTAAATTTACAAATGAAATCACAATCAAACATGAATCTAATACATATAAACATAATACATACATAAGCATATGTAAATGTCTTCCAACATAACTGATCATGAAAGTAAATATTATAGTTTTCAAGTATACAACACACACACACACACACACACACACACACACACACACACACACACACACACACACACACACACACACACACACACACACACACATTATAGACATAAAAAACTACTAATCATTAGTTTCACTTCCATTACTAATACTAATGTAATTTTTGAAGAGTGGGACAAGATGTGACACTTACATTTTTATCATTAAGAAGTATACATGATATTAAATGATTTTTTTTTGAAAAAACATAATGATCATCCATTATACAACATTTTATATAGTTATTAGTCTATTTGAATTATTTAATATAATAATGGATTCTTGAGACAATATATAACTAACATAGGAACCATGGATTGAAGTTTCATAAATTTTCAAATGATAAAGTCATAAATTATATATATTATTCACTTGCACATAGTATCTGGTAATGTTTTCAATTATTGTTTGATCATAATTTATTTCAATGGTAAAAATAAATATCTTTGAGCCTTCAATATAAATATAAGATGGATAGGTCTATAAGCATTATCACTATTGTTTGCCTTGTAAAACCATTTGATACTTGATTTAAAAAAATATTATTTTAGTTATCATTTGAGTGTGATTTATAACCCTAAATATGATCCTACACTTATGAGAATCTAAAAACCTAAGATTTATTCTACACTATCCTATACCTCTATATATAAGAGATAAACTTTGGTCATATTGTATATTTGATAAGGTTTAATTACATACACGAGACATAAATTTTTCACATGGCATGTTTTTTATGGTTTTAATGAATATATTTGATTTCATTTTAATAATATTCAAACCAAATATGAAGATTTATTGAGATACTGTGTGTACTTTGATTCCCACACAACCATGTCATATTTAATAGATAAATTATTCTATTTGGAGACAAACGTAAAAGAGGATAAGGGTCAAGTCATGGATAAATTTGGTGGTGAATGATAAATTTAACAAGTTGGCATTTGGAAGAATTTAGATCATGTGCTATTTTTTTGGTATATTACCAAAGTTGGAAAAGTGTAAAATGTTTAGAAAAGTTTGGAGGATCAAATATCACCAAATTTGGTAGAACATTAGTAAGTGTTGTTATAGTTGGAAAGAATTTAGATGGTGGTGGAATTTGTTGATTTTCATGCATTTTCGATAATATTAAGGACCCATAGGGAGCTAGTAAATAGATTTATCTATGGCATTTTGGTTGTTGTGAAAGTTTGAAGGAATTTTATGAAATTCAAAAGGCATTTTGTGAAAGTCAAAGGGTGTTTTGTGAAATTCAAAGTTATCATTTGCATGTATGTATTTTTTCTTTTGGTTTATTTAAGAATGAAATTTATTTATAAAGGTTGTTGATTACCTTAGTTTTATTTGAGTTATACGTATAAATATTTAATTTTTATGATTACAAGGGATTCTGAATTTTGGGTTCGAATGATTACTTTCATTTAAGACCATTGAATAAGATTTCATATTACATAAAATTTTATATGACAATATTTGATTTATATTAACAATGTTTGAGAAGGTATATACACAATATGGAAATATACATGCATGGTTTGGGGTGTCAATCTTCATGTATTTATGATGATAGTTTAGTTGATAATGATAATTGAAATATACATGCATGACTGAATATGTGACTATGTATTTGTGGCTTGGGGTTTTGAACTCAAAAATGTAGTCTAGTACCAATTTGAAATGAATATCTATGGTTATTTTGTGGTGTTGGTTAAGATATGGGGTGATTCAAATTTTTTTTTATATCAAATATTATTTTGGGATTGAACCCATTTATGTACTCATTCCTTATTTACGTTCAAAGGAGGGATTTGCATTTGAATTACTGTGAACATTTTTGGCAATTTTTATGGATGCTTGTGGCCTCATTGAATATATTTATGTTTTATTTCAAATACTAACTTGTTTGAGTTTGAAAAGGATTTTCATTATATTTAGTCTACGTTTCTAAGATTGAAGCTAACATTCTTTGAGTTTATATTGCTCAATTTATTTTACCACAAACTCATGAAATGACTTTCATTGTTTTGTAACAAGTTTATTCAAGAGTATTTTGTTATAGGTTTTTTTGCCCTCAAATATATATATTAAACATTAAATAAGGAAATAATGAGTTTGAAGTTTTGGTTTATTTTTTATTTTTAATAGATAAATGCATTTTATGGGTCAGAAATATTATGTGGATGATTGATTTACTAAACCCTAAAAATGGTGAAAGATTTCAATTTGAAAATTTATTAGAAATCTAAGATTTTTGTTATCAATTAATTCAATTAATTTTGGGTTTAATTGAAAATGGGTTACAAATAGTTTCTCTTATTCAAAGCTTGTGATTTTTGTTCCATTATTGATTGAAAAATTCAAAGTTGGAATGTTATAGGGTTTCAATGAAATATTTGTCATATTTTATGTCAAGTTAGAAATTTCATTAGTTTAAATGGATACCTAAGTCTGAAAACTTATCATTTTGTTCTCTCATCTTGATGATGGTTCATAGAATGTGATCTAAAACATTGATGAAAAAAATTTGCATATATTTTTTTCCAGAAACCTTTATCAATATTTCATTAGTTTTTTGTATTGATTAAAACAAATGATTTTAAATACTAGATATAAAATCAAAGATATGTGATAGTGGTAAAGGTTATTATAAATGATTTGATATAATCTTTACAAGAATGTACTTTTAAACTTTTGAAAAAGATGTCTAGATGGAGTTAGGGTTCCCAACATGCAAGCAGTAATACTTAGGGTAGAGGATATCAACAACATACTACTTTTAAAGTTTATAATTTAGTTGAAAATGATACATAATATTTTTGATGTTTCAACATAGTTTCATTTTATTTCAATTATACATACTATTTTTGATTGAAATATGATTACTCATTTTTGATTGGGTAATTTGATATAGTTGATTGCTATAAAAAATAATTTGATATGTTATCGTATATTTGTGATTTTAAAAGTATGAATTGGATAAATGATTTAAAATGAAAACAATGGTTTAATTACTTAGAATTAATCATTATGATTATTTAATTTACATGATGAATAATATCAATGATTTAATTAAGTTGTTTGAAGTTGAGTTTGGCTCCCCCCAATCAAATTATGAACTTATTATTGAAATTTAAGTTATAAAAAATTAAATTTATTAAAGTTAATTAACTTCAATATTATTTAATTGAAGTAGTTATATCTTGAAAACATAACTACTTATAAGAAGAGGCTTTTAAAAGGAGACTTGAAGGATATTTCAAAAGGAGAAACATCTACACGTACAAGATCTCTTTGATTACAAGTTTCATACTACAATTTTTTTCCATGATATATATCTGAGATTGAATATCATATGCATGAATACCAAACAACATATCCTTTGATGGTGAAGTAAACCACTTGATACACATATGTATATCTACATTTATTGTTAATTTTAAAAACTAATTATTTGAAGTTGATTAAAATATTAATTTATTTGATGATTTTATAACATGTAGTCACATGTGTAAAATATATTTGTACTTTGATTGCATAATGAAGAATACATTGTATTTATTTTGAAAAATTGTTGAGTTTTCTCCATGATGTGATTACTCTTTTTAAAGTTATTGTAACCAATCATGAAATATATAGTTTCTTAATAAAAAATATATTTTATTTTATATCTAGAGTCAAATATCTTTGAATATCTCTTTATCTTTATTTATATTATGATTTAAATTAATTATTAGTTAATGTTATGTTACTTATCCTATTACACTTTTTTTCACTGTAACTCTTTCTTTAGTTTAGTCTTTAGTATAACTTTCATTAGTTATTTTTTTAGTGTTAAATATTTTATAGATTAATTTATCTGATTTCTTTCTCTTTTAAACTTTTGATAGTATAACATTTAGACTTCCAACTAATTTTAACTTGTATGCTAATTAATTTTGATTGTAGTTAGATTTTTTATGTTTTCTTTGGTGTCTTTCATTTTTTTCCTATTTAGTGTAGTGTTGAAGAGGCTAGTATAAAATATATCATTCAATATAAAGTAATATTAGACATGATTAAAAATATTCTTTCTTTCAAGAGATTTCCTTGTCCATAAGCTTTACACTGTTGGATATGATAAATAACGGTTACAAATCTGATTCAAAATTGATTAAGTAATACATTAAAAGAAGTGATTAATATGTTATATTAGAGTATTTTAATCTATTCAAGAAGTGACCTTGTTTATATATATATATTTTTTGGGGATAGGGTTGATAATATAGCTTAAATCTAATACATTGACAAGTTGATTTAAAATATTTAATTGATTTTATGAAATGATTATAAGTTTGATTCTAATTCATTATTGAAGTTACTAGTCCCTAGAACTTAAAACACCCCTTTGCATGCCTTAGGACTGATTCTTAGTCATAGATCCCTTACAATTTAAAAATGTATGATTCCATATTGACCTTCATGATAGGCCAACAAATTGATTTGTTGATGTACTAATTTTCACCATCAACAAATTTGACAACTCTACTAGGGGGTCCACAAATCAATTTCTTATTTCAATAAAAATTAATTATTTCAAACAAGTTTTTATTATTTTTGATGAACATTACACCTATTGTACAACCTAGTTTTGATATATTTAAATATTAGATTGATATTACCTCAACCTAGTCTGATTTAGTTGGTATAATGAACCTAAAAATATTCATAACATTCTTCCTATCATCAATTATGGAGAATAATAAGATTTTAAAATAAAGAGATAATATTTATTTGTGTTATAAACCCAAGATCATATTGTATAATGAAATTTTTTCCTAAATACATAAATATCACAAATATTGATTGTAAAACCTCAACCTAAAATCAGATTTTTGTTTGATAAGCCTCCCAAATATTGTTAATCCAATATTTCAGATGGTAGAACAACCTATAAATTGAACCAAGGATGTTATTTATGGATTATAATATAATATATAATGAGATGAAATAAATGACAATGAAATATATGTTGATGTTGAAGATGAACACACTAATCCTTGGATACATGGTAATCTAATTTAGATGGGTAATCATCCTATAAAACTTCCTTATTTAAAATGAATTAATGTTCCTAAGTTTTAGGAGATTTTGGTGAATTATGAGAATATCATATTGATGTTTTTAATTTAATTTGTGCTACCCTTGGAATAACAAATAAAAAATATCTATCTTAAGTTATTCTCTCAGAACTTAGAGAGTAAAGCCTATCAAGCATTTAGTAGTTTACCTACTAAATTCATTAGTGATTGGAAAGATATCGAGGATTGAATTAAAGTATCTTTTATAAACCTAAAGAAAATTTGGAATTGGTTATTGAAATTCAAAATATTTCAATTGATTATGGTGAAACTATTTATCAGTTCATCACTAGATCCACTAAGTTAAGAAAAAAATACCAGGTGATGTAAGACCATCAAACAAGTTGTCAAGGCTATATCTTTGTAGTGAATTATCTCTTAAATATAATATGGCTCTAGAAGATAAAAATATTACAAAGTATGATCTTATTATTATTTTTTACATTGACTATGAAAAGAAGCATAAATGTATTGGTTTTGAGGAAAGATCTTCTATAAGTTTTAATTTTGAAAATGCATAAATTCTTAAAGATATATACAATATTGATAATGAGTTGGTCACCATGAAACAAAAATTAAATTACAAGCCATCAAATTTAGGATCAAATATTTAAGAGGTAAGTATGAAGAATAAAACTCATTATTTTCATGTTTGTGAATTAGATCATGATCCTGATACATTTATTATTTTTTAAAAATTTAAAACTTTTATTCAAGGGACATATAATATTTAATTTGAATTGGTAGATAATATAAGTATGTGTAATTTTTATGAGCCTTTAGGTGAAATCAAGACTACTAATGTTTATACTATCCAAAAAAGGCAAAAGGATTACAATTATGTCCCTAATGTAACTAAAAATACAATACGAATTGATAATAATATGTCTTATTCTTCTAAAAATTCTATGCAAGATAAAGGCAAAGCTACTATCTAGAATGTCGCTGCTATAGGTAATCCTATTAGAAACCCAAAACAAGTTAATTATTTACTTATTGGATTTAATTATATCTAATACCAACCTATCTATATGAATAAACATAATACTCAAGTTAATTCAAATTTTGGACCCTATAACAATATTGATGTTTTAGAAAATACTAAGACTTGTTTTTCTTTACTTCAAGCTACCAATTTACTACTCAACTTGAAAATATTAATGAAGCCATTAAAAATCTAGTTCCTAAAAATGTTTTAGGTTTTCAAGAAGAGATTGATAATGATAGATATAATTTTTCCTTAGCTCAATATAATGAAATTCCTTCTAATTATATTCATCCTTTATATGTGTCTATCGAAATTAGTGACAAGATAATTCAAAATTGTATTATTGATATAGGAGCTTCCAAAAATATTATACCTAAATCCATTATTGATCAAATAGAAATTTTTAAGAAATAGATAATAAAGATATTACTAATTTTGATTTATATCAAACTAAAACTTATGTTAAAATCTAATATATTCTCATCAAAATAACTAAAGATGAAAGAATCAAGTGAATCAAGTGTATTTGTAATGTACTAGTTTTAGACATTCCTAGTACTTACACTATGTTATTAGGAAGAGATTGGTCCAAAGTAACTGGTGATTTTGTAGGTAAAAATACAAATTGGGTTCTTGTGGGAAATGAAATAACATTTATACATTAAGAATATTAGAATAGTAATTTGATAGAATCAATTATAACTAATTTTTCTTTGTTGAAATTGAAATTAGAACTTATGAGATATTAATGTTAGATGAACCAAACCAACAAGATGAACAATACCACGATAAATAATTTGGTCTTTATATTTTGATGGGGTATGTGCTCAACATGAAAATGTTGTTGATTGTTCTTATATCCCATATAGGTACAACTTTAGGTATGCATATTAGTTATCATTCAAAAATACTAACACAACTATATTTGAAGCCTCATGTCTTGGTTTTGAAAAGGTAATCTAATTACATATTAAACACTTGGAAGTTTTTGGTGATTCAAAATTAGTTGTAAGACAAGTCAAAAATATCCATAAGACTAATGAATCATTTCTTCAGAGGTATAGATATAATGATTTGTCACTTGTTGAAAAATTTGAAGTATTTAATCTTACACACATTCTAAGAGACTAAAAAATTTGAAGCATTTAATCTTACACACATTCTAAGAGTATTTAATATTCATGTTTATAAATTTTTGTTTATGATTCTAACCCAACCGTGAGTGACATTGAAAATTTTGTTGATTATACTTTTTCAACATTTTCAAGACCCAAGATACCTGATTTGAATAAAAATTGGCCTATTTTCATTTTGATGAACATATCAATATTTTTATACAAGGTAATTATTTTGATCATGATGATTATGTCCTTAACTATGATTATTATTTATAACTAAGTAGTAATAAATTGACTACTAGTTTGGTAAGTCTTGAATCAAGTTTACTCCTCATGATCAACCTAAAAACTCCCAAATTAAGGAACATTAAAAAAGGATCATAGGTGAGACAATTACAATAAATTTAAGAATAAAATAAGATCCTAAGTATATATATTTAGGTGTTCAATGTATAACCCAACAAATAAAATGATTTGTCAATTTATTCAAATAGTTTATCAATATTTTTTCTTGATCTTATAAAGACTTAAAAGATTATTATATTATTATAATTAGACATGAAATAGCAATAAAACTTAGTATAAAACCCATTAAGAATAAATCTTAAGGATCAATCCCCTATTAGAATACACCATCAACAAGGATCTATACAAAATGTTGGATGGCAGTGTCATTTATTTGATAGGATACTTTGATTGGATAACAAACTTTTTTCATATTTGTAAGAATAATGATGAAATTCATTTATGCATAGAATTTAAAGACTTAAATATTTCACATGTTAAATATAATTTTCCTTTACCTAATATAGTTCAAATCTTGGAACATATTGCTTATTTTGAAATGATGCCTCTTGTAGATGTATTTTTAGGGTACAATCATTTTTTTGTCATTCTAAAAGATAGACATAAAACTACTTTCACTACACAAAGGAGCTTTTATCTTTAACAAAATGCCCCTTGGTTTAATTAATGTAGGTTCTAATTTTCAAAGGGTTATATGTATGTTACTTTTGATGATTTGATTGAAATTATTATTCAAGTCTATCTAGATGATCTCATAGTCAATTCAAAGAAAAGAAAGCAACACCTAAATCACTTATGTGAAATATTCATTAAGTGTAAGAAATATGACGTATCATTAAACATAAAGAAATTAGTTTCAAACTTTTAGATAATGTGATATCAAAAGATGAAATTTAAATCAATCCAAATCACATTAAAGCTATCAAAGAATCACCTCCTCTATGATATCAACTTAGTCTACGATATTTATTTGGTAATATCAATTTTGTGTGTAAATAAATTTCTAAATTTTCAAATAAATTTAATCATCTTCATATTTTACTAAAGAAAAATCAGAATGATTTATGGGATGAAGGATCATATGTAAACTTTAATGAAGTTAAAAATGTATTAAAAAATGTTCTTGTACTTTAAAAACTAGATATTAATAAACCTTTCATCTTATATATTAATGCAACTGATAAGGCCATAGGTGTTATTATGACTCAATATGATCAACATCACAAAGAAAGACCCATTACTTATCTGAGTCAAGTCCTCAATAACACTAAAATTAGGTATCATTTAATTGAAAAATTTGATTTGTCATCAATTTTAGCATTAAGTAAATTTAGATATCTCCTAATAGGAAATAAAGTGATTGTCCGTTCAAATGCACTTGTTTTGTCTTATTTGATAAAACAACCTAAAATTGAAGGTAGGTTAGCTAATTAAATTTATAGGATCCAAGAGTATAACCTTGACATTTCAACCTATAGAATAATTAAAGGTAATGATATATCCAACCACCTCATTGAAAACACAACCTATGATATAAATGTTTTAATTATTTCAATTGATGATAATATGAATGCAAAACCATATTTGAAAACTATGAAATTTGTTGATATTGCTCAATAAATCATAATAGGACTTGAAATTCAAGAATGGGATTGCTTGCTTTCATAAGATGATTGGTATTATGCTCTTGTTTATTACTTTTTGAACTAGACTTGGCATGATTATTTATATAAATACATATTTTACTTAGCACCCCAAACTCTCCAATTTTTTGAATAGGGACCCATTATAGTTTGAAAGGCTTAGTTTTGATTTGAAATTCCTTTTCATTGGCATTCATTTTTATACTTATATAGATTTAAGACTTTAAAGTTCTTATTTTTTATATCAATATTTCTTGTTAAGTATACTATTTTATGTAAATAGAATCCACATTTTCCCAATTATTTAGGTTTTCATTGTGTTATTTATTCAAGTTAACATATTAATAGCTTTCAATAATTTTATATATATGTAGGTTTTATAAATTTATGCAAAGTTTACAACCTAAAAAAATCATAAGTGAAAGTCATGAGTCTTTGTGCATTTTGAAAATAATGAATTCTAAGCTTTCACTTATTTTATGTATTTGCATCTTTTGCAATTTGGTACCTCTGGGCTTTTATAAAATTTGGATATCATTACTTTTGCATATTACATATTTTGACACTTAAGGTATTTCATACTTTGTGACTTTTAATTATTCACATCTTTTTTACATAACTTTTGCCTTTGTATTTTTCAAACATTAGAACTTTTGTTCTTTAAGAATTTTATTTGTTGGGACTTTTGTTTGTTGAAACTTTTATTTGTCACAAATTTGGCATTTCAAAACTTTTGTGTCTACATGAGTTTTGGTCATCATAAGTTTTTGCATTGCTTAAATTGGTTTCTGTGTCTTCACAAGTTTTGGGTCTTCACTACTTTTGTCTTTGAAATTTCATGCAAAATGGTAAATGATGATCTTGAAAAAAGTTCTAATATGTCAATGCTATGAGTCTTCACATTTGGTGCATCTAAAGCATCATGAGATTTGGATAAATAAGTTTTTGAATTTTTTTTGAACTTTTGAGATTATTTTGCATGGCATAATTGGTTTTACAAAAACATAATAACACAATGATACTTATTTAAGGATAATTATGTGGCATTCTTAAAAATTTATGGATGGTCTATGTGTCACACCTACCAAAGTAAGTTGCCAAATTCACATTAAAACAATAAATCAAGATTGGAATCATTAAACCACATGAATTGGAATTAAAGTCCCCATATTCAAACTACATTATAAATTTTTTAAGAGATATCATGCCTATTGATTAAAAAAGAGATAAAGCAAAATTGTATTCCATAGTGAAATCAAATACCTAGTTATCTATGTTTATCTAAGAGCAACTTATGGTAAATGATCAACTAATTGAATTATCATGAGAAATACATAAGTAAACTAGATAATAAATGGATTCATCATCCAAGGTATTAAGGGGAGTTTTACCACCATCAAAATTCTCCATCAAGTATTCTATAAACTACACATACACAATATTTGATGTGGTAGTGTTTGATGGTGAGCATGTCAATTATACAACCCTGTGAGATGTGGTGGAGAAGGTTGACACCCATTCATGTGAGGAAATATTGATAATCAAACAAAAATAATTGGTTGTTGATGTACTACCACTTAAACACCAACAATTACATTTTATGATAGCTAAGCTCGAAGTGATTCCCTTCATCAACTTACTTTGAGACTTGTTCTTCACATAAAAGGTATCTGATGGCTTATTACACATTATCAATCATAAAATAGTTATGACTTGTATTTTAGGGGATGTTTTCTAGAGATACCTAAGGCTATCCATCATATATTCCCCATATGATGGGTAAATAATTATGTTATGGAAGAAGATTGGCATAGTAGAGAATACACTAAGGAAATGGATAATCCTTGCTAGATGCAGTTATTGTGAATGTTTACATTCATGAAAGATCACTGTAGAGCCTATCCCTAGATTGTATTTAAATTAGGTTGCGTGAATTTTATTATTTCCTATATATATACTCATAAATGAGAAACATTTTTTGGATTGTTGATAATGTCTACTTTCAAGTCTAGAAGTCAATCCATGAGGAACCCTTGGCCTGAGTATCTAAGAGCATTAATACAACATTATGGTTAAGGGGGGAAATACTAGTTGTACCTATATTATATGGTAATCATTATTGTGGGAACCAAGGTTTCACACTTGTGTTTTCCCAAGTACATCCCAGATAAGTTGTAAGAATAAGAAATAACATACCAACTCTGGTGGAGCATTAATGAACACATGAATAACAAACACAAAATCCTTTTCCATGAATCTTCTTTGATGATAGGAAGAATATGTTATACACATAGGAATAAATTTTATGATGTTGGAAAAATCAAGGAATTATATCCATTGGTGTCCTTAGAACATATGGATTGGATCCCCATGGCCACATTCAAAAGCATATCATAGTCCTGGGCATCCCTTACTATCATGAGCCATATGAACATGAATTTATTTTCTTAAATGTAAATGAGATGTTGAGGTCCTGTATAAGGCATAAATAGTTTGATTGAAAAAGGATATCCTAAGGGTGATACAAATGGATCCATCCATTACAATTGAAGAGACACATACTATACTTTCACCTCTAGGTGGATGGGATTCAAAACATTATTGCTCTTCAGGGCCTTCCCAATTGGATGAACCAGAAGGGGAGCCATCCCAAGCACCACTACCAAATGTAATGATGGTTGTGAATTAAGATAAAGGTGTGAATGAATCCCCTAATATTCAAAGTTCTTTGGGAGGAATAGTAGAGCCAATCAACATTGATTATTCTAAATATAAAGATTTAAGACTCCTTACTTTAAGTTTGATTTTTGTTACCCCAAATGTGAATGTTTCATCTTCTAATACACAAAAAGATACTCCATTGATTGAAAAACTAGTGCTTCATTATAAGAGGAAGCCTAGATCCCCCAAGGTTCCATCAGGTATAACTGCTAGGATATTATCCTAAGGAGAAGCTATAAATCAAGGAGAGACCCCAATAGAGGTAAAGGTAATAGTACAATGTAGACAAACTCCTCTAATTAACTACCACAAGGATGAGGAGAAAGAAATGGAGAGGGATAAGGTAATAAGTATCTAGGGGTTCAAAGGAAAGGCACTAATAGAGGCTAAGTAATCAGGTGATGCCATTAATATTGTTACCCTTACTACTTCACCTTCTTCATGTCACATTGTTTCTGTATACCCCATTATTCCTTTAGTTCCTATTGACTCAACTATTCCTATTGCATATTTAGTTATTATAGCTAATTTTGTTGATCATTTATAGTATTATTTGGATGGTACTATAATGCTATGCCCACATGCTAATGATTCAACTATTGTAAGTCATACTTCTACTCCTCAAGTTTTATCAAAGGATCCTATAGCCAAGAAGGTTCATTTCAATAAAACTATGAGAGTACTTACCAGTGCATAATTATCTATCCCCTCTACTCAGTTAGGTATACCAATATCAACTTATACTACCACTCATGCTACTTCAATTATATCATCCACAAGAATTGGTAGGAAGACCACATATACTATGAATCCCATGTCTTAGTTTGGCAATGTGGACTAACATAAAATCATTTTTCCATACTTATTAGACCCACTCCATGTGGAGGCACTAATGCTATCCTCACAAGATAATTTTTCAAAATATTATGCCTAAGACACCTCATATATTGAACCTAAAAAATTGGTAATTCCATAGTGGGTGGTAGACTTGAAATCCCAAACTACTCAGAGGCCCAATTTAGTGATCACAGAGCTACCCACTGTAATTTTTATTTTTGATAATTCAATACTGACTGTATAAAGGGTTATAAAGATAAAAGTACAAGATGAATATGGTATGGATCTTATTATTAAATAGAGGTAGGATGTTTTATCCATTTCTAAGAGAAATAATCAGAGAACTAGAGAGTCTCTTTATAATGAGGACTTTATAGCTTATTTGGAGACCCACATAGAGGCTTTAATGGAATTACACTGGGACACTGAGCAAGCTAGAGAGGAGCTATAAAAAGAGTTAAATAAAGTATGGGGAAATTATAAAATCATGCATTTTCCTTATTAGATTGAGGATGATTTTTAGAATGTAACCCTTAGGATATACAATATTATAGACACCATTAATTTAATGAAAATAAAATTGTCTCCCCATTTATTTGAGACATCCAACTTATTTAATTCTTTAAAAGAGGATGAAAATAAATTTAATTTACTCATACCATATACAAAAAATAAAGTCTTCACCCATCTAGATGTGATGACACCACTTGAGTTAGCTAATGCTCTCAATTTGGTGGTCATCAAAACATAAAAAGCTCGAGATTGGGTGTCAAGTGTGTAAGCCTTGATCTCAAAGTTGTCTGAGCATGAGAAACATGTTTCAATTTTTTTAGAAGAATTAAAGTTGTATCTAGTTATGGACACTTTAGGGAATTTAATGGATAGGGTCAATTTTGATAAGTTACTCCAATAAACATCTACTAATTTCAAATATAGTCTTCATTGGTGTACTTTGGAGGAAATTGAGTAGGAACTTGGTTTTTCTAGAAAGAAGGTGTCTAAAGTGGAGGTTTTTTGGGTAGAATTTAGAAATACAAAGTCTGATCATGGATTCCTATTGATGAAAGTCACTAGGGTACATAAGCCATCTCTTATGAATATGCATACAATCATATTTCAATATGATGTTGCATACAAGCATTATCAAGATTTGAAAGCAAAGAAACAAGCCATGTCTAGAGCTTCTTATTAAACTATGTTTTCTAGTTCAGCTCTTATTTTTACTTTAATTCCACCAACTACTTCAAGTGCTACTCCACCAACCATGCAGGTCCCGACAAAGAGTAAACCTTGGTCTTTTTGAGTTATTATTACATGTATTTTTACATGTAAAATGATGAATGTAACTTAAGTTTATTTATACTTTATAAATGAATACAAGGGTTAACTATAGAGTCTTGCAACGTACACACATTACATGGTATTTTAAGTATGTTTCTTAATCTAAATATGTAATTTTTACCCTCGTTAATTATATATGTAGAGTTTACATCCAAGTGGAACTTTCATTCTAATTACTAACATGTAATTTTAGTACTTCAAATGAATTTGAAGGATGAGATGACCCTCCCCAAATCTATTTATATTTATATTTATCCCATTCTAAAAGAGAGTTGGAATTTTATCAATATAGCAATAGATATTTTGATTATCACACAACTATGTTAATGCCTTTTTTCTCCAATTCTATGTGATTAACTATGTTTATTTTCCTATTGGCCAATCTAGTAATTTGAAGTGTGCAAACACTATTTAGAATTCCCTATTGTTATTAGTAATTTATGTTGATATAAAATGTGTAATGTTTCTTTGATGATTGGCAAACATTATAAAATTTTATGCAATAATGTTGACTATTTCATTTCTTTGTGTAGAAATGTCTTCCATAATATAGATTTATAAGAGTAAGCACTATCTACCTTAGATACCTATTTGATCCAAGCTATAAACTTATGTTATAAGGGTGTGCAATAACTACTCTAAATATGAGCAACCTTTAGTTGAGGTCTTAGATATTACTATATCATTTACCCTTGGACTCCCTCATTGTGTTTATACACATGTGAATAATAACTAATAACTATAAAATTAGTTTCAAGGCACTTGTCCATGAATGAGACTGGTCTATAAGTAATCCTTCTTATGATCATAGAGCCTAATTTTTTGTTCTACCTTCCCCCTTTTGGAGTTTTATAAGATCTAAAATTTTAGGGTAAATTTCCATTTATCTAACTCAAATAGGTTTTGATTTATTTATAGGTTTCACTCACCCACACACATTTAGTTAAAAAATAGCATACTCAACTGACTATTCCACCACCTGGTTATTTAACTTCTACCTTCAACTTAAGCCCTAGAGTGGAGTTCACCTCCATTGAGATCCTAAAATGTTAGAGGATAATTCATTTAGGGTTTATCATGCATAAAATCCTATCACCATCCCTTTTATCATGTTAAAAAGAGGGTGCTCTATTTGTATATCCATATAATATGTTAACAATAACATTTGAGTTGCACTAGAGTCACCAAGGAGAGTAATTAGGTCTAGGTCCCAAGCTAGTATTTTGGTTTCACCATTGTCAGCCTATCGAAGGCCTAGATCTGATCTAAGTGTCCTTATAATAATTTGAACTAAAACACCTTATCCAATAATAATTTCTTATCTTGTTAATCAAATTATGATTTATGCTTGGTTAATTAGGTCTATTATTATCATTCCAGGTGATGTGCATATTCTACGAAGGAATTTGAAGAAGTACCTACCTTCTTTCTCTCCCATAAGAGGAAGAAAAATTTAATAACATATCAAGTATTTTAAGGTAGCTTTGAGATTGATGAATGTTATTGATGAAGACATTGCATGCAGGCTTTTTCCATTCATATTGAAGGATGTTACTTATGATTGGTACCTCAACTTATGAGAGGGTTCAATTACTTCATGGAATAACTATCAAAGCACTTTTATTACTCAATTTGGGTAGGTTACCAACCCAAGTATTATATATCAACATTTCAAAAATATGAAAAGGGACCCCAATGAACCAATCTATGATTTCAAGGGTAAGGTTCTAGAATATGTACACTTGGGTGAATAATACATATAAGCTATTAGAGACTTTAGCACTAGAAATGTAGAAGAATGCTTTGGATTTGATCACTATAGTTTTTATATGAAGGGTTACTTTTGACCAAATTTTGGTCCTTCAGACCAAAGTTGGGCACCCCCTTTTTTCAAAAAAATGTTTGAGTCTATACCTTTATCCAAATGTAGCATGCGAGTTTCATGTCCAGTATACAAGAAGTGTTCTCATACAAAGCTAAAGTCTTTTACATGTAAAAACCCAGGTGTTTTCATTTGAAATATTTGTTATATATTATTTTGGGTAAGTCCTTTGCCAAGGTATATTTATTTTAGTTTTTATACTAAGTCCTTATCAAATTCTTTCAGGCTTTTTGTGTGAAATAATTTTCTTGAAGGGTAAGCGATAAATTTTTTGAAGGGAATTTTCCTTTAGAAAGTGGACACTTGCCTTTCAAGATGGCACTTAGCATAAAAACTAAAGGAAATAATTATTTTGAACATTTTGTCTGAAACAACTTTTCTGAAGGTCTAAACAATTCTTTTGAAAGGTCACTTCCATTTCCAAAGGGTACTTCACAGAAAGTTTGAAGGATTGTTTTAGAGAAAAGGTGGACAATTTCATTTTTATGAAGGACCTATTTCAAAATCTTCAAAAATCCTAAAGGGTAATTTATAAAGGAAATAATTCCTTCAAACTTTTTGTTTGAAGGAAGTTTATGAGGGACCTAAAAGACCAAATTACTTTGGACATTTTGTCTAAAGAAATTATCTGAGAAAAAGATTCTAAAGATAAGATTTCCTTTAAACTTTTTGTCTAAAGAAATGGACCAGTCAATAAATCTAAAATAAAATAAGGAAACAAAAGGACTAAATGAATTCTTTTAGGAAAGTGGCCATGGACAAAAAGTCAAAAAATGATGAAGATAAAAAGTCCAAAGAAATGCCTGAGGAATGTGGTCCATAAAATGTCAAGTTCAAACTATGAAAATAGCCATTGAAGTTTAAAATGAGTTTGGTGGGAACCTAAAAAAAATATGGAAGTGAAAAATGGTGATATATTGAGCATCTATGTATAGTAATCATAAATAGGTAGGTTGATAGTTCAAGTTGTTATACCATTTCATAGTTTGGTAAGCTAATAAGGAACAACTAGCATCCAAAAAAACTTCCAACAACTGAGTCAATTTATAGAAAAAAATAGTTTGAGACATCTTTATTTTACTGGTATAACCATCATAAGCTTCTTATAAAATGCAATGTAACTATTACTATTTTCAAGATTGACACATGTCCAAATGACCTGTAAACTCCCTTTGCTTGATCTCTTTCTGAAGACTATATATATATTCTCTTAACTAATAAAAGGATCTCTCTACCTGGTATGGAAAATCCTTTCCAAGACTTTACCTTGAATTAATAAATATAAGTGTTTTACCTTGTTCAAAGAGAGCATTAAGTGTACATTCTTAGTTTTAGTCTGTGCAAGTGTAATCTCCATTTACCTTCCTATGTTAATTTCATTAGTACCAGGTGTATTATGATTTCCTTCTTACAAGTCAACAAGAAGTGTTTGAAGAGATTATAGATATATCAAATAAATAGTTTAATAGGGTGTCTTGGAATGCCTATTGCTTAAGCCTTCCTAAATCTATGCCATCTCCTAGACCCCATGTTGAAACATTAATGTCAGAGAGTTGATATTGAGAGAAGTGTATTTGTAACTTGTCCTTGTTTCAAGTGTATGTTTAGGGTATGAGTAGAGAAAATATTTTGGTACATCACCCAAGTAGAATAGGTTTAAATTTTATTTATTTTATACCTTTTCATTTTCCTGAGTTGTTAGTTTAGAAAGAGCTCAAAGGTGCATCAAGGGGAGCTAGCCCCTAATCTATAGATTCATCTCTACAAAATTGTCACCCGCATCAAGAGAGATGATTCCATTTTGCTATTTGGATGAGGAGAGCTAAGCATTTCCTCAAGGGTACAAATCCAAGAATTAATATTTTTTGGCACACTCAGTGGGACCATTTTATAAGGAGTCAAAGAATTCTTGGTGTGTTCTTCAACTAATCAACCTTTTGGAGACATTTCAGTCAACACCAATGGTGACTCTGAGTTGAATCAACTGGTCAAGTAACCCTAATGCATTAATAAATGATATTTGGTATGTATAATTCCATTATAGAGTAGTATAGATCTTGTGTTCCTTCATATAGTTTTGATCAAGCTCATATTCTTCATGGAATCACCTCAACTAGCCTTCTTAATTATCCTTCTCTTAGTGAATACAAGAGTGCTAGGGAGATAATATTAGAGTTTGAAAATTAGATGTTGGAAATAGATAGGTTAAATGAGAAAAATAGATATTAGCAAGAGCTTATGCATAAGGAAGAGTGCTTGTTTAAGCAAGCTCAAACCATGCAATCCATGAAAGAGAAGATAATAAGATGGAAAAGTCAACGCACTCAAGGCAGTCAATCTTGTACACCTTATTTCATCCTAAGATAGCCTTCTCCCATACAAAAGAAACCCTCCCTTTGTACACCAAATCCTTTCTATCAAATAACACTTGTTCATAAAAATAAAATGAGCCAACCCTTTATCCCATCTAATGAATCTTATCCTATGTCAAAACAAGCTACTCATGATATTAATCCTTTACACTTAGCACTACAACACCAAAATATATTGGCTCAACCTTTTATGGAAACTAATTACTCCAAATTCCTAGATTGTGAGCCTTCATTGGAAGAAATCCATCCCATTTAATTTAGAAACCAACACATTTATCTTTAAAAAAATCCTCCTATGTATATGAAAACTCTTCCTTGTCTCCCTCAACATCCTCAAGCCCTTCAGAAGAAAAGGCTATCATGAACTAGCTCAAAGCCTTGATAAAGTGAATGAAGTTGCTGACTATCATCAAGAGGAGACACATGATGTCAAAATTCTAAGTTGGAGGAGTGCTCATCATGAATTAGCCCAAAATTTTGAAGAAGAACAAATAGAAAAAACTATGCCTATTAGTTTCACACATTGGAAGGATGTTATTCAAATGCAAACACAACCTAAAGAGGAGAGGAATGAAGAGATTGATGAGACTCTTGTGGATAAATATTCTATGTTAGTAAGTCATTCTCTTACTCCTCAATCTAAAATATATTCAAGTGATGGAATTTTTCCAAGATTTGATATGGTGATTGTAAGATGGAAAGAAAAGCATGAAAATGTCCCATTATTTTTCAAACTAGTCGAGGATGTTTCTTACCCTCCCACCCTCTCCTTAGTGGAAAGAGAGAATGTTTTGTGCAAGGTGGAAGACAAAATTATAGAATTCAAAGGTGAAGAAGATAATCTAAGTGTAAAGAAGGTAGTAGGTATAGAGCTTTGTAGACATGATGAGGTTTCATTATCTCTACTTGTTGAACTCCCTTTTGGTCATGATGAAGATAGTGAACAATCCATAGTAAGTGATGATGAATAATGTAATAATGGTAATCTCTCTTTCCCTTTGTTTGAGATATTTCCATTTTGATTTGAAGGAGATAATGATTCAGCCATAGGACTTAAGTTAAATGAGGTTTAAAAGCATGTTGTTGAGAAACTAGAGACTTCTATTTTTAATCAAAAAGGAGAAAGGTCTGACTATTTTGATAAGACCTTTGAAGGAGTTCTTGAGTAGGAAAATGATGATTTTTGGAATGAACTAGAAATTTTTTGTCTCAGGGTAAACATCACACCAACCACCCTTATCAAGAGAGCCATGATGAAGTAAGAGATTAGTTTGAAAAGATTCTCAAAGAGATAAAAAAGAATGAGTTAATCCATGATGCATACCAGGAGGGCCATGAGACAAATTAACCCTATGATGATGAGATAGCAACCATTGATCCATTGATGGATTACACTAGCATCAAAGAGCAAGATGAGTACATGTATGTTGGAGACATGTTTGAACCTGATCCATTTGGATACATGCGAATCAAGGTGTCAAGAAATAAGGATGAGTCACCAAGCTCCTACTCTAACCAACCCCTTGTCTCGTATCATGAATTTTCTTAGCATGGAAGGGACCTAAGAAGTTTTCCCTTTGATCTAAGAGGGAGAAGAACATATCTTGTTAGCTATACATAATTAGTTTTCTTTCTATTATGTATTTTATTTTCCTAAGTGCTAAGTATCATATTTGTGTTTGCTTTGGTTTTTATTGTGTGTCTCTTTCTTTTGTGTGTTGGAAGTAATCAATGGTTGTCTTATTGATCAAGTTTTGAATTATGGTCAAGGTTTCTAGTTTATTTTAGTCTTAATTTACTCCATACCCAATGGAATATTTAGGCTACTAGTTTGATCAGTGTAATAGGCACACTACCCATTCGAGTCACCAATTTTTAACCAAATTTTGGTCCTTCAAGCCAAAGTTGGGCACCCCCTTTTTGAAAAAAAAGGTCTGAGTCTATACCTTTGTCCAAATCCAGCATGCAAGTTTCATGTCTAGTATGCAAGAAGTGTTCTCATATAAAGTTTAAGTATTTTACATGTAAAAAACCAAGTGTTTTCCTTTGAAAGCTTCATTCTCTAGTCCTTTGGTTAAGTCCTTTACTAAGTTATATTTCTTTCAGTTTTTGTTCTAAGTTCTTATCAAATTCTTTTAGACTTTTTGTTTGAAGTAATTTTCTTAAAGGGTAGGTGACAACTGTTTTGAAGGGCATTTTTCTTTAGAAAGTGGACACTTACCTTTCTAGAGGGAAATTAGTAGAAAAACTAAAGGAAAGAATTATTTCAAACATTTTTTCCAAAACAACTTTTCCAAAGGTCCAAACAATTCTTTTGAAAGGTCATTTCCATTTCCAAAGGGTACTTCACAAAAAGTCTAAAGGATTGTTTCAGAGAAAAGGTGGACCATTTCATTTTTTTGAAAGACCTATTTGAAAATCCCAAAGGTTATTTTCAAAAATACAGAAGGGAAATTTTCAAAGGAAAGAATTCCTTCAAACTTTTTGTTTAAAGGAAGTTTATGAGGGACCCAAAAGACTAAATCCCTTTAGACATTTTGTCTGAAGAAATGGTCCAAGAAAAATATTTTGAAGATAAGATTTCCTTTAGAAATTTTATCTAAAGAAATGGGCCAATCAAGGAAGCTAAAATAAAGGAAGGAAACAAAAGGCTCAAATGAATTCTTTTAGGAAAAGTGGCCATGGACAAAAAGTCTAAAAAAATGTTGAAGACAAAAAGTTCAAAGAAATGCATGAGGAATGAGGTCCACAAAACATCACATTCAGACTATGAAAATAGACATTGGAGTTTGGTAGGAACCTAAAAACAAATATGGAAGTGATAAATGGTGAGATCTTGAGAATCTATGTATAGTAAGCATAAATAGGTAGATTGACAGTTCAAGATGTTATACCATTTCACAGCTCGACAAGCTAATAAGGAACAACTAACATCCAAACAAACTTCTAATAATTGAGTCCATTTATAGTAAAACATAGTTTGTGACATCTTCATTCTACTGGTATAACTGTTAGAATCTTCTTATATAATTCAATGTAACTATTGCTATTTTCAAGATTGACACATGTCCAAATGACCTTCGAACTCCCTTTCCTCAATCTCTTTCTGAAGACTATATATATGTATTCTCTTGATTGATAAAAGGATCTCTATACCTAGTATGGCTGAGACCTACCAATATTTTACCTTGAATCAATAAAGACAAGTGTTTTACCTCATTTAAAGAGTGCATTAAGTGTACATGCTTGGTTTTAGTCTGTGTAAGTGTAATCTCTGTTTACCTTCATATGTTAATTCCATTAGTACCTAGTGTATTATGATTTCCTTCTTGTAGGTCAACAAGAAGTGTTTGAAGAGATTATAGATACAATGAAAAACTAATTCAATATGGTGTCTTGGAATGCCTATTGCTTAAGCCTTCCTAAATCTATGCCATCTCCTAGACCCCATGTTGAAACATTGATGTGAGAGAGTCGATATTGAGAGAAGTGTATTTATAAATTGTCCTTATTTCAAGTAAATGTTTAGGGTATGAGTAGAGAAATATTTTGATGCATCAACCTAGTAGAATATATTTAAATTTTAGTTATTTTATCCCTTTTCATTTTCTTGAATTGTTAGTTTAGAAAGAGCTCAAAGGTGCATCAAGGGGAGCTAGCCCCTAATCTAGAGATTCATCTCAACAAAACTGTCACCCACAACAATAGAGATGATTCCATTTTTCCATTTGGATGAGGAGAGTTGAGCATTTCCTCAAGGGTGAAAATCCAAGCATCAATAGTTACTACTAGTAACATTTTATCTTTAGCCTATGAAGAGGATATTAACATTGATAGGTAGATCAATGCTCAAGTGCTAAGATTTCCAAACCCTAATGTTGGTATTCCAACCTTAAATTAAACATCTCAAATGAATTAGAATGTTCCTATATATAATAATAATTAGCTATATGCATTACCTCCTCTAACACAGTTGACACCAAATCATAATTATGGCTTCTCAAATAATCATGTATAGATGAGAAATCATCAATAAAGTCAACATTTGACCGCAACCAATATTGTAGTTATTAAGGGTTTTTATTCTACCAAGGTAGAATTGGATTTTATATAAAATATGGTTTAAAAGTTGAGTAATGCTACTATATATAATAATAATAAATTTTTTGGGTTCTCAAGATATAACATGCCTTTTAAAAATTCTATAAATAATATTTAACAATAATAGACCAATAAGTTGATCGAGGTCAACACACTTGAGCCAACCTTGCCTAATTGGTGTAGAGTTTACAACACTACACAACATTATGAGATTGAATGTGTTGAATTATGTATAGAATTTGAAATATTATAGAGAGATATGGAGAGGCAAGAGATAATGAAACATCCTCTAGAATTATCCCATGTTTCTAGTTCATCGAGCACAACATTAGTATTTGAAACTCATGAATTTCCATTACAAAGTGAAGGTGACAATGAACTAGAGGATAATTTAGATGAGGTACAAGCCTTAAAAAAATACTTGAAGAATAATTATAACTTGAGGAGTAATCAACCATTCACCACATCTACTCCAAAAAACATGATTATTACTCCAAATCTAAAAGTTGATAACAATCCACCTCCCCCAAAAGGTAATTATCAACCCTTGAATATAGAAGTATAAAAAAAAGGAGGATATAACATCATTGAAGACATGAATAAGATAAAAATAAACATAAATCTTCATGAATTAGCTCAAATTAATAAAAACAATAAGTTCCTATGAAAGTATATTATAAAGAAGTCCATTGTAAACAAGCCAAAGCCCACTCATATGAATGTCATATACAAAATTAAGCCAAAAGTTACTGCTTTCTTATTAACTATTAGAGAATTTAGTAAGAATATACATAACTAATTAGTTGATTCTTTAGCTTCGACCATTGTAATGCCAACATCTAATTATCAAAAGATTAGATTAAATCTAAAAAATTCCAAGAGGATAATTTCAAAGTTGGATAAGATAATAATCCCTATGGTTTGAGAATTAAACAATGTGCATATTCAATTTGATTCTAAGCCATGTGTGTAGATGAATATAGACAAACTCATGGTAGACATTGTTATCACATAAATTTTACACCCGTTCTTAATGTTCTAACTCATTGCACAAAAATCTAATAATACAATGGGGTTATCTCCAAGTTGTAGGACCTTGGAAAATTGAAGTGAACCTCTAGAGAAGGCTATATTCCTTTTACTAAATTTATTTCAATTGATAAATTATCATCATATGGAGAAATTCCACTTCTACGTTATCTTGCTCCTAAACTAGGGTTTGATTGGGGAAATGAGTTTGGGAATCAAATTGTAAAACTAAAAATGGTGATTACATAAAATATTTTTTATTGGATTTTAATTATTTCTTGAATGAACACAATAGAACAATAAATATATTGAAAATTTTAGGAGCACAAACTCATGCAAATGTGAAATCAAAGGCAATATTTGGTATTTTTCATACAAGGTACAAGATTCTTTATTTTAATCAAACAATATTCCAAAAGGGTAAAAAAATACCACATGTGAAATTTCATTACTAAAATAATAATTAAAACATCCACAAATATTTAAATAACCTCACATACAAAAAGATTCCTTAGACAAGAAAGGCAAATCTTCAATATATTCTCATTCTCTAGGTTACAACATGTAGATAAGTTATTCAAAATTTAGAATTATATATATATATATATATATATATATATATATATATATATATATATATATATATATATATATATATATATAGGCTAGTTAAAGAAAATGTAAAATATGGAACTCCATGAAAAAGGGGGCATGATCTTGAGCTGGTAGCATCTTTGGTGAAGTGAACACGTGTTGTAAAATATCATGCAAGTGATGGGCTTGATTTTCAATTGTTGGAGGCATGGTGGAAACTTCATGCAATGCCTTTCTTATTCTCTAGTTGAGCTGCAATTGCATCTTCATGTAATGAGGTGCCAAAGTGAAACTCCAATTTTAGAACAAAATATAACTTTTAAATAACTTAAGTTACTTTTATATAAAACCCTAACTTGTGATTTTCAATTGGGACATTTTCAACTTTCAAGTCACACAAATTTGTCAAAACTAGAATTGCATTTTAAAATATGTGATTTTACAACTTAAGCAACTTAAACTTGCTAAAATTAAGTGTAATTTTCAAGTTTGATTTTTATAACTTTCAACCGTCAAAATGGAAAGTGAAAATTACACATGGCTCTTTCTCAAAAGTGCTAAAAAAATGATAGTTACAATTTACAAGTTATGTTTTTTCAACTTTAAAATAATTTTATAATAATGAAAATACAATATACAAAAATGTTTTTGATATATATAATTAATATACAACTAAAACATTTGCTGACTCTTTATCCTTCTTGGCCTGTATCTTTTCAATATATGCATCAAAACTCTTGAAGATTTCTAAGATTCTATCTTCATCAGGACCAAAAGAGTAGAGGTTGCTTATCTTGCATTCTACTATTATATCGAAGAGTTACCTTATGAAGGCTCACATGCTTGAGTCTCTTTACCCATCTGATCTAATGTGTTATGGTACTTGATGAAATAGTGGATAGAGCTCAAGCTAAAAGTTGTATCTCTTGTTGATTCTTCTTCAACCACTTGTTTGAATTTATCTTGAACTTCATATACTAAAAGGACCTGATATTGATAATCTATTGATCAAATGACAATTTATTCAACAATTATTCAATGTCATATATCATATATGTGGCTTTGTTATGTGTAACTTTAGCCTTGTGGGCACTATATAGAAGTATATTTATTCTGAATTGAGCTACTCCATATAATTCCTCTTACTCTCCATCAAATTTTTGTATATTTTCCATAAGGAATATGCCAACATCAATTGAGTCCACAACTATCAATTTTGGGTAGAAATTTTTTAATCCTTGTCTCTTCCTCATACTTATTGATCTGCTCTGTCATGGTGACCCTTATCTCCTTCAGAGTTGGATAGTGATCCATTACTAAATAAAAAACTCTATTTACCTTTAAGATGAGTTATTCTACCCTTCTCATGCTACTAATTTATATCACTACATCAAGTGTTTCTTGATCTATGATTTAAGTAATAGGTTATGCTAGTTGAACAGTGGGCTCAATAAATTTCTTGAGTGTAGTCATTAGTTGTTCAACCTTGTTCTTCAACTCATCCTTAATGACCTTGTCACTATCCATTTTATCAAAGAGAGAGTTAATTCTAGATTGAACATCATATTTCAATCTCTCCCTTTTAGGATGTCCAAGGTGAAATTTTGAGAACTGGTAATCCCCACCATTATATCTTCTTTCTATTTCTATGGTGGGGGGACTGTAATAACTACACACTTTTCCCCTACTAAATCATATAATATTATTGAAATGGTTGAGGGAGTTATCTTGGATTTATTGTGTGCATCTAAGAGACCAAAATCCAATATATTTGGGGACACCATATACTTATATTTCTTCCCCACTATCTATGCTAACCAACTAGGGGTAGCATCCCATTATGATGACACTATCACTTGAGAATCTATAGATAAAGATGCTGCACTGGTGGGCAAAGTGACAAGTGTTGTATCTTGTATTGATATTATCACTGATTGTTTAACATATGTCTTTGCCACCTCTTCCCCATTTGTGGGTTGAGGGTACACATTTGTATCAATATATTTTTCTTTCTCTATCTCCTCTATAGGGGTTGGGGTTACTATAGAAGTGGAAGAGGTAGGGGTAATGGAAACATATATGTCTACTCAGGGTGTGGGAGATGGAAGTGAAATCAATGGAGGAGTAGACACAGGGAGTTGGAATTAAGGAACTAGTGGAAGTGTGGAGTCCAAATCCTTAAATGAGTCAATCAAATTGATAGGGTTAATTAGGGTTGGTAAAGTAGGAAAGATGAAAGGAGATAGAGATGAAGTAGTAGTTATCTTAAGGGTTGTGATAGATAGAAAGATTGTAGTCAGAATGATTGAATTTGTGGCTATATACTACTAGGTAGTGTTGGTGATTAATGGAATAGAAGGAATTTTAGATAAGACTAATTATAATAAGGAAGGGGGAGTGAGATTGTGAAGAGGGAAGTGGAATGGAAACTTGAGTGTCTAATTGATGGAAGATCTGAGTGTCCAATTGAGAGGATTGAACTATTGGTAATGAATTTATTAACATAGGTAAACTAGTTGGCATGGAGGGTTGATTCAATTGAGGTGAAGGAGGAGTGGAGATATGAGGAGGAGGTGTTACTAGTGGAACACCAGAGATAACTAGAGCGAGTATCACATAGATGGGAGTTGTAACTATAATTGAGATAGGGGTTGAGGTTATTATTACTTTAACTGTAGATATATCCTCAGATGAAATGATTATTGGTTATTATGATAATTCTCCCTAGCCACTTGATTGTCCCTTCTTAGACTTTTATTTATTCTTTCTCTTGTGGGAGATCACTAGCCCATCTAGTTTCTTTGGGAGTGCTTTAGCACTAGAACCTTTTGATGATGGTTATACTCCTTTTTCCTTGAGCTCCAATAGTTCACCATTGATGATTACTATCTCTTTGGTCACTTGGAATCCTTTACTCCTCATCCAATTGAGTGTTTTATTTATTACATGGGTGGTTCTATCTATTAGAGAGAAAGACTCAAGAATAGACCACCTTACTGCTAAAAGGGGCTGCAAGTAGATATTATTATCATGGTAGATCTTGTATACTAGGGACTCATCATCTACCAATTCCTTAGGGACTAGTGCCAAGATAAAATATTTGATCTAATCCAAGGTCATTCTTGAATAGTCCTTTATTATTACTTCCTCCTCATCATCCTAGTCCTCCCAGTAGTCTTTAAAGTATGTGACATGGGAATATGTTGAAATTCCCAATGTACTAGTGATGTTACCATGAAAATCATAGAATGGTCTTTCCTCCAAAGCCTTCAAGGTCATTTATGTCATTTATACATTTTCACACTTGAATTTGGCCAAAGAGGGGCATGTGTACCTACCTATGTTGATGGAGAAATGAATTCTTGACTTGTGTTTGTTGGATAATGGATTGTGAGTCTCAACTATTTGCTTCACTAGTTCCATCAATGCCCATTTGTCACTCACATACCTCATAAGGGTGTAAGGACAACTAATAAATCCACATACTCTGATGTATGATTATGTGGGGAATCAGATGAAATAAGAACCCTAGTTTCTGATCTTTGAAGTTGTAGTATTATATAATATCTCATTTTTAAAGTTCTTTATCAAACATAACTATGATTCAATAGATGAATGCATCATTTACTCTCCTAAAGTGCTACCTACTTGCCTCAAGAGTGAGGTTAGGGTAATAGTTCAACACTTTGTTTTCTTGGTCAGCTACTATGTTGAGTCCTAGGAAATATCTCCCTTTATCCAATATATAAACTAGATAAGAAGTCATATAGAAATTCTATGTGGTTTGGTCCTCCATAAATTGATTATGGATGAAGTCACTGATGAGTTATGCCTAGTGGATGTATTTTTTGTTCTCGTGGATAACCCATATATATTGATAGATCTAGTTTTGTAAGCTCTTTACAATAGGGCTACTAGTGATCTTATGTAGTAATATGATTATATCATCTACCTCATCTTTAAAATAAATCCTTTACAATGTTCTAGGAAATATGGTGGATTTATCTTTAGGGATCCTTAGCCATTATTTGTTCATTAATCTCTGACATATTCTATTGTTATCTTGATAGAATTTTCTTGATGACTCTAGAGTTATATATAGGTAACTCTCAAATTTGGGAATCAAGAACACAAAGTCAATGAAGTTTGGGTTTAGATTTAGAATCATTTCCCCTTTGTCATTCAACACCTCTCTCTTATCAACATCATAATAGTTTTCTAGTGTAAGTAACAATTTTTCATAGTCAGGGGGAAAGCTTCTGCCTAGGGTAGTTTAGAGTCATAGATGCTCTAGATCTAGTCGTTATTGTATTCAACATTTATTTTGGTCTAAAATCACCTAGTCAATGTGACCTAGGTCTATGTCTATAATATTAGTTGTATTGGATTCCAGACTAAAAGTGACATCAGGTCCTTTAGATTTGAACTTGATCTCTTTCCCAGACGTGGATTTTGGAGAAATTTCTAAGAGGAAAACTAACTGCAAAGTTGGCATGATTTATAGGTGCAAAATATAGGTGGAAATTCCAATATAAATTGGAGTTACACTATGAAATGGAAATTTTTGTAGGGATTTGAAGTTGAAAATATAGGTAGAAATCTTTGGCAAAGATGGTAGGTGCAAAACATAGTTGTGTTCCCAGTGAAAACTCTGATGGAGATTGGGATTATTCTAAGCAATGGAGAAGTTTGTGAGATTATGTGGCTATAAATGTAGGTTGAAATTTTGTGGGTTTTGGAGGTGTTTTTAGTAAGTGGAAAGTCCATGGGGACTATGAGGGAATATGTAAGGGAATATTCACCAATTTTGGAATATGTTTTAGAATATTTGTGACTAGTTATTTACAAAACTCTAAGTTTCTCAATGGTAAGGAAGATGCTTGGAAAATGACCTCAATATAATATAAACAACTAACAAGCCTATTAGACACCAAGAAAATAACCCTAAAACCCTAATGATGCCTAAGAAATGTAAATGAACCCTAAAAAATGATCAAAACTACCAACAACATAGGAAAAATGGAAAATAACTAAAATAATCTTGATTTGTAGGAAAAATTGGCTTCAAAACATAGAAGGTGCAAAGGAATACCATTTACGGGGCCAATGGCATCATGGCATGGTGCATTACTCAATTGTGTAGTTTACAAGGTTAAAGGCATGGTGGCAAATGCATGCCATAAGGCTTGAGGTCACTATCAAGGTTGCAGAGCTCCAAAATCAATTAATAATTTGAAATAATGAATTACCAAAAAACCCTAATTAAATTTATATAAGAACTATAATAAATTCCCCAATGATAGTTGTTGGTGGAGATCTAGAGTCTATAAACAACTTCACAAATTTATAATTTTACTAATTACACTTTGACCTCTAGATTCCATGGGCTTGGCTTGTTTGACCCTTTGAAAATGAGAAGGCAGAACTCAAAGAGTAATTTAAAATTTTGCAAAATGAAATGTGAAATTAGAGTTCTAGATTCCATAGGGAAGGTGGTCAGTTAGAAGTGGAACTTAGATTACAATTTTCAATTTTTACAAGTTGTAAATTGTAATTAGAATTCTAATTTTTGATTGGAGTGTTGTGCATGAAGCAGACGTTGGAAAGAAATTTTCAAGTTTGAAATTTGCAAAATAAAATCTAATCTCCATTTTCTATGGGGTATTTGGTTTGTGGGAAGTGGAACTCCATTTTCAATTTGTAATTTTTAAAATTGCAAATTACGAGTGGGGTTTTGGTTTCTGCTGACTAGTGTTAGCGAGAAGTGAAGGTCTAGATGCAATTTGAAAATTTTTAAATTGAAAATTAGACCTAGACCTCTGATTTCCATCAGTTAATATATTATGGGATCCAGAGTCTGGGAAACAATTTTCAATTCTATAAATTGTAAATTGCAACCCAATCTTTAGTTTTTATAGGCTTAGGGAAATGAGTGTTTTGGGTCAATCTAAGGTATTTTTCCAAAAAAATAATGGGTATCCCTTAGGGTAATTGAAATTTTGACATTTTTGGGATAAAAATATCAACACTTTTAGTGACCTTTATGGGATGATTGCCTGATAATTAGTTTTTTGAGTAACCTTCTAGTACATTGGGCATGGATTCATTTTAAACTTAACACACTTTAAATGGTGAAGAAAAAAATTAGGATTTGCTTAAACAAGATTAAAATAGGGAAAAATAAAATAATCTAAGGAAATAAAAACTCCTAATGAGTTGACTTGTGTGAAAGCACTTATTTGGAAAACTTAAATAACCCTATTATATACAAAATTTTAGTTTTTGGAATGAATTCTAACCTCAAAAACAAGCTTTGAGGTATATCTTATTGATTGGGATAGGTAGTTTTGATCCATTACGCTTAGATATATAGAATACATTATCTCCTTTGCATTGAGTTATAATAGATGGACCATTCCATATTTCATCAAACTTCCTATGCTTACCTAGTGTAGCCTTTTTTACATCCCATATGAGAACCATGTCTCCTTCATTGAAGCTCATGTCAAATGATTTTATATCAAAAATACTCTTTTTTTGAGCTTAATTTTCTTCCATAAATTTTGTTGATTGGTTTTTGACTTCTTCTAGTTCCATGAGTTCTACCAATGTTACTATTATTTCATCATTATCAATCAAATCCAATTGATGATTGAGTTTTAGAGATGGTAACTCATTTAACAATGGGACTCAAGCTTTCCTTCCATATACCAACATGAATGAAGAGTTTCTAATGGCTCTCTTAGGGGTGATCCTATCATCCCACAGTGCTAATTTTAACTTTGTGTGCCATGTCCTTTAGTTGTCTTCCATTATTCTTTTGATAATTCTTATGAGGTTCTTGTTGGTATACTCAACCAAGCTATTACCTTGCAAGTAATAATTGGAAGAAGTGCTTAGGTATACATTATGATTTACATCCAAGTCACTCATTTGAGTACCCATAAAATATTTGTCATTGTCTGAGATAATGGTGTGAGGAACACCAAACCTTGAGACTATGCCATCCATGAATTCTAGGATAGATGCCTCCATGGCATTTTTTAGTGAAAATGCTTCAATCCATATTGTGAAATAGTTTTTTGCTATAAGGACCCATTTTTAGCCTACACTCAATGGTGGATTTATCTTAGAAATGAAATCCAATCCCCATTGAGCAAAGGGTTGGTCAACTTGAATTGGTTTGAGAGGGAAAACTACTAATCTTTACTTACCTATGAAGTAATTACACTTCTCATAGTTCCTTACCCATTGGTGGGCATATTTGAATATTTGAGGCCAATAATAACCCCCTCTCATTATTTTGATGGCCATGGTTTTTATAGAGAAATGTGCACCTGATAAGCCCTCATGAATTTTTTTGAGCACCTTGGGTACTTGATTATGCTTGATACATCTTAACATGAATCCATTCATATTTTTTATAAATAATATTCCATCAAAAAAAACATAAGGAATGGATTGGAGTTTGAAATACCTTTTCTTAGACTATTTAAAGTCATACAAGTACTCATTAGTCTGTAGGAAAATGGTCATGTCATAGATCTAACTATTAAAAAGAGGTGGATTGGCTGGCTAAGATGCACTTTGAGCATATACTAATTCAGATACTACTCAGTAGTCTTGATATGAGAAGCCAACTATTCACACAATCCCTTTCTTCTTAAAATATTTTTAATTTTGATGTCTACATCATATTTCATGACTTTTATGACCCATCCCACTCTTTTTTCATTTATCTCCTAGCTTAACAAGAACTCTTTAACACTTTGGTGACTAACCATTAGATAAATTTTATTTTTAGAGAGCATGACTAAAATTTTTGAGAGATTTAATCACAACGTATACTTGCTTCTACATGAAACTATAATTTTATTCATAATCCTTCAAGGATTGACTGAAAAAAGATATTGCCTATTCCAATTGTTCTTTATGATGTTGGTTAGAATAGTTGAGATGTAGCCTTCCCCTATAAAAACATAGAGAATGAAATCTTTCTCATAGTTGGGGTTGACTAGGGTAGGAGCTTGAGAAATAGCCTACTTGATAGATTTAAAGCTATTATTTTATTCCTATGTCCAGCTAAAAATGATACCCTTTTTAAGCATTGTATTAAGGGGCTTGGACATAGAGGTAAAATTTGGAACAATTCTTCTTATGAATTTGATTTTTCATAGGAAACTCTGTAATCATTTCTTATGGCTTGGAAGTGATAATGCAGATATAACACTTATTCTTTCTAGGTCTATTATAAGACCCTCTTTTGAAACAATGTGTCCTAGTAGTTTCCCTTCATGAACTATAAACATGCACTTTTTTGATTGAAGGAAACTCCACATTCTTTGCACATTTCAAAAATTTTCCTAAGGTGATCCAAGTGTGCATAAACATGTTTTGAGTAAACAATGATGTAATCTACATATATTAGGATCATCTCATTTATCAAACCTCTAAAAGCCATATCTATGGCTCTATAGAATGTTGCATCAATATTAGTCAAACCAAATAACATGTTTTTATATGCATACATACCCCATTTTATGGTGAAGGCAGTCTTGAAATGGTCTGATTCCTACACTAGGATTTGGTTATATCTAGAATAACTGTCTAAAAGGGAAAATATTTCAGATCTTGATACAATTTAAAGAATTTTCTTCATGGGTGGAAGGGGATAATGATCCTTTAGAGATGCTTTGTTTAGATCCCTATAATATACAAAAAACCTAATTTCACCATTTTTTTTCTTATAAAGACCATATTAGCAACCTAGGATGAGTATTTGATAGGGAAAATGATGTTAGCCTTTATCAATGTAGATAACTCACTCTTCATTAGTGGTTCTATTTTTGGATTAATTGGTCTTTAATTCTATCTAATAGGCTTGGTATTTAGATCAAGATATATTATATGTTGGGCTAAGCTAGGGTCAAACCCCCTTAGATCATTATAACTCCAAGCGAAGTTATCATCAAACTCTCGACAAAACTCAATAAAATATTGTTTTTTAAAATCATTGCATACCTTTCCTATCTTTAGTTATTTTATTTTTGAGATGACTACTGGATCCCAATCTTATTCATTTACTATGATATTATTCTTTTCACCTTTTAGCTAATCATCTAAATTAAATATACTCTCCAAAGTGATGAGGCCACAGGTAATTTATTTGTCTTCAACTAAGTGATTTGATCTACATATTGGTCTTAGAGTCTGGCCTAGTTTCTATTAGAGAACTTAGCTTCTCTCAAATTTTTTATAATTTTCTAATCACTATCAAAGACTTACCAATTAGTTGCATTATTAGGAATAGATGGCCTTACTATCAACTTTACATGCTGACTATTTTTATTATTTATTTCTTTAGGTAGGTTATATTGGGACCCTATCAAGGCCATATGATCAACATCTTTGTTATGTGCTCTTGGTACCACTTGAATGTTTAAAGTGGTAAAGTATTCTAACAAGTCCTAAATCCTATATTTGTAAGATATTAGCATTTTTTTCTTAGTTATGCTTATCGATCCCACTTGGTGAAAAATCAACTCACTTCCAACAAATGTTTTTAGGGATTTTATCCCTCTCTCCTTGGCCAATTATAGACCTCAAATAAAATATTCATATTTAGCTACATTATTTGTGTAACTAAACTAAAGTTTGAAAGAATAAAAATAGCTCTCTTTTTGTGGAGAGATCAAGACAATACCTACACCTACACCATTCCTACTTCTCAGACCATCAAAGAATAATTGCCACATTTATTGAATATCTTCAACTAGTTTTACCAGATTTGGGATGATTGCATCATTTTCATGAATGAAATATGTACCCAACCTAGTTTCCTACACATAATCATAAGGATCAAATTGGAGAGCTGATCCCCATTTATCTAGATGAGTGTCATGAATATACTCTGTAGGTGTTTTAAATTTATGATCAACCTCCTCTTCTTGCTCCTATAATATATAGTTCATGTCTACAAAGATAGGTGTGTATGGATCAATATGGTCTTTAACAATTGGCTCAGTTCTTATTATTAATCATGTTCCATATCTCATCCTAATAAACATGTGAAACTAGTCTACAAATAGATATCCTCTTATTTTTTTAGTGAAGTCTCATGAAATACAAATGGATAAATAAGGGGGGAGATAAATTACTAAGATATCTTGGGAAATTAATAAGCTTGGACATGCTTGGATAGTGATATTTAGCCCTTTTATTATCCATACTATTTGAATAGTAGTCCCATCCAATTGTATTACACATTTTGAGACAAGTGTATACTTAATACCAATATCATCAAATATTTTCTTAGGCATGATAGAACTACTAGCCCCTAAATCTACCATGCAATTATGAATGAGATGCTTCCATACTATGAGTCAAAGATATAAGGGGGAGGATTATGATTTTTTCTCATTTTAGTGTTAGTTTGTGGTTGAAAAAAATTAATTATAGCATTATATCCCTTGGATATAACTTTGTTTGTTATCTGGAAGTTTTTCAAAGCTTCTTGTACCAAATATCTTTACATTGGAATGGTTAGTGCTTCCCACATAATGACATTCAAGTTGGTCTTCTTCATTTGTTCAACAATAGTGAAAGGAATTTTACCAACCTTAATCTGTTCCTTTATGGGAGTTATGTCTTCTTTTACAAGATTCAGAGTTGACACTTTTAATTTGGACTGGCCTATGGGCTTAAAGGGTGGCCTTGGTACTATGTTGCTCTTTACAGGTTCTTGTACAACTTTGGAAGTTGTAGCTTGTTCCACCTTGGGGGGTTGATCACTTTATATTTCTCTATTTTTTAAATGTGTATTGGTTACCACCAAACTTCCACCATTGAATAATGCTTCCTCTTGATTTACACCACATAAGTCCTCTTACTAGTTTAAAAGGGTAACCTCTCCTTAAATAGGTTCTTGTGTATTTGCTTATTGGGAAGTAGATTTTTATTTCTATCCTTGTGTGTTTGATATGCCTTAAACCATAAAATCTTGACTAATGACACCATTAGGACAAGTATTCTGATTATGTGGTTGAGCAAAAGGATAGCACGACTCATACTCTTAAGCTAAGTTGTTTTGAATAGGTAAAATAGCTTTGGAAGGACCTGGTGTAGGTATAACTCAGATGTTTATAGGTTTTGATTGCATATTTTGACCTTGTAAGTGTTATGAATTTCCTTATAATGGCTACCTATTGGGTTGGTATGTTTGGTTAGCTTACTAATAAGGCTTTTAGTTCTAGGATTACCACTTCTTCATTGATACTAACTCATTGCCAAAGATCTTAAGTAGTGACTTGACCTCATATAAATGATTTGTAAGAATGGGAATTAAAGATGGTGCTTTTATTGTGGTGGGAATTAAATTAATTTTAGGTGGTGTAGGAGGTATTTCTAGAAATAGAGGCATCGATGGCCTTGGGGTAATTTTTTTGATTAAATTAAATAATTTTCTACCCTTATTACAATTTTATAGGTGTTGGGAAGTGTGGTGCCACCCATTGATTTAATAATATTAGATATATCACTATTCAAGTCTCTTAAGTAATATAGGAAAGAATTATTTGGAGTTAGCTTGACCAATACTAGAATTCTATTCCATGTCTTTTGAAAATTAAAATTAAAATTAGTCATGTGCTCATGAAGAACCCATTGAATAACAATTAATTATTCAACTAGGGAGAGGTGGTCACTCTTGAATTAAAATTTAGTGCATAGTGTAGTGATTATGTCATACCAAATATGGATGGAACTAGGAGGCAAACCTCTGTACCATTGTAAGGCTTTACCCTTGAAAGAGGAGACTAGAAGTCTGATTGCAACATTATCTTATACCACATTATGGATTGAAAAAAGATTAGCAATGTCTTGTATATGTTTCATAGGAGTGGTGGAAGTTTCACTAGTAAAATACAAAAGCCTTTTTAAAACCAAGGTAGGTATATCATCATATTGGGCCAATTGGAGTGGGCTACCTCCATTGAAAGCTATGAAATTTAAATTTATAGCCATAATGGGAGGTATGAAATTGATGGGAATATTTAAAGGAAATGCAAATAAATTTAAAGGATATACTCTAATGTAAGGTATAACTGATCTTGATCTCTTTTTAGATAGAAATGACAATTCTAAAAAATCAGCTCTCTTACCTTTAATAAATGATTTGGTTTATTTGCTTGGCATATGTAAACCTTGAATTCTTGAATTTATAAGCTAGTGGAGTCATAAAGTGATTTTAGAACATATACAAGGCTAATATAATAATAAATGATAATATAACCAATCTATTTGTAATTTTTAGGTCCCATCGAGCATGCCAAAAACTATTATCACATAGATTTTGCACATGTTCTTAATGTTATAGCTCACTGTGTGAAAATCTAATGATACAAGGGGTCACCTCTAAGATATAGGACCTTGGTGAATTAAGGTGAACCTATAGAGAAGGCCATATTCCTTTCACTAAATGTTTTTTAACTGATAAATTATCAATGTATGGAGAAATTCCACTTCTTAGTGATCTTGTTCCTAAACTAGGGTTTGACTAGGGAAAAGAGTTTTGGGAATGAAATTGCAAAACTAAAAATGGTGATTGCACTAAATATTTTGTAGTGGATTTTAATGCTTTATTGAATTAACACAATATAAAAATAAATATATTGCATTTTTTAGGAGCACAAACTCATGCAAATGTGAAATCAAAGGCAACATTTGGTATTTTTCATACAAAGGACAAGATTATTTATTTTTAATCAAACAATCTTAAAAAAGGGTAAAAGAATACCAAAAGTGAAATTTAATGACTAAAATAAGAATTAAAACATCAACAAATATTTAAATAAAATTTCATACACAAATATTCCTTAGATAGGAAAGGTAAATCTTCAATTTATTCCCATCCTCTAGGTTATAACATGTAGGCAAGTTATTTAAAATGCATAATAATATTTATAGGAAAAAAAGATAAATTGGCTATGCCATATTTCCCATATTTATATAAAAAATATCATAAAAGAGATGCAATTAACAAGGAAATCCATGCCTATTTGAATAAAATTAAAACTATAGAACTCCATGCAAAAGGGGGCATGATCTTTAGCTAGTGGCATCTTTGGTGAGGTGAATTAGTGTTGTAAAAGATCATGCAAGAGCTAGGCATGATTTTCAGCTATTGGAGGCATGGTGGAAACTTCATGTAATGCCTTTCTTCTTATCCAATTGAGATACAACTTCATCTTCATGTAATGAAGCACCAAAGTGAAACTCCAATTTTAGAATAAAAGATAACTTTTAAATAACTTAAGTTACTTTTCTATGAAACCCTAACTTGTGATTTTCAATTGAGACTACTTCAATTTTCAAGTCAGACAACTTTTTCAAAACATGAATTTCATTTTGTTATTTTTGATTTTATAGCTTCAGCAACTTAAAATTGTAAAAATGAAAAGTGTAATTTGCAAGTTTTCTTTTTATACTTTCAACTTGTCAAAATCGAAAGTGAAAATTACACATGGCTCTTTCTCAAAAATTGTTAAAAAAATAATAGTTTTAATTTAAAAGTTATTTTTTTGAAACTTTATAATAATGAAAATACAATATACAAGAATGTTTTTAATGGAAATAATTTATCTACAACCAAAACATCTTTTGACTCTTTATCCTTCTTGGATTGTATCTTTTCAATATACACATCAAAACTCTTGAAGATCTCAAAGATTATATCTTCATCAGGACCAAAAGAGTCTAAGAGGATGCTTATCTCGAATTCTATTATTATATCAAAGAGTTTGCTTATGAAGTCTCAGTATGATTGAGTTTCTTTACCCATTTGATCGAATGTGTTGTGGTACTTGATGAAATGGTGAATAAAGCTCAAGTTGAAAGTTGTATCTCTTATTAATTCTCCTTTAACCACTTATTTGAATTTATGCTAAACATATTACACTAAAAGGACCTGATCTTGATAATCTATTGATCCACATGACAATTTTTTCCCTAAATATTCAATGTCATATTATCATATTTGTGGCTTTGTTATGTGTAACTTTAGCCTCATGGGCACTATCTATAAGTATATTTATTCTAAATTGAGTTGCTCTATCTAATTCCTCTTAATCTCCATCATTTTTTAGAATTTTTATGTAAGGAGGATGCAAATATTAATTGAGTACATAATTGTCAATTTTGGGTAGAATTTTTTTAACCTTTCTATCTCTTCCTCATACTTACTGATCTGCTCTTTTAGGGGTACCCTTCTCTCTTTCAGAGTTGTATAGTGATCCATTAATTAATTAATAACTCTGTTGCCCTTTGAGATGAGTTCCTCTACCCATTCATTGGTGGCCCTTCCCATGCTTCCAATTTTTATCATTGCATTAAGTGTTTCTTGATTTGTGATCTAAGTAATAGGTTGTGTTAGTTAAACAGTGGGATCAATAAATTTCTTGAGTGTCGTCATTAGTTGTTCAACCTTGTTCTTCAACTCATCCATCATGACCTTGTCACTATCCATTTTCTGAAAGAGAGAGTTAATGTTGGATTGAATGTCATATTTCAATCCCTCCCTTATAGGATGTCCAAGGTGAAATTTTAAGACTTGGTAATTCCCTAGCACTAGATCTTATTTCTATTTTTTTGGTGGGGGGATGCAATCTCTACATAGTTTTCCCCTACTTAATCATACAATATCATTGAAATGGTCTAGGAAGTTGTCTTAGATATCTTATGTGCATCTGAGAGACCAAAATGTAATGTATTTTGGGACACCATATACTTGCATTTCTTCCCCACTATTTGTGCTAACCAACTAGGGGTAGCATCCTATTGTGCTGACACTGTCACTTGAAAAATCTGTAGCTAAAGATGTTTCACTAGTGGGCATAGTGACAAGTGTTGTATCCTATACTGATATTGTCATTGATTATTTGACATATGTCTTTGCCACCTCTTCCCCATCTATAGGTTAAGGGACCACATTTATATTAGTATCTTGATCCTTCTCTATTTCCTCTATAGGGGTTGGGGTTACTATGTAATTAGAAGAGGTAGGGGTAATGGAAATAGATGTGTCTATTAGGGGTGTGGGAGATTGAAGTGATATTAATGGAGGAGTAGACATAGGGAGTTATAATTGAGGAACTAGTGGAAGTGTGGAGTCCAAATCCTTAAATGAGTTAATTAAATTGGTAGGGACACTTAAGGTTGATAAAGTAGGAAATATGAAGTAGTAGTTATCATAGGGGTTAAGATGGCTAGTGGGATTATAGTCAGAATGATTTAATCCATGGTTATATACTAATGGGTAGTGCTAGTGATTAATGAAATGGAAGGTATTATAGATGAGATAAAAGGAATTATGGAAGGAGGATTGAGATTATGGAAGAGGGAAGTGGAATGTAAATTTTAGTGTCTAATTGAGAGGATTGAACTATTGGCAATGGACTTATTAACATAGGAAAACTAGTGGGAATGGAGGGTAGAGTCACTTGAGGTGAAGGAGAGGAGACAAGATGAGGAGGTGTTGAAGTTATTGGAACAATAAAGATAGTTGGATGGTGTATCACATAGATGGGAGTTGTAAGTATAACAAAGATGGGGGTCGAAGCTATTGTTGATTCAACTACAATTATATCCTTAGATGAAATGATTATTTGTTGATCTACTACTACTCCCTAGCTATTTGAATGTTCCTTATTAGACTTTTATTTCTTATTTATCTTATGGGAGATCACTGGCCCATCTAGTTGCTTTGGGAGTTCTCCATCTCTAGGACCTTCTGCTAATGGTGGTACTCCTTTTTCCTTGAGATCTAATAGTTTACCACTGATTCTTATTGTCTCTTTGGTCACTTGGATCCCTTTACTCCTGATCCAATTAAGTGTTCTATTTATTGCATGGGTGGTTCTATCCATTAGAGAGAAAGACTCAGGAATAGACCACCTTACTGATAGAAGGGGTTGTAAGTAGATCTTATTATCATGGTAGACCTTGTCTACTAGGGACTCATCATACACCAAGACCTTGAGGATTGGTGCCAAGTTAAAAGCTTTGATCTGATCCAAGGTCATTATTGAATAGTATTTTAGTCTTACTTCCTCTTCATCATCCAAGTCCTCCTAGTAGTATTCAAAGTAGGGGACATGGGAATATGTTGAAATTATCAGTGTAGTAGTGATGGTACTATTGACCAAATTTTGGTCTACATACCAAAAAATATGTCTAGTCTAATAGTTCAATAGAAGGAGAAGGATTTTGTTTTCTACAATTGTAAAGAGTAGGTATCTAAATAGTTTTTCATAGTGTCCAAGCCTTCAAGGATCAATAAAAAATTTCAAGTGCATTTCAAGGAAAAGCTAAGTAGAAAAATCCTTTTGGGCCAAGTCTTTACTTGAATTCCTTTGGACCTTTCATTTGACTAAGTGCTAATTCTTTTGGGCTTTTCTTTTCTAAGCTATTTTCTTTTGAGACCCCTTTTTAGCTAATTGTTGAATTATTTTGAAAAAAATATCCAAGATAAAGTTTTCAAAGACTTATTCCTTTCAAACAAATTATTTGAAGCAAAAGTAAAAGGCCTATTTATTTTGGGAAAATTATTTGAACAATTTTTTTGAAGGATAATTCTTTAATGAAATGGTCCTATACAAAAATTCTGAAGGGTAAGTATTCAAGTAAAGTGTCCTAAACATTTTTTTGAAGGATATATTTTCTAATTAAAGTGGACAAAACATTTTTTCAAAGGTTCTTTTCTTAGGAAAATGAACCATACAAAATTTTTGAAGGGTCATTATTAAACAAAGTGATCCATTTACAAAAATTCTGAAAGGTTAGTTTTCTATAGCAAAGTGCCCTATACAATTTTCACAAAGGTTCATTTCTCAAGAAAATGATCCAGTTCAAGATTTTAAAAGGGTTATTTCAAATGAGGTGCCATAAACAAAATTTTAGGATGGCCCCACAAGTGTCAAATTTAAATGGAGAAGATGACTATTATTTTTCAAATATGCAATGACATTTGCATGGAAATAAAATATGTTCATGTAGATGTCAATGTTTAGGCTATAAAAAATAGCTATTTATATTCAAATGGGTTCAAGATTGATGATTTGCATTTAATCTAAGAAAATATCTAATGACATGCATCAAGTCAAGAAGTCAATAAGACATTCACATAGTTATCAAATTCAAACCACAACAAGTAACCATTTGGGTTTAAAAGGTCCTTAAAAGGTTTGAAGTTAGTTGAGATCAAATAGTTCATGGGAGCCCTCATACTGACACATGAGATCTAATGATCAACACTAAATTAAAATAGGTCAAAATGTCCCCAAGTTAAACCCTTTAAAGATATATAAGTTGGACATGATCCAATAGTACAAGATCATCAAGCTGAGATCCAATGGTGCATGTTTACTGATGGCCATCTAATGTAGATGTGGCACATTTTAGCCAGTTCTAAGAAATGATCCTTATTAGTAGATAAAATAAATAATGACATGTTTCTAAAGAGAAATATGGTTTTTGGATAATGGTAATGGACATTAAATTCTTTTAGATAACCTATTACTTATTGATAAGATCATGAGTTAGTATCCTTAAGAGTGTTAATCCATCAAAAGTGGCTGAGCCTTTTCTAATGTACAACTCTCTCTCCTTATATTTTATATAAGTATAGGATTCTAAGCATTAATATTGATCCTTTTATCCCTCTTTTTTATATGACCAAACTCTATCAAAATTTGTACAGTGATGCCTTTTGATGTAATAAAGATTAATTTCCATCTTTTTCTAAGTTAAGATTAAAGTGTGTTTTATGAATTCATTCACTATTATTAAGTGAATGTATGTTCCTTGCTTATGTCTGAGTTTCTCACCTTTAGAAAGTGCTTAATAGTTCTCATAGGTTAGTGAAAGTGCAATCTACAATTTATTGTTTAGTTTGAAAGTGGATATCTGGCCTCTCTTACTAATTGATTAATGCCTTGTTCTCAAATATTTATGCAAGTTTGATATTATTTGGTCTTAAAAGTGTCTTATAGTGTGTTTTATGTGAGTTAGAGTGATAAAATCATTAATGCATCACAATTTTTTTACATACTTTATATTTTTTAATCAAATCTCCCTCCCTTTTCCAAGCAAGTGCTAGTTTAGGTTTAGAATAGATGATAGATCTATAAGTAAGTGATGCAGGAGCATCCTCACACTAGGAGCATATTTATCACATTTTTGGTTGAGTTTTAGTATGTTTAAGTATATTAATTTGTTTTCCCCTCCATTTTTGAGTTTTCAAATTTTTAAATTTGACTAAATATTCTTTAAGCCTAAAAATCTAGTCTGTTGGGCGAATTGTTAAGCAGTTTGAGTTTTCCTATGCTAGAGAATTGTTTTAGTCATTTTTGGGAGGTTGTTATGTGATGCCAAAGATATAATTAAGTATCTAAGTTGAGAAATATGGTTTGGTATAGGGTATTTATGTGTAAAAATAGGGGATATATGCATACTGGAAAAAGAAAAATGAAGGGCACAGTGGAAGAGGGATCTGCAATTCGCAAACAAACATAGATGTATATCTTCTTGTTTTATTAATAAAAATGCATGTTCCTTTGAGTAGAGTTGTCTTCTAAGACCGAACATTGGAAGGGCATTCTTGTTTGTTGTTGGTGTGCCAAGATTTGAATATATAATAAAATAATCATTTGGTCTACATTGAATCGTGAGATTTTGGTACTGGGTCGTGCCAAAGGAGATACCACTGTTGGGTCATGCCACAGTTTAGGTCAAGATTCAAATGATGAAGGGTCCTCCATAAGATTTCAATTCTGGTCTTGCAATGCATGACTGTTAGGCCATTTTAAATGTATTGATTTTAATTCTAGTTATTTCAAAAGTATATGTTATTCTGTCCGTTTCAATGTTGGGCCATTTTTAAATAATGGAGTCAAGCAAGGCTGTTTCAATACTAGATACAATTATGGCCATTTTAATGTTGGAGAGGAAGCTCGCATTGCTTTTGTGACTTTCAAGGAGTCCTATGCTGTCGAAATTGCTCTGTTATTGACTGTGAAATTGTGCGATGGGGAAAGTGTGAGGAGTCTTTTGGTCTTTGGAAGAGACGTTTGTGGAGACTTCAAATAATACTGTCTAGATTGTAAAAACAAATCTAGGTGATATTTTGTTTTTTTAAAATATATATAATTTAGTCCCGTTTACAGAGATGTCTATACACTAATTGATTAATATTTTGTTTAAAACATATAATTTATGCCCTGTTGACAGTTGGAGGTCTGGCACTATTAGAAAGCACAAGATGTTGTCATTTTTGTTTTGAAAATAGAATTTAGTCCTATATGCTAGAGGTCTATAGCATCATTTGGTATTAGAGCACAAGGTATTGTGCACAATCTAAAGCCAAGAGAAGAAGAACATGATTTGTGAAGAAGAAGCAAGATGGCCTTGAGAATTAGGAACAGAGGTAGAGCTGGAGGAAGGAGACCTAGAGGACAAGTTGCACTGGTAGAGGAGATTAGGAACTTGACAGCTAGGCTACAAGACCTAGAGATGGCTCAAAGAAGAGGCACTGACATGGGTGAAGTCAGTGATAGAGAAGAGGAGCCACCAGAAGATGAATTGGTGGTGGAAGAAGAAACAACTGAAGATAGGTTGATTAGAGCCATTATGAAGGTGAGCACAAAGCCAAAAATGGAGGTTCCAATGTATGAAGGTAATTTGAATGTGGAAGAATTAATTGATTGGATTAGTGCATTAGACAAATACTTTGAATATGAAGGAATTGAAGAAGATGATAAGAAAGTCAAGTATGCCATGACAAGGCTAAAGAGCCATGCATCCTTGTGGTGGGATGGAGTGCAAGAAGAAAGGAGGAAAGGGAAGCCAAATATCATAAGCTGGGATAGAATGGTAGCAAAAATGAAAGGTAAGTTTATGCCTAAAGATTATCAAGCCAATCTTTTCAAGCAATTACAAAATTTGAAGCAAAAAGAGATGTCTGTAAAAGAATACACTGAAGAGTTTTACAGGTTGACTATAAGATCAGGTCATATTGAGGATGACACAAAGAAGGTAGCTAGATACACTAATGGTTTAAAATTTTCCATTCAAGATGAGATTAGTCTTCTCATTCCTAAGATAGTTGAAGAGGCATATCAATTTGCCTTGAAAGCTGAGGAGAAGATTGCAAGAAAACAAACATCCTTATCAAGAGGAAGGGGCAGATCCATCAGAGGAAGAGGATTTCAAGGAAGTAGAAGATAGATGCAAACATCTCATGAAGAGGCCAACAGCTCACAAAGCTCAAGGGGTAGCTATACACCAAGAGGAATAAGGCCATACCAAGTATATCAAAGAGGAAGAGGAAGATTCATGGGCAAATGCTTTAAGTGCAACAAGTATGCAGGACATAGGGCATATGAGTGTCTAGATAACCCTTCTACTAACCATGAGAGGGGTGTACATGTGACCCAAAGTGAAGGAAAGAGTGAAGAAGTTGCAATAACTTATGAAGATATCCCAGAAGAAGGTGAGTTTCTTTTAATGAAAAGAATCTTGTTAAAGCCAAATAAAGAAGTTGTAGAACCACCTCAAAGGAAAACTCTATTTAGAACCACATGTAAAAGTAAGGGGAAATTCTGTAAGGTCATCATATATAGCGGGAGTACTGACAATCTTGTGTCAACTGAGATGGTGGAGAAACTAGGCTTGAAGAAGGAGGTACATCCTATGCCTTATCAAGTCTCTTGGCTACAAAAAGGACACAAACTCTTGGTAAGTGAACAATGTAAAGTAGATATTCAGATAGGAACATATAAGGATCAGATTTTATGTGATGTCATGCCCATGGATGTATGTCATATCTTGCTTGGAAGGCCTTGGCAATTTGACAGGAAGGCCATGCATGATGGAAGGCAGAATACATATATGTTTGAAAAGGATGGGATCAAGCATACACTCACACCATTGAAAGAAGAGGCTGATACTATTTTAGGACAAAATTCTAAAGTATTGATAGTGATTGGTAAAGAGTTTCTACATCAAATGAAGAAAGAAAAGGTAAACTTTGCTATAATTGGTAAGCCAAGGAGTGTAGTCACTAGTACTAAGTTGATTGATTTGCAACTAGAAATTCAAGATATGTTGAATGAGTAAATTGACATTGTGGTAGATGATTTACCTAATGAGTTACCACCATTAAGAAGCATTAGCCATCACATAGACTTGATTCCAGGAGCAAATCTTCCAAACAAGGCTGCCTACAGGTTGACACCAAAGAAAAATGAAGAGATCAAGCACCAAGTTCAAGAATTTTTAGACAAAGGATTGGTGAGAGAGATTTTAAGTCCTTGTGCTATCCCCACAGTGTTGAGTCCTAAGAAGGATGGGAGTTGGAGAATGTGTACAAATTCTAGAGCAATCAACAAGATTACTATCAGGTATAGATTTCCATTGCCTAGAATTGATGACTTGATTGTTTGAGTGGAGCTACATATTTCTCTAAGATAGACTTGAAAAGTGGTTACCATCATATTAGGATAAGGGAAGGGGATGAATGGAAAATAGCCTTCAAGACCAATGATGGACTCTATGAGTGGTTAGTTATGCCATTTGGACTAACCAATGCACCAAACACTTTCATGAGGCTGATGAATGAAGTGCTAAACGAGTTCACTGGTAATTTTGTGATAGTATATTTGGATGATATTTTGGTGTTTAGTCAAACTAAGGAAGATCATTTAAAACATTTGAGGATGGTATTGAGTAAGCTACATGAGGAGAAATTGCTAATCAATGTTAAAAAGTGCAATTTCTAAAAATAGAGTTGATATATTTGGGGTTTGTGATTTCAAAAGAAGGATTGAAGATGAATAAGGAAAAGATTAATGCTATACTTTAGTGGCCTACACCCAGGAGCACATATGAGGTAAGAATCTTTCACGGTTTAGCTAGCTTCTATAGGAAATTCATAAGAAATTTTAGTGGAATTGTTGCTCCAATGATAGGTACAATAAAAGGTGATAAAAGAAGTTTCTGTTGGACTGAGGCTGCTGATAAGAGTTTTAGATTATTGAAAAAGAAGGTAACTAAAGAACCAATCTTAACCTTGCCTAATTTTAATAAGCTTTTTCAAGTAGAATGTGATGCTAGTGGAACTGCAATAGGCACTATTTTAAGCCAAGATGGGAAGCCTATAGCATACTTTAGTGAAAATTTAAGTGATGCTAAGAAGAAGTATTCAGCCTATGATCAAGAATTCTATGCTCTTATATAGTCTTTGAAGAAATGGAGGCAATATATTTTGCCTAAATAATTTGTTTTGTTCACTAAAAATTATGCTTTACAATTCATTAGCAATCAGAATAAGTTGAATCAAAAGCATGTTAAATGGGTTGAATTTTTACAAAGCTTCACATTCATTAGTAAGCACAAGAAAGGACAATCTAACAAGGTTGTAGATGCTTTAATCAGGAGGAATCTGATCATGCAGGAATCTCAAGTAAGTATTTTGGGATTTAAAGATTTGAAGGAGCTATATAAGGAAGATCCAGACCTCAAGGAACCATATGAAGCTTGCATGAATCTAGTGGGGGTTGGTAGAAGTCCTTGGATATATTTCATGGTTCAAGAGGGTCTACTATTTAGAGGTAGCCATCTTTTCATTCCCAAGAGTTCCATGAGAGAGAATTTGTTGAAGGAAAAGCATAGTGGCAGCTTATCAGGACTTTTTGGGCAAAATAAGACATTAGCACAATTGAGTGCTCATTACTATTGGCCAGGTATGGGTACTAATGTCAAGAAATTTGTTGAAAGGTGTAAAATATGCCAATATGCCAAGGGAATTAGTCAAAACATAGGTTTGTACCAGCCACTACCCATTCCAAATAGACCTTGGGATTCAATAAGCATGGATTTTGTACTTGGTTTGCCAAGAACTCAAAAAGGTCATGATTCCATATTTGTTGTGGTAGATAGGTTTTCAAAGATGGCTCATTTTATTTTGTGTTTAAAAACAAGTGATGCTACTCACATAGCTACTCTATTCTTTCAAGATGTTAGATTGCATGGATTCCCTAGAAGCATTGTTTCTGACAGGGATACCAAATTTGTTGGACACTTTTGGAGAACCTTATGGAAGAAATTGGGAACACAATTGAGTTTCAGTTCAGCCTATCATCCCCAAACTGATGGCCAAATAGAGGTTGTCAATAGGAGCTTAGGCAACATCTTGAGAAGCTTGGTAAGTATGCATCCAAAACAATGGGATCTTGCACTTGCACAAGCTGAATTTGCCTATAATGATTCTCCTAATAGAAGTACAGGATTGAGTCCATTTCAAATAATGTATGGAATGCATCCAAGAGGTGTGTATGAGTTAAGAAATCTAAGTAGCATGGATACAAGGAGTGCTGATGCAGAAGAATTCACCAATGCCATACAAAATTTACATGAACAGGTAAAGAAGAAACTTGAAGAAAACACCATCAAGTACAAGCTAAGGGCAGATCAAAAGAAAAGAGAGGTCAATTTTAGTATTGGAGACTTTTTTCTTGCTCACCTTAGAAAAGAGAGGTTCCCAAAAAGGGAATACAACAAGCTAAAGGTAAAGAAAATAGGACCATGTAAGGTAATAAGGAAGTTTTCAAATAATGCATATGAAATAGAATTGCCAAAGGGGATTGGAATCTCTCCAATATTTAATGTTGTAGATCTATATCCATACAAAGATGAAGGACAACCAACCAAAGAAACTGAAATAGGGGTAGATGAAGTAATACAATGGGAACAACAACTACCAAAGGAAGTGCCAAAGGAGATTGAGAGCATCTTAGACAAGAAAGTGGTTAAAAAGACAAGGGGTAAAGAATATTTCTAGTATCTAACTAAGTGGAAGAATCTACCAGCTGAAGATGCAACATGGGTGATTGCAAATGACATCCTTAAGCTGGACACAAGTGTAGAAGAATGGATGAAGAAAAACAACAAGTGAAGAATACTTCTTTTGCTCCTTGGAAGAATGATGCAGGAGCATCCTCACACTAGGAGCATATTTATCACATTTTTGGTTGAGTTTTAGTATGTTTAAGTATATTAAGTTGTTTTTCCCTCCATTTCTAAGTTTTCAAATTTTTTAATTTGACTAAATATTCTTTAAGCCTAAAAATCTAGTCTGTTGGGTGAATTGTTAAGCAGTTTGAGTTTTCCTATGCTAGAGAATTGTTTTAGTCATTTTTGGGAGGTTGTTATGTGATTCCCAGGATAGAATTAAGTATCTAAGTTGAGAAATATGGTTTGGTATAGGGGATTTGTGTGTAAAAATAGGGGTTATATGCATACTGGAAAAAGAAAAATGAAGGGCGCAGTGCAAGAGGGATCTGTAATTCACAGACAAACATAGATGTATATCTTCTTGTTTTATTAATAAAAATATGTGTTCCTTTGAGTAGAGTTGTCTTCTAAGACTGAACATTAGAAGGGTGTTGTTGTTTGTTGTTGGTGCACCAAGATTTGAATATATAATAAAACAATCATTTGGTCTGCATTGAACTGTGAGATTTTGGTACTGGGTTGTGCCAAAGGAGATACCACCGTTGGGTCGTGCCACAGTTTGGGTCAAGAGTCAAATGATGAAGGGTCCTCCATAAGATTTCAATTTTGGTCTTGCAATGCATGACTGCTGGGCCGTTTTAAATGTATTGATTTTAATTCTAGTTATTTCAAAAGTATATGTTATTATGGCCGTTTCAATGTTGGGTTGTTTTTAAATAATGGAGTCAAGCAAGGCCATTTCAATACTAGATACAATTCTAGCCATTTCAATGCTAGAGAGGAAGCCCACGTTGATTTTTTGACTTTCAAGGAGTCCTATGCTGTCAAAATTACTTTGCTACTGACTGTGAAATTGTGCGATGGGGAAAGTGTGAGGAGTCTTTTGGTCTTTGGAAGAGACGTTTGTGGAGACTTCAAAGAATACTGTCCAGATTGTAAAAACAAATCCAGGTGACATTTTGTTTTGTTTGAAATACATATATAATTTAGTCCTATTTATAGAGATGTCTATACACCAGTTGATTAATATTTTCTCAAAAAAATATAATTCATGCCCTGTTGACAGTTGGAGGTTGGACACTATTAGAAAGCACAAGATGTCATTTTTGTTTTGAAAATAGAGTTTAGTCCTATATGCTAGAGGTCTATAACATCAGTAAGCTAGCCTTCTCCAGAAGTATAATCCACTATTATGATACCCAAAACCTAGGATCAGTCCCATGTTGGACTAGATTTGATTAGGAAGATCTAAGCAATCCCCTTCTTAGCTAGGGTGCAAATCTAGAACACCAATAATTTTAGCACGCTCAGTGGGATTAAGTTTCTTTGGTATAATTGAAGTTTGAATATTGAGAAGAAAGAGTTGTAGTAGTAGGAGAGATCTACCACCATAAAAATTTGAAGATCCTTTAAGTTGTAAATCTCATAGCATCTTCCAGATAGTGCTTTCATGCCAAAAGTTACATTAAGAGCATCAAGTAAAGGTACTTATTTTGAACATATTGAATTGCCTTCTAATTTGTAAAAAATATCAAGATTCAATAGTACAAGGCCTTACCCTTCAAATCATAATTCATCCTCTAGTTAAGCTATTGTTTTATTCCAATTTATTGTCCCCATAAGCTAAATCCCTTTTGCCTAAATTGTTATCAAAAATCAAGTTTTTGCCCCATTTAATAGGGGTAGTCCCCTAAATTTAGCCCAATATGATGACATTCCTATGTATACCCTTAAAAGTATCCCTTTCTTCTTAGGAGAATTGGATAAAACTACTGCTATTGAGCATATCCAAGATGTTTCCAATCTGTGCTTTGATCTTAATATTACTCAAGATAATGTAGCTATCAGATTGCTTGATGCTTCCTTCAAAGGAAAAGCATTGTAATGGTATAGGAATCTTATTTTTACCTCTATTTTTACTTGGGATGAGTTAGGTGTAGCCTTGGTTAAACAATTTGAAGAAAAATCTGATCATATATCTTTGGTTAAACAACTGATGACCATAAAAAGGTACCCCCATGAATTGATGTCAGACTTTAACCTCAAATTTCAAAAGACATGGATTAGGATTCTTGCATTGGTTAGACCATCCCAAAAGTAAGAATTTTTGTACTACCTTAAGGCCCTTAATTCTGATATAAGTGTCATGATATAGTCCATGGGTGGTAATAGATTTCCAAATGCCTGAGATTGCTGTCAAAGTAAAAAATAGCTTGATTCAAGCTAGAAAACTTGTTTCAAGGCCTCTAATGCCTTTTTTCTAGAATCAAAACTTGTTCTTCCCCCTCAAGTCCCTTAGATCCCTATTTCATCTCCAAAATCCCAAGTTATAACCCCTCCTAATCAATCTAGTGAGATTGGTGATCTAAAAAGCATGTTACAAGATTTTAAAAATGAGATTGTTTCACTCAAAAGATAAAAATACCAAGGTAGACCTTATCAACAATAAAACTAGGGTAATTATCAGTCTTTCAATAACCAAAGACCTTCTTATCAAGGTTTTAAGGACAATAGTCAACCTTATCAATATCAAGAATCTATAACCCAAGCTTAGCCATATGTAGCCCTTGATACCAATGCACCTTCTAGTTCAAAAGCCATTGTTCCCAAAAATAACTTAATGCAAGATCTAGGTTGGTAGCCTTCTAATCTAAATGACATTCAAAATCAAGCCTTGGTATGATAAGATATTACCATGTCATAGATGACACAAGAATATTTTTCTCTTTAAGGAACTCAATATCAAGACATGAATACAATATTCCAAGGAGAAGCTCAACAAGTTCTAAGGTATATAGATGCTATCAATGTTAATTGGCATTTGGATGATCACATTGAATTCAACCATGTTGATGAAACTAGCAACACAAATGGTCAGTGGCAACTCTGACTAGAAATAAAAGAAGAGTAGTTGAAGAAGCTCAAGATGTGAGTAATATTTCTAATGTTCCTAATTTTGTGTCAAAGAATGTCAAAGATCAAGTTGTTGTTTATATAGTACATAAGAGTTAGAATATAGAGATAGTGAAATTTCCCCAAATGCCCCTAACTAGAGAACAACTAGTGGCTCAAAAATTACACCAAAAAGTTAGTGGAACATATTTTAGCATTATAGATCAGATGAAGAAATCAAATGTTAGTATTAGTATGTGGTATTATCTTTCCATTCTAGGGCAAAAATACATGCTAATTCAAGAACTTTTAGATCTTAAAGTATCTAAGGAACTAAATGAGAAACAAGGAGCTATCTTGGTCAATTCAGACCAACAAATAAAATAACCTAATTAGTAGATACATAACATGACAAAGGTGGATAAAACCAATGTCAAGTCAAACAAAACCCCTTCCTTTTATCTCTTTTTGATAGTAGGTGATTGCATAGTCCATACTTATATGGTAGATAGTGGAGCTAGTAATATTGTTATGCCCAAACAAATTATAGACAAGCTTGGTATTATCTATGACCCAAATACCAAAAGAGTATTATAATTAGATGACCCATCAAAAAAAATAGTAGGCATAATAAAATACCTAAAACTGAAATTACATGCCTCCCCCAATGTTGTTATTCAACAAGATATAGTTGTAGTGGACTTGCCTCCCTTTTTTTGCATGTGTTTATCAAGAGACTTTACTTCAAAGATTAGAGGGTATTTGTTAGCTGATTGGACCTATCTAATGTTAAAAAATAGGTATGGTACTAAGGTGATAATACATTCTGAACCTATTTCAATATTTTATTTAAAATTGTATATGCCAAGCATGGTGAACACTAATTGTGTCATCTTAGATAAGTTGCTAGAAAATAGTGAGGTTGAATTTGAATCACTTTAGATGGAGTCCTAGATATTTTCCTTGATGAATGGGCCTTTGATTTACATGGAAATGATCCCTAAGAGTTAATTTAAGAAGAATAATTTTGTGTCTATTGTCTTCATGAAAATGATGCATTAATTCCAACATTGATGAAAGATGATCAACCTAGTGAAGGACTATGGCAGCTATATTTTGATAGATCTAGGAACAAACATGGAACTGAAGCTAGATTGTTGTTAATTTATCTAGATAATCAAAGGTATTTCTCTTCTCTTAAGTTTTTTTTTGGTTTATCCAATAATGTTACTAAATATGAAGCATTAGTGCATGGTTTGTAATGGGCAAGAAAGATGAATATTAATTCCTTATAATTCTTTGGAGATAGTAAACTAGTAGTTCACGAAGGGGAATTAATATATGTAAGAACCCAATAATTAAATCCTATAATCATAGAGTATGGGACCTAGTTTAAGTCTTTCAAACCTTTAATATTTAGACCATATCAAGAAATTAAAATAAGCATGCTAATAGGTTAGCTGCTATTGGTTCATAATTTAGTATCCTAGATGACATAAAAAGGGAAAAAGTTCAATCACATATCAAGGTAGTTATGAGACATTCTATCCTAGATAACAATAACAATTTTTAGGTTTTTGAAGATGGTAGTTAGATTGTCATATTGTTACAAGAGGAAGCTAAATTCTCCTTAAGGAACCAAAACAAGCATTTACAACAATATGATGACCAGATTGTACAATTAAAGACAAACAAGTTACCTAAAGGACTGGTCACCCTTACAAACATATTAAACAAATATGATGAATTAAGAAAATAAAAATTTGATTTTTAACCCAAGGAAGAACACCATACAAATGTAGAGATTATAATTGGCAAAAGTTTAAAGCTAGGTAAAGTTTGCACATCTTCAAAGAAAGAAGCCTTTATCAAGTTATGTTCAAACTTTGCAGATGTCTTTGCATGGTAGTATAATGACATTAATTTTTTTGATCCAAGTCTATCTCAACATAACATTAAGTTAAAATATAAGACTAGGCTAATCAGACAAAGGCAAAGGCTAATTAATCCAAAACTTGAACCTCTAATGAGAGCTGAGATGCATAAGCTCATTGAGTCATCGATAATATTTATAATTAAGCACTCAACTTGGATGGAAAAAAAATGACATTAAATGTTTTGATCCATGTCTGTCTTAACATACCATTAAATTAAAATATAAGACTAGGCTAATCAGACAAAGGCAAAGGCTAATTAATCCAAAACTTAAACCTCTAATGAGAGCTAAGATGCATAAGCTCATTGAGTCATTCATAATATTTATAATTAAGAACTCAACTTGGGTGGCAAAAATTATTCTAGTATGAAATAAAAATGGTGAAATAAGGCTATGTGTCAACTTCTATGACTTAAACAAGGCCTCTCTCAAAGGCCACTACCCATTTCCATCAATGTAGCAGATTTTACAACTAGTTGTAGGTTTAGAGAGGTTCTCTTTATTGGATGGTTATAGTGGATATAACCAAATTTTTGTCAAAAAAGAAGACCAATACAAAATAACCTTCACCACCAAGTGGGGGACAATTTCATATAGAAAGATGCCTTTTGGTTTATCTAATGTTGGAGCCACTTTTAAGAAGGCTACGGATATGGCATTTTAGGGTCTCCTCAACAAGTTTATTCTTGTGTATCTAGATGACATAAAAATATTATCTAATAACACAGATGAGCATTTGATTCATCTCAGACAATTATTTGAAAGGTGCAAAGAATTTTTAGTGTATTTAAACCAAAAAAGTGTGTTTTCTCTATTCATGAAGGTAAGAATCTTGGAAATGTTATTTCAAATAAAGGTACAAGCATAGACCCTAATAAGATTGAATCAATTCTTGCACTATCATTACCTAATCATAAGAAATCCTTGCAAAGATTTCTAGGCAAGATTAACTTCATAAGGAGATACATTTTAATTTTTTCTACTTTATCAAGGCCACTTACAACCATGTTAAAGAAAGGTCATATTTTTAGTTGGTCTAAAGGACAGAGAAGTTTTGAAGAGATCAAGAAAGCTATAGCTAGTTCTCTTACACTCCTTAACCCTGACTTTACAAAAGATTTATTCTTATACAACTATGCTAACATTGACACAATTTGTAGGTATTCTCATGTAATAGAATAAAGAGAATTTAGAGCAACCAATAAATTTCTTCAGTTAAGGATTATAAGAATATGAAACTAGGTATTCTTTTGTTGAAAAACATGTTCTTTTAGTTATAAGGTATCTTAAGAAGTTTAGGTACTTTCTATCTAATAATAAGATACATTTGATGGTTACACATCCAAGTGTCAAAGACTTTCTTTTGAATAAAGATATAAATGACAAGAGAGTTGATTGGATAACCAAAGTCATGGAATATGACATTGAGATCAAGGTCACCGAGTTGGTGAGAGGTAAAGGACTTTTTAAACATTTAGCCCAAGACTTGTAGGAGTCTAATGAATAGGTTATGGTGTCAAATGATTAAGAACTTACAAGTGACTAGGCCTCAACTTCCAACTAGTTCCAAGATATGGTAAGGTATTTATAGAATGGTGTTTATCCTTATGATCTCACTCCTTCAAAGAGGAGATATTTTAGATTGTAGTCAATTCCTTTTCTCCTTATTGATAATGTATTATTTAAAAAAGATATCAATGGTATACTGCTAATATGTATAGAACAAGGGAAAACATAAAGGTTACTTGAGAAATTCCATGATGGACATGGTGCAGGAAATTATTCAACTAGGATCACAACCCACAAGATTATGAGAGGTGGGTATTACTGGCCAAGTTTATTTGGTGATTACCATGCATGGATCAAAAAATGTAGACAATGTACCATGCTTATTGGGAAGGTGAAGCTTTTAGATTTACCTCTCCAACCAATTTTATTTAATCAACCTTTTGTCCAATAAGGATTGGTCTTTATTGGTATTATCAACCTCCCTTCAAGCTCAAAACACAAGTGGATCCTAACTACCACAAATTATTTTACGAGATAGACATAGGTAGTATCATTAAAAAAAGCCAATACAACCAATGTTTTAGACTTTTATGAAGGTTTTATCACCATATTTGGGGTCCTTATAACTATAATTTTTGACAATGCTATGGATTTCATAGGATCTAATATCAACTAGTGGGCAATTCAACATAGTATTTTCCTTAGTACCTCATCAAACAATTATCCCTAAAGTAATGGCCTTGCTAAGTCTACCAACAAGAATTTATAAAAGATCATAAGGAGGATTGTAGAAGATAATTAGAGATCATGGAATCTCAAATTGAAGTTGGATTTATGGGTTGATAGAATTACCCATAAGAGGTCAATTGCCAATTATCCATATAAGCTAGTATATGGTAAGGAAACAAGAATGCCTATTTATCTTGAATTCCTTTATTTTTAATTGATGCATTAGTTTGAGCTTTTGGATACTAAGCTAATGGAAATAAGATATTCTAAGCTCATGGATGTAGAGGAAACAAGGCATCAGGCAATGTTGGCCTTGGAGGCCCATTAAATAATGACAAAGATGTTTTAATAAAGGAACTAGTTCAAAAGCTTTCCAAGAAAGAAATTTGGTTCTCAAGTGGGATGAAGATAGAGCTAAGCCAATAAATCATGTAAAATTTGATTCTCTCTAGAGTGGTCTATATACAATCTCTATCTGCAAGTCTCATAATGCTTTCTAGCTTACAAGGATGAATGGTGAAGAGCTTCTTATCCCAGTCAATGGGATACATCTCAAGCACTGATATTAAGGAAATTTAACTCCCTTGTACATAGTTAGTTATTTCTATTTTTTATCCAAGTGTTTTATAATGCATTAGTTTCCTTTTTTTTTGTCCCTATAAGTGGTTTTGTTTGCATAATTATTCAGTAGTTAGCTACATTTAATTTTTTAGGTTAGTTTCCCTACTTTAGTTTGTTTTTTAACCTATTGTTGGAATTCTTCTATCTTTACAAATCAAGAGACTATCTTGTAATCATGTAAATGGTATAATTATTTATTATGAGTTAGAGTCATGTATATAGTCTGAGTTCTCAAGCGTATCAGGCATGTTGCCCAGCCAAGTTATCAAAGGTGTTGACCAAATTTTGGTCTACATACCCAAAAATATACCTAGTCTAAGAGTTCAGTGGAAGGAGCAAGATTTTCTCTTCTATAATTGCAAAGAGAAGGTATCTTAAAAAAATTTCATAATGTTTGAGCCTTCAAGGATCAATAAAAAATTTCAAGTGCATTTGAAGGGAAAACAAAGTACAAAAATCCTTTTGGGCCAAGTCTGTACTTGAATTCTTTTGGACCTTTCATTTGACTAAGTGTTAATTCTTTTGGGCTTTAATTTTCTAAGCTATTTTATTTTGGGACCCCTTTTTAGCTAACTATTGAATAATTTTAGATTAAATATATGGGAAATTTTTTCCAAAGACTTATTCCTTTCAAAAAAATTGTCTGAATCAAAAGATAAAGGCCTTTTTCTTTTGGGAAAATTGTTTGAACAATTTTACCAAAGGATAATTATTTAATGAAATGGTCTTATACAAAAATATTGAAGGGTAAGTCTTCAAGCAAAGTTCCTAAACATTTTTTTTGAAGGATAGCTTTTCCAAATAAAGTGGCCAAAACATTTTCTCAAAGGGTCTTTTCTCAGAAAAATGAACCATACAAAAGTTTCAAAGGGCCATTCTTCAATGAAGTGGTCCATTTACAAAAGTTATAAAAGGTTAATTTTCTATAGCAAAGTTCCTTAGACATTTTTATCGAAGAGTCATTTCTTGGGAAAATGGTCTAGTTCAAGGTTTTAGAAGGGTTATTTAAAACAAGGTACCCCAAACAAAAGTTTAGGATGGCCCTACAAGTGTCAAATTCAAATGTAGAAGATGATCATTATTTTTCAAATATGAAGTGATGTTCATATAGATATCAAATATGTTCACACAAACATCAAAGTTTAGGCTATAGGAAATAGCCATTTATATACAAATGGGTTCAAAATAAATGGTTTGTGTTTAATATAAGCAAAGATTTGATGACACACATTAAGTCAAGAAGTCAATAAGATGTTCACACAACTTTAAAATTTAGATCATGGTAAGTAATCATTTGCATTCAAAATATCCTTAAAATGTTTGAAGTTGGTCAAGATCTAATGGTCTGTGGGAGCCTTCATACTAAAACATTAGATCTAATGATTAGCACTAGAGTCAAATAGGTCAAAAGGTCCCCACCTTAAACCCTTTAAAGATCTACAAGTTGGACATGATCTAATGTTGTAGGATCATTTAGTCGAGATCCAATGGTGTGCATTTAATGACAAAAAGATGGGTCCAAGCTAAATGAAATGATCAACATGAGCTCATACATATTGATTTGATGGAGTGAAAGAACTAAAATTAAAGTGGGACCAAGGAGATCCAAAGGCTTGAATTTAATTAGGCATTTAGATCTAATGGTGAGTGGAGGTTAAAAGGTCAAAGGATCCAAAGAGTAAATGTGTACATGAAAAGTGACACAAGCATGTTTAAGTGGTAGAAGATCAATGAATTATGAGCATCCATGCATAGGTAGATCAACAAAGTGAATCAAAGTCAATGAGTCAGTGTATCTATGGAACCAATGAGCATAAATATAGTTGGGCATGATTTAGATAGCCCAAGGTGGCTATCAGTAGCCAATAAGTAAACGAAAACTTGAGACATTTTTGATGAAAGTTGAAAAGGTTATTCAGGACCCAGACAAAGCAAATATCAAGGAGCTAAGCTCGAAGGTAGACCAGGGTTAAACTAGGGACACATTTTAGAGACTAAGAATCACCATTAAAATCTCCATATAGGTAAGATATATCCTTTGGATCTAATATCAAAGGTAAAGATAAACTAGTGACTATGAAGTAAAGTTGGGAAATTTGCAGACTTTCATAGATATTATGACTATATGAAAACCAATGGTCTAAGATTAGTTCTCACATATAGTGGACCTATGGCTCACATCATCATGGTTCACATTTTTAGGTTTTGATGGCCACCTAATGTAGATGTGGAACATTTTAGCCAGTTCTAAGAAATGATCCTCATTAACAGATCAAGTAAATAATGACATGTTTCCAAGGAGAATTTTGGTAGTTGGATAAGGGTAATGGGCATTTAATTATTTTATAGAATCTATTCTTTGTTGATAAGATCATGAGTTAATATCCTTGAGAGTGCTAATCCATCAAAAGTGGTTACACATTTTCCAATACATAGCTCTCTCTCTCCTTCTCTTTTCTATAAGTATAAGCTTCTTTGCCTTAATATTGATCCTTCTATCCCTCTTTTTAGTATGACCAGACTCTGCTAAAATTTGTATAATGATGCCTTTTGATGCAATAAAGATTGATTTCCATCCTTTTCTAAGCCAATATTGAAGTGTGTTTTATGAATTCATGCACTATTGTTAAGTGCATGTATGTTCCTTGCTTATGTCCAAGTTTTTCACCTTTAGAAAGTGCTTAATAGTTCTCACAAGTCATTGCAAGTGCAATCTTTAATTTATTGTTTAATTTAAAAGTAGATATCTACCATCTCTTTTTAATTTAGTAATTGATTAATGCCTTGTTCTAAAATATTTATGTGATTTTGATGTTATTTGGTCTTAAAAGTGTCTCATAGTAGGGTTAAACTAGGGCCACATTTCAAAGACTAAGCATCACCATTAAAATCTCTATATAGGTAAGATATATCATTTGGATCTAATATCGAAGGCAAAGATAAACCAGTGACTATGAAGTAAAGTTGGGCAATTTGCAGACTTTCATAGATATTGTGACTATATGAAAACCAATGGTCTAAGATTAGTTTTCACATACAGTGGACCTATGGCTCACCTCAACATGGTTCACATTTTAAGGTTTTTATGGCCACCTAATGTAGATGTGGTACATTTCAGCCAATTCTAAAAATTGATCCTCATTAGCAGATCAAGTAAATAATGAAATGTTTCCAAGGAGAAATCTGGTAGTTGGATGAGGGAAATGGATATTTAATTCTTGTATAGAATCTATTCTTTGTTGATAAGATCATGAGTCAATATCCATGAGAGTGATAATCCATCAAAAGTGGCTTCACCATTTCCAATACATAGCTCTCTCTCTCCTTCTCTTTTCTATAAGTATAGGCTTCTAAGCCTTAATATTGATCATTTTATCCCTCTTTTTAGTATGATTAGGCTCTGCTAAAATTTGTATAATGATGCCCTTTGATGTAATAAAGATTGATTTCCATCCTTTTCTAAGCCAAGATTGAAGTGTGTTTTATAAATTCATGCACTTTTGTTAAGTGAATATATGTTCTTTTCTTATGATAAGTTTCTCACCTTCAAAAAGTGCTTAATAGTTCTCACAGGTCATTGCAAGTGAAATCTATAATTTATTGTTTAGTTTAAAAGTGGATATATACCCTCTCTTGCTAATTTAGCAATTGATTAATGCCTTGTTATAAAATGTTTATGTGAGTTTGATGTTATTTGGTCTTAAAAGTGTCTCATAGTGTGTTTTATGTGATTTGGAGTGATCAAATCATTGGTGCATCACCATTTTTTTATATGCTTTATAAGTTTTGTCAAATATCTCTCCCTTTTCCAAGCAAGTGCTAGTTTAGGTTTAACATAGGTGATAGATCCATAAGGATGACAACCTTCTTTAGAGGTCTAATCAACTATTAGGATACCCACAACCTAGGATCAGTCCTATGTTATATTGGATTTGAGTAGGAAGATCTAAAAAATCCCCTTATTAGTTAGGGTGTAAATTTAGAACACCAATAGTTACCATGAATATCATAGAATGGTATTGCCTCCAAATCCATCAAGGTCATTTGTGTCATTTTTTCATTTGCACATTTGGCTTTGGATAAGAAGAGGAATGTGTACATACTTATACTAATGGAAAAATGAATTCCTGAATTGTGTTTGCTAGATAATAGCTTGTGAGTCTCAACTAGTTACCTTAATAGCTCTATCAAAGTCCATTTATCACTCATAAACCTTGAAAGGGTGTAAGGACAACCGTTGAATCCACATACTTTGATGTATGAGTATGTGGGGAATTGGATGGAATAAGAACCCCAATTGGTGATCTCTAAAGTGGAAGCATCAGACAATCACTTCTTCTCTAGTTCCTTATCAAACATAACTATGATGCAGTAGATGAATGCATCATTTACTCTCCTAAAGTACCACCTACTCACCTCAAGAGTGAGGTTAGTGTAATAGTTGAACACTTTATTTTCCTAGTAAGCTATTATTTTGAGTCTTAGGAAATCTTTCCCTTTGGCCAATATATAAACTAGGTAAGAAGTCACATATAACTTCCCTATGGTTTTGACCTCCATCAAATGCTTGTGGATGGAGTCATTGATGAGTTGTACCTATTAGATGTATTATTTGTTCTCATAGATAACTCATATATATTGATGCATCTAGTCCTATAAGCTATTTACATTATGGCTACTAGTGATCTTATGCAATAATCACCTACCTCATCATTAAAATCAATCCTTGCCAATGTTTTAGGTAATTTGGTGGATGTAACCCTCAGGATCCTTATCAATTATTTATTCATTACTCTTTGAAATCATGTGTTGTTGTCTTGATAGAATTTTCTTGATGACTCAAGAGTTATATCTAGGCAACTCTCAAATTTGGGTATCAAGAACATGGAGTCAATGAAGTCTGGGTCTAGATTTAGAATCCTTTCCCCTTTGTCATTGAACACCTTTCTCTTATCAACATCATAATGTTTTACTAGTGTAAGTACCAACTTAGGGATTTGTACAGTCAAGGAGAAAGCTACTACCTGAGATAGTCCAGAGTCATAGATGCTCTGGATCCAGTCATTCTTGAATTTAACATTTATTTTGGATTAGAAATCACCTAGATCAATGTGACCTAGGTATATGTCTATAATCTTAGTTGTATTAGATTCTAGATTGAGAGCGACACTAGATCCTTTAGATTTGAAATTCATCTCTTTCCCATATATGGATTTTTGAGAAATTACTAGGAGGAAAACCAATTACAGAGTTGGTAGCATTTGTAGGTGAAAAATGCAGGTGGAAAATTTAATGGAAATTGGAGTTGCACTATACAATGGAAAAGTCTGCAAGGATCTAAAGTTTCAAATGTAGGTAGAAATATTCAATGGAGATGGAAAGTGCAAAACACACTTGTGTTTCCTAAAAAAATTCAAACGTAGATTGGGATTTTTCTAAGTAATGGATAAGTCCATGGGATTATGGGGTTGTAAATGTAGGTTAAAATCCCATAGGTTTTGGAGTTGTTTCTAGCAAGTGAAAAGTCCATGGGGATGATAAGGGAATCTATAAGGGAATATTCATGGCTAATTATTTTTAAAACATTAAGTTTCTCAATGGCAAGGAAGATGCTTGGAAAATGACATCAATGGAAGATAAATAGCTACAAGCCTATTCAACACCATGAAAATAAGCCTAAAACCCTAATGATGCCTAAGTAATGAAAAAGAACCCTAAAAAACCATCAAAACTATCAAAAACATAAGAAAAATGGAAAATAACTAAAACAAGCTTGATTTGCAAGAAAAATTAGCTTCAAAACATAGAAGGTCCAAAGGAAAAAATGTAGGGGGTTCTATGGCATCATGGCATAATGTTTTCTCAATTGCATAATTTGTAGGGTCGAAGGCATGGTGATGAATGCATGGTGCATGGCTCGAGGTTGCTATCAGGGTTGTAGAGCTCCAAAATCAATTAGTAATTTTAAATAGTGGATTACCAAAAAACCCTAATTAAATTTATATAATACCTACAATAAATAACCTAATGGTAGTGGTGGGTGAAGATCTATAGTCTACAAATAACTTTACAAATTTGTAATTTGGATAATTGCACTTTGAACTTTGGATTCTATGGGTTTGGATTGTTTGACCCTTCAAAAATGGGAAGGAAAAAATTAGGGAGAAATTTGAAATTTTGAAAATTGTAATTTACACTTGGAGTTTTGGATTCTATAGGGAAGGTGGTTAGAAGGAAGTAGAACTCAGATTACAATTTATAACATTTTCAAGTTGTAAATTGTAACCAGAGTTTTAGTTTATAGTTAGTGTTATGAGGGAAGTGGAGGTTGGGAATAAAATTTCAAGTTTTAAAATTGAAAATTGGAATCCAATCTCTAGTTTTCATGGGGTATTTGGTTTGTAGGAAGTGGAACTTTGTTTGAAATTTATAATTTTTCAAATTACGAGTGGGATTTTAGTTTTCACTGGCTAGTGTTTAGAGAGAAGTGGAGTTCTAGATGAAATTTACAATTTTGAAATTAAAAATTTACACATAGGTTTATATTTTCTGTTGGCTAATGTATTTTGAGATCTAAATTCTAGGAATCAATTTTCAATTTTACAAAATACAAATTGTAGTCCAATCTTTAGTTTCGACAGACTTAGGGAAATGAGTGTTTTGGGTCAATTTAAGGCATTTTTATAAAAAATTAATGGGTATCCCTTAGGGTACTTGACATTTTGACATTTTTGGGATAAAAATATCAATAGATATCCCAGAGGAATATGGACTATTAATGAGTAGGGATTAGTAAAAAACTCTAAATGGATACATTTCAACAAACTTTTCCCACATATGGATTCTATGGAAAGGAGGTACAAATATGATTTGAATCAACTAGGAACCAAGGATTAAGCACTCCATTACCAAGTAAAATGAAAATAATGAATAGGTTAGTTATAAATATCCTAGTCTTGGGATTTATACCTTCATCATAAAGTATGAAGTGCAGGAGATAGAAGTCTAGGGGCCTTCTCAATTATGGACTCTCCATTTTGATGGTGAAAGATATAAGTAAAGATCATGCATTGTATCTAAGTAATTACCCCATAGAATAAGAAGTAATTAGTAGTTTACATATTGTAATTCCCTTACACAAATAATAGAGTAGAGTATGAAGCACTTATTTTCGGGCTACAATTAGCTCTCAAGAATAATGCCAAGTAGCTGATAATACATGGAGATTAAGAATTGTGATTAATTAGGTCAAGAATAAATACCATTGAAAATTTTCATATGTGTACAAACATAAGGCCTAGGATTTTATTGAAACATTTGAGGCATTCAATATAGTGGCTCTTCCTAGAGAACAAAATTAGGATACTAATTCATTGGCTACTTCAACTACCAATTTGGCACCTTTATAGGAATCCAAAGTGCAAAGTTTTTGTATAGAGCTCATGCCTTGCCCATCTATTCCTAACAATGTAAAAAATTTCTAGGTGTTTGATGATGATCGACATATTATCCAATTATTGACAAATTCAAGATAATTTAAATCCCAAATCATTGATGATAAAGAGTTAAATTATTTATGCCAAGAGGAATTGGGACAAGAAGTCATTCAACTCAAAGAAAATCATCTTCCTCTAAGAATGGTTTCCTTGGAGAGAGAATTTGATATGGATCCCCAAACTCAATAGTAAAGGTAGACCAAAGTTAATGAATTTTATTTCTACAAGGAAAACCTAGGGGATGAGAGTGATCCATGCTATGTCAACATTGGTCTTAACTACACTCTAGAAGAAAAATAAAGGGTGAGAGATTTGATCATCTAGTATAAGGATGTGATTGCATGGAATTATGAATACTTAAAGGTTTTTAACCCAAGAGTTATCACCCATAAGATCCCACTAAATCTAGACCATAAGCCATTAAGGTAAAGACAAAGGCCAGCCAATACCATCTTGGAATGCCTTATTTATAAGGAAGTAGAGAAACTATTAAACATTGGGATAGTGTTTCCCATTAGGCATTCAACCTAGGTTTCCAATCTAGTACCAATCAAGTAGAAAAATGGGGAAATCAAATTGTGTGCTAACATTAGGAATATTAATAAGGCTTTTGATAAATAAAACTACCCTCTATCTTCTTTGGATGAGGTGATCCAAGTAGTGAGTGGTTTTGGAATGATGCCCTTTTTAGATGGGTTCTCAGGTTATAACCAAGAGCTGGTAGAATCTGAATATAGGATGAAGACAGAAATTACCATAAAGTGGGGTAATTATGTGTACAAAAGGATGCCTTTTATCCTAATTAACATAGGAGACACCTTTCAATAGGATATGGACCATACATTTCAAGGGATGATAGGTAATTGCATAATCATTTATATGGATGACCTCACTATTTTCTCAAAGAATAGAAAGGATCATGTAAGCCACTTATAATCAATCTTTGAAAGATGTAAAAGGTTTGGAATATAATTAAATCATAATAAGAGAATATTTGTTGTTACCAAGGGTAAATTATTGGGGCACATCATCACAAAAGAAGGGATCACCACTAATCTAGGTAGAGTTTAGGGAATTTCAAAAATTGAATTCCACAAACAATAAGAAAGAGATCAAGTCCTTCAGAAAGATCAATTTTTTGAGGAAGTTTATATCTAGTTTTTTAGAAATTGTTAGGCCTTTGAATGCAATGATAAATAAATAAACCAAAGTAGAGTAGACAAAAGAAGCCTGGAAGTCTATCCAAAAGATCAAGGATGCCATATCTTAGTCTCGAGTGTTGATAAGCCCATAATCTAACAAAGACTTATTATTATATTAGTTTTCTTTAGAGCACAAAATCACTATTATTATTACCTAAAATAAGGATGAAAATGAGCATCCTATTGCATTTAAAAGCACACATTTAAAGGAATCAGATCTTAAAAACTCAATGATAGACAAATAAATCTTTGATCTTGTTAAAGCAGTAAATAAATTTAAGCAAATTACATCTTGAGGAATAAAACTATTGCTATTATGTTGGATTTTGATATCAAGATTACTTTAGGATATAAAAAATTAGGAGAGAATAGATGAAAATGAATGGAAAATGTTTAGGATTTTAACATAGAAATCAAGCATACTAAAATTGTTAGAGGACAAGGCATCATTCAGTTTATTAGTGACCCTGACCCATACATCACCATTGAGGAGGTCCTTGAGACCCATGTATCTATAAGACACTAGTATGCTAATATCATTCAATACTTACTCATAGTTACTAATCCCATAAATCTCAATAAAGAACAAAAGAGAGCCTTGATGCTTAAATATTCTCCTTACATGATCAAAAAGGGTATTATCTATAGAAAAAATTATGAAGGCATCTACTTGAGATGCATATCACAGGAAGAAGCTCAGGAAATTATGGAAAACCTGTAACAAAATTTAGGTAGTAGTCATCCATATGGAAACACCACAACACATAATATTCTCATAATGGGATAATATTGGCCAACAACCTTTAAAGATGCACACAATCATGTGATAATATGCCATAAATGACAAGTCTTGGCAATAAGAGAAGTGCATGCAGTAATTTCATTACAACCTATAATTGAAGGAAGACCATTTACTTAGTGGGGATTAGATTTTATTGATTTAATCAATCTAAATTATTTATCTAGCCACAATTTTGTGCTCATAACTATAGACTATTGTCCAGGTGGACTAAAGTAGTGGCAACAAGGATGTAATCAATTTTTTTGAGGAAAACATCACAACTAGTTTTGGTTCCCCCATATCCATAGTTTGTTATAATGGGATAGCTTTCTAATTATCTAAGTTTACTAAATGGGCCCATGAAAACTAAATCACCATCAGGTCATCTTCTAATCATTATCTATAGGGAAATAGATTGGCTGAATTGACAAATAAGAACCTCATTGATTCCATCAAAAATTTAGCTACAGATAAACCTAGAGAGTGGCATCATCTACTAAAATATGCACTATGGATGGATTAAACAAGATATAAGTAGGACCTCAAGGCTTCACCCTACCTACTATTATATGGATGGAAACTAGTATTTCTAATTATGCTCAAATTGCCATCATATCAATTCATGTAGGAATACATGGAACCTAGTGAGAAAATGGAAACCTAATTGATGGACATAATAGAGATGAAATATTCAAGGATGGAAGACTTGCATAATTTTAGTAAGTATCAGGTCCTAGTCAAGACATGGTTTGATAAAGAGTAAAGGTTAAAACATTCATAACATTTGATCTGGTGCTTTTATGGGACAAAGCCCATGAAAAGAAAGGACAACATGATAAGTTTACCCCCTATGGATTGGGCCTTACTAGATATCAAATATCTTGGGTAATAATGTTTTCTATTTAAGGGACCTCTAAGGTAATTAACTAACATATCTAGTCAATGGGAAGTTTTTGAAGAATTACTTTATGTATGTACCATCTAGAGATGTCCTTAAGTAACAAGGAGTGTCATGGTAGAGGTAGGAGTAAATTAGATTTATCATGTTCATAGTTAGGTTTATTTTTTTTATCATTTGATTTCGTTAGAGTAACTTTATATTTTATATAATAGTCTTTCCTAATTTCAACATTTTGTTTTCCTTAGTTTAATTCCTTATTTCTAAAATATATGTCTTTTATTTTAGGACAATTTGATCAACTTATTTTAGTATAACCAAACTAATATCCAATTCACTAGACTTCTCATGCACACTTGAGTTTAGATACTAAAGACATGAGAGTACTTATAAAAAAAAAAATGTGGGAAGAGCATAAATGAAACACATAAACTAGTTTATTTATAGGTTTTACACCTCTTTGTCTAAGATTTTAAGAATTTAGGTATGCAATGAAAAATGAACCATGGTTATATCATAATTGAATACTTCTATCAAGTATGCAAGAGTTTGTCATCACTCCATACAAATTAATAAAGCTTTCTCATTTCCTTAGATCAAACACACTTTTCATGTTAATACTTGTTTGAGGTAATAACCACGGATACAAATATAGCTAGCAGGGACATTTTTGTAAATTGAGTTCTTTCTCATATATACACCAACTCACAATGGTTCCCATCCTACTTCCATTCATATTATAAAATAAAAAGAGGACCAATGCATCTTAAAAAGTGATCAATAAATCCAAATAAAATATAAGGGTGATCAAAGACTCACATGATAAAATATGATCTATATATCATGCATCATAAAATTTTATGAAAGGAGAAAGGGGGGAATCAAAATTATCTCAGTTGGGGCTACGAATGCCTAGCTGATAGTAGAGTAATGTCTAAGATTCCCTAATTTTCATATGATTAGAAGAAACCAAATTTAAACCTATAGTTTATTCCAAGTCTTTTCTAAAATATTCTAAACAAGGGTAAAAAAAATCACTTCATCACACATAGATCCAAGGTATGAGCAAGGCTAGTATGTTACATAAATTATTAGAAGTCTCTTTCATGTTTTTGGTTTAATTATTATTTTATAGTATGATTCATGTTGAATTTATAGTTTCTAAAAAAATATTTTGGGTTCTTGAATGCTTGAGAATATTCCCCCTATGAGTTGACATTTTTTGTACTCAACACCCCCCAATCTCAATATTTTTGAGTAGGGACCCATTACAGTCTGAAAGGGCTAATTTTAATTTGAAAATAATTTTCATTAGAATTCATGTGTGTACTTAGTAAGATTTAAGGCTTTAAATTTATTATTTATCATGTTGATATTTATTGTTAAATATACTATTTAAAGTAAATGCAATCCACACCTTCCCCTTTATCTAGGTTTTCACTATGTGATTTATTCAAACTAACATATTAATGGATTTTGGGAGTTTTGTATATATGCAAGTTTTCTAAATTTAAGTGAAGTTTACAACCTAAAAATCCTAAGGGAAAGCCATGTGTCTTCATGTGTTTTAAAATTTGTGACTTCTAAGCTTTCACTTCTTCCAAGTATTCACATATTTTGTAATTAGGGACCTCTGGTCTTTCAAAACTTTTAACTATCACAACATTTTCACATCACATAATTTGGCACTTTAGGTATTTAATACTTCATGGCTTCATGGCTTCTAGGTTTTTGCTTTTTTATCTGTGTAAAATTTTCCCTCACATTTATTACACTTTAAAAAATTTCTTCTTTGAAACTTTTATTCTTTAGGACTTTTGTTCGTCAAGAATTTTATTCATCAATTTTTTTTGTCATGACTTTGGCATCTCAAAACTTTCACTTCTTCATGAATTTTGGTCATAGTAGGTTTCTACTTCACTCAAATTGGTTTTTCCATCTTCATAAGTTTTGGGTCTTCACTACTTTTGTCTTTGCTACTTTTTCCTTCCTTCTTTGGACCCCCTTATTATGACTTCATCAATACAACCCAGACAAGTAAAATGAACTATGAGCTCTTTCTCATGTGTATTTTATGAGTTCCTCTAGTGGTACTCTAAGTTACATCCTCAACTTATTGGCATATCCATTTCATTAAATAATATTTATACTAATTTACTCATGTATGTTTTTTGAATGTGGAATCAATAACCCTTCAAATATACTAAAATATGGTATTGGATAATTAACTATGTAAACTTTGACTTACCTTCACCCTACATGACTTGTGAATATGTATATTACTTCAAGTATCCATTCTCTCACATCCACATGTTATATATGGGTCAAATCCTTCTAAGTTATTGTTAGTCACCTAAAATAATTCCCTTAGTATTCACTAAACCCATAAACTATCATACTTAGACATCTTTAGTTTACCAAATTAGTATTCTTATCTCCTACATAATAATGTTAGACTCTAAACATACCATCTAATGATACCACCTAAGCCTAATTGTTTTGTCCTTCACCTAAAAATAATAATATTTCAAAATTAAAGCATCCTATGGGTAGATCCATCTACCTAATGTGTTTTTGGTGTGAGAAATTACCCAAAGAGTCTCATATAAATATAAAATAATTATAGACTTATTATCTATATATTACTTATTTACTTATATATATACATTACTTCACATTCAAAGTAACTACCATATTATTCCTAATTTACCAATTATTCACAAGGATTAGGTCTTATCCAAGTTTGATCCACCTCAAATATAAGAAAAATTTGTCATTTTCCAAGTGTCAAAATCTAGATCACAAGTTTCATACATTAAAGGAACACTAATTTCATAGATACACATGACAAGGAGAAGTACATGCAATTTGAATTCCATCTTTAAAATATTGGATATGTACGAAATACTATGCCATTTAATAAGGAATGATTAGGGTCAGATCAACCCACCTTTCATCCTATTTTTCAAGCCTAAGTTTATAATTGTAAGTGGACATAATATTTTAGGTGAAGGGAACGTTTTTTTTGTGAGTCATGCACATAATTATACTTTAAGATACTAAATGGAGTCATAATAGAAGTAGTCACACTAACCTATACCTAAAAAAACTTAGAAATTCATACAAATATAATCATCAGACTCAGAACATAGAGATCAATAATGTTTCAAGTTGTCATTGATGTCATATGTTTGTGTATGGTCATTGATGTCAAAATAAGAATGAGATATGGTGATCCATTTGAATGTCTTGTGATGCATAGTGAGGAATGATGTCATGAAGTGATGAGTGTAGACATCAAAAATTGGCCACCAATGGCTTTATATCTAACTTTAGAGTAATTCTTACCAACCTCTAAAAATTTATCATAAGAATCTGTAAGAATCTCAAATTTGGATTCATAACCATGCAAATAAATCAATTTGGCCCATAAATCATTTAAATTAAACAAATGCACAAATCATTTAATTCAAAATCTTAAAAATGTTAAAAATGCCGAACAAAGATTAATTAACATATAAATCTTAATCCTAAGCCTAATTAAATTCATCAATGAGAAAATAAATTAATTATCAAAAAAGAAAATTCAATAAATATCCTAAAGAATGTCTTAGAATCTAATTGTGACCTTTTGTGAGTTGTCCAAATGTAAAATATCTCAAATAATGAGATTTTGGACACTTATTAACCCTATTGGGGTTAACTAAGCCAATAAAGGTAACGATTTAACCCATTCTAAGTCAATTAAAAGCCTATAAAATTAATCTTAAAGCTCTTCATATGGAGAGCTTGGAACATAGTAGAGTTATAATACAAGATTTGATTCATAAAGCAAATGCGTAGTGTTATTATGCCAAAATTCCAAGCCAAGCCAACCATGGTGATAAGAGGAGATGGAGATAGCTAAGCCTCATTGATGAAGACCTTTTAAGCATAATCTAAGCAAGCCAATGAAGAGATCTCTTGGAGAAATCAAGGAAGGTAAGGAAAGTCATCATTTTTTCATTTTAGTTGTGTTTTCAATTAGTTTATTCACTAAGCTTTCCCCATGATCTAGGCCTCAAGATGTTAGCTTGATTAGTGTGTTTCTTTAATTATTTTTGTAACTAATACCATACTAACCTCCTCTCTTGATTCAAATTCCTAGATCACGAATGGTATGCCCAGTGGGACCCAATGTATCCCAAATTGCAAAGAGATCATTATGCAAATTTTAAATCTTCATTTGGATGCTTAAATATCTCTAAAATTGATTTTATGACTTTGTTTTGTCTAGATTTCATTTTTGTTAAATTCTCAGGTTTACACAGTGACTACTGAAAATTAGGTGAAACCACCAATGATTATACCTAACCACCACTAACTCTATGTAACCCTCGATGGTTAGGTTGTAGGAGAGAAAAAAACCTAAATATTATATTTTGATTCTTATCATTTCATTTCTTGATTTATCAATTTCAAGATCATTTAAACCCATTAAATAGGTTTTAACTTATAATTTTTGTCATATTTCATCTGACCAAGCCTAACCTAACTTTTTTTATCATGTGTGATTTTTCCTTTAGGTCTATAGGTCTTCACTGATTATCTTTATTGACTAAAAATGATTTTGTACAATCACTGATAGTTATCTATTAACCAATCAATGATGGTTTACTGAAACTACCAATGATCACTTATGACCACCACTAGTGACTATGTAAAAAATAAAATAAAACCTGAGAGCTTAAATTCAATCATCATTTTTGCAACCAATAAAGTGCTTCAAAGTAGGGTTTATAATCTAACATTTTAAGGTTGAAGGATTGGTTTGAAGATAAAATTACATGTTTTTAACTAATCACACATTAAAATTTGGGTTATAAAAGGAAATTAGTCTGATCATGCACATTTAAATTTGGGTCTAAAAATGACATTTAATTTTTAGTGCTTAAATTGAATCCTAAGTCTTGAAAAATTCCAATTGGTGCTTTAAAATGAACTTAAGACAAATCTTGAACACTTGGACTTTGGGCTTAAAATGAACCTAGGTGCTTTTGATTAATTTAGTTTTGTGAAATATTTTTAATTTTTGCACTTAATCCAAGGGGCCTAGTAACAAACAAGTGATCACATTTAAATTTGGTGTTTAAAGTCAAACATCACTCACAAATTATTTTCAAATTATTTATTGTTTGTTATTTTCACAAAAAGGTTAGCATGTTTATGCTCTCCCCCCATCCCCTATAGGGAACTCATGGGATCAAAAGTGCCTTTCCATTACATTTTAGTTCCTAGTCTAAGGCATAGAAATAATGTTCCCTAAGATCTCCCCAAGATCACATAGTATTGGGTGATCTAAAAGTAACCTTAAAGTCTTTCTAATCATCTTTTATTTTCATACATCTTGGCTTGTGAAGGGGATGCCATTACCTCTCATAAGTTATTTAGGGAAGCATTGACCTAAGGACTCATCTACCAGTAGAGTTTCAACCCCTCTCCATAAGGGATATACAAATTGGGATCAACCGACTAGGATGGTGGTTTGAGAAGTTAAACAATATCCATTAGTGGTAGGTTAAACTTGGGATGTATGATTGATATGGAAATCACACTACACTAAGCAAGTAATGGATGTAGTGGTTATGAAAAAGGTAAGACCTTTTCACAATAAGCCAATTGATGTAGACTCAATTGACATGTTACTTCTCTTGTGTGCATATGTGAAAGTGTGTATACATGGGGTCAATCTAAACAGTCAAAAACTTGTAGGTTTTAGTCAACCCCACTTAACCATACCTTGATAGGATTTAGGATTATATAATTAGTTTTATTTTGTCATTTTATTTCTTGGTGTGTTAGAACTAAAATTTTTTGTTTAAATCATGACATGAATGAGTCTTGTGTCCAACATCACTCCATTATTTGAGGAGGAATTATGATATCCATTTCACACCTTGATTTAAATTTAATAAGCTTTTGTGTCAAAACATTGAGTGTGACACTTGATTGAGTCAAGTAACATTATGTTATCCAAATCATTTCAAGTCTTGTGCCTTTGAAAGTTTTTAAGACATTAACCATTGTCACATATTTTTGGAGTGATAATGCCATTATACTACACAAGTTATTTCAAAAGATTTATCTTATCTTGTATCCAAATTATCATTGTTTAAATCAGTCATTTGAGCCTTGTTGGATATTTGTTTAGCACAACCCTAATATTCAAATTTATATAGATTATTTGGTCAACAATAGCCTAGTTTTCAACATTTGAGTTTTTAATTAACTTTTAGAAAGTTTGGATCCAAACATTGATTGATTTATATTTATGCCTCAACATGCAAGGGATGATACATAGATATTTCTCTTTAGGTTACACAACTTATTTTAATTAATTACCCAAATTTGAAAATTATTGTTTGTTTGTTCATAGAGCCTATCCTCATCATTGTTTGTGCCTTTATTTGGGAGAACACAACCTTTTTCTAGGTGCCTTTTGCCTTGTTCCTTATACCAATTTATCATGCTTATATTTAATTTTTTATGCCAAGTTTATATAAAAGTATTTCAAGATTATTATATTAAAATATCATCATCATCTTTGTTTAAAGCCTAGATTTTTATGCTACATTTGGAAAAAAATCCTAGCATAGCCTATATGAGCTTAGATTTTGACTTTGCATTTGGAAAAAAGACCTAACAACATTTCCATTTCCTAGTTTAGACCTACTTGGAACATTTTAGACATAAAATTTTGACATGCCAATTTTTATTTAGATGCTTGAACTTTCATCTGTAAGGCATTTGACATTAGACTATTTTATGCAAAGTTTTAGCATAGACTATTTTAGAGATAAAACTCCATTTTTAGACCATTATTTGGAGATACAACTCCACCCCTCTTTTTTGACCATGTTAGACCAAGTTTGAACCTTTTATCCTTTAGTCATTATTTTTCAATGTTTCTATAACTTTAGAACCTCTTTGTTTAAAATTTTTCTTCATTGATGCATATATGTCTAGCTACATATATGGTGGAGTCACGTACAATATAATTTATGATAGAATGGCTACACAAATTGACTACAATCATGACCTATTTGAGGAAAAAAATCAAATGCCTAATTATAATCCAAATCAATTTACCAACTAGGATGATATGGTTTCTAAGGAGGACTTAGATGCTTTGGATTATGTAAGAAATCAAGCTCCATAACACCATACCATAAATATTCTTGGACTTCATCCTTTAGCTTGTGTGAGTAATCAAACTCCACACCACCCTAGACTTATCATTCCAGGACCTCCTCTTTTGGTTTGTGTAAGAAATAAAGCTTTATAACAACCTTACCTATCATACCAAGATGTAGTCCTTTGTCTTATGTGAGAAATTATGATCCATAATGCCCTAAACTTATCATACCAAGACCTCATCCTTTAGCTTGTATAAGCAATCAAGATCCACAATGCCCTAGACCTATCATACCATGACCTAGTCATTTGGATTATGCAAGTAACTAAGCACCACAATGCCCCATCCATATCATTCTAGGACTTTGTACTTTGGCTTGTGCAAGAAATTAGGCTCCATAATGCCCTAGACCTATCATACCATGACCTAGTCTTTTGGCTTATGCGAGAAACCAAGTGCCACAATGCCCCATCCATATCATTCTAGGACTTTGTCTTTTAACTCATAATAGCAACCAAACTTCATAATTACCCATCATCACCATTACAAAACTTCATCCTATGGCTCATGTGAGAAATCACTCTCCCTAATGCCCTACCTTTATCAAACTATCAACCATCCTCATCTAGTGCTAATCATTATGCACTTTAGATAACCCTAACTGATCTAATCAAAACCTATATTGATATAATCACAACCTCAACCAATCCAATCAAAATTCCAACTAATCTAATTAGTATCCCAATCAAGCTAATTAATACCTATCCAACTGAGCCAATCAAAACTTAGTAGTAGAATCAACAAGCATTCAACAAAACATATTTGTAACAATAACCACATTAGATGAATCAACATTAGAGTGCGGTTATATTTTTGAACTTATGTTAGATTTAGCATCATTAATAGAATAAACTTTAGTCTTGACATCATATTCAAATTCCTTAGAGTTAGATTCAGATTTAGATTTAGATGCCATGATTTTTGATGGTGATTACTTCAATTTCAACACAAGTTCTTGTAGTATATTCTACAAGGATTGTATATCCTACTATAATCAAATTACTTAGATGTTCACACAATGATTTTATATCATTAAAAAAAAGCAAATATGAGAGATCACATAACAATAATTGATAGTAGAGAATAATACTAGATAATATAACAAATCCACTTCAAGGGGGAAACCTCCACAAAAATACACTAAGAACAAAATTCTTAACATGATCATCAAAGACTAACCAATACCTCCTATAAATAGTCTACTTAGCCATGGTTATTTCATAGGCTAACCTAACTAAGAACATAGAGAAATAATGTTATCCTCAATGTTAAGTCAACTCTAGATGTTGATGCATAAAGGATTCATCTTCCCAACTAGCATCTTTAGAGGGTAGATTCTTCCATTTGATTAGTTACTCCTTAATCAATCAAGACTACTACTACTTAGTGTGTATTTGAAGGATCACCTCAGGATCAAGAATAACTCTTTCTTCCTCATCCAATTCTGGTAACTTAGTTTGAGTAGAAAATTTGTGTCCAATGACTTTCTTCATGTATGATACATGAAATACTAGATGTATGCGAGTGGAGGAAGGAAAATCTAACTTGCAGGCCACACTACAAAATTTTTGCAAGATCTGATAAGGCCCATAATACTTAGGGGACACCTTATTATCCTTTTTCTATTGATTCAAGGACATATACTTATATGGATGTAAGTGAACACAAACCCAATCACCAATGTCAAAGTGCCTCTCACTCCTATGTTGATCTACCTATTGTTTCATGTGATTCTGGGCTATAACTAAATTTTCATGCAAACTAGCAAGGACCTCCTATTAATGGTAAATATGAGCTTCAACTACATGAACTTTAGGATGGACCTTCAAGGTTGAAGTGATGGATGGAGGGTGGTATCTATATAGTGCTATAAAAAGGAGACATTTTGGAAGAACTATGAATATAAGTATTATACCACCATTCAACAAGTGGCAACTAATGAACCCATTTATCCTATTTATCAAAAACAAAAAAATGGAGATATCCTTCCAAATAGTTGTTGAATACCTTAGTTTGTCCATCTGATTGTGGATGATAAGATGAACTATGAGCTAACTAGGTGCCTAAACATGCAAATAACTCCATCCAAAAATTACTAGTGAAGATGGGATCTTAATCATTGACAATGATCTTAAGGGTACTATGCAATTTCTAAACTATATTGAAAAAAGTATAAGATATTTTAATAAAAACAAATAGATGTGTTAAAAAACATAAATGAGCATACTTATTGAGATGATCTACCAAAACCATGATAACATTTTGATCATCAGATCTTGATAACCATGTAATGAAATCCATAGACACCTCTTCCCAATGTTGAATAGGGATAGATAAAGGATGCAAAAGACCTGGGGTTTTGATGGTTTTTCATTTATTTTGTTGATAGATCATACATTCAACCACATATTTCTAGACATCCCCCTTGAGTTCTTTACCAAAAAAAATCCTACTTGACTCTATGATAGGTTTTCAAAAATCCTAAGTGACCCCTAATTGGATTTTCATGAAGTTCCCAAAGGATTTTTTATTTAAGAAGAGAATTTTTACATAGGTACAATATGTATTTATACCATAATGTATGACCCTTCAATGTGAATTTTTAAATCCACACAAACCTTGCTAAATATTCTAAATCCAATTATGGGTAGCACTATCCTTGTCCCATTTTGATCATGCTTCCTCTAGCCAATCTTCCTATAAAATGGTTATAACATATAACAATGCCTCAACTAATTCATCCTTCCTAGACAATGCATCTACCACTACATTGTCCTTTCCTTTCTTGTAAACTATTTCAAAATCATAGGCTAACATCTTAGTTACCCATTTATATTGTTCTTTAGATGATAACATTTGTTCTAAAAAATATTTGAGACTGTCATGATCAATCTTTACTTGAAAGTTATGACCCATTAAATAAGGCCTCCATTATTTAACTTCATGAAAAATGGCTATCATTTCCTTCTCATAAATGGGCTTGTGTTGATTTTTACCTTTTAGTTGACAAATTTCAAATGCAAGTGGTCTATCTTCTTACATGAATATAACACCCATAAAATTCCTAGATACATCACATTCAACCACAAAATTCTTTGAAAAATTAGGAGTAGCCAATATTGGAGTGGTGCACATCACCAATTTTAATTATTCAAATACCTTGGTAGCTGTATTAGTCCATTAAAAGGAGTCTTTATTCAACAAAGATGTGAGTGGGGTTGTAATGCTACCATAATTTTTGACAAACCTATGCTAGTAACCATTTAGCCCAATAAATTCCCTTAGTTACTTGAGTGTCTTAGGAATTAACCAGTCCACCATTGCTTATATTTGTTTAGGATCCACGTTTACTCTTGTATGTGAAACTAGATGACCTAAATACTCAACCTCAAAAGCTCTAAAAGTAAATTTGGAAGGTTTGGTATACAATTTATGTTGTTCCAAAATTGTGAGTACCTATTTCACATGGTACAAATGGTCTTCCTAACTTTTATTGTAAATAAAGATATCATCAAAAAATACCAAAAAATATTTCCTCAAAAATGGCCTAAAAATAGTATTCATCAAACTTTGAAAGGTAGATGGTGCATTTGTTAGCCCAAAACGCATAACCAAAAATTCATAATGGCCCTCATGAGTCTTGAAAGTAGTTTTGGGTATGTCTTCATCATAAATTCAGATTTAATGATACCTAGAACTTAGATATAACTTAGTAGAATAAAGAGTACTATTTAATTCATCTATAAAATCATCAATGACATAAATAAGAAACTTATCTTTTATAGTGTACTTATTGAGTTCCCTATAGTTAGGGCACATCCTCCAAGTGTCATCTTTATTTTGCACCATGACAACTGGTGAAGAATATTCACTTTGGCTATGGAAAATGATTCTTGCATCCAACATCTCTTGTACCATATTTTCAATTTCAATTTTTTGGGCATAGGGATACCTGTATGGCCTGATGTTGGGTGGCGTACTACCAAGAATAAGTTTGATAACATGATCATGCATGTGGATAGGTGGAAGTCCTTTCAGCATGTAAATCAAGAGGTGTAAATGGTTGAGTTGGATGAACTCCCATGGAAAACAAGTGAGATACAAATCCTTCAACACCATTTTAGAGAATATTTTTCATTTGATGAGAGATACCAAGTTGTGGAGATTTAGCCCTTAATTTCTTTAGCTCAAATGTACTTCCCTCAAAATGAAAACACATGAATAATTCTTAGAAATTCATCTCAATAGTGCCCAACGTAGTGAGCCACTGTATTCCTAGATTAATGTTAGCTCCCCCCATGGGAGTAGAAAACATAGGATAATCCAACAAGTAGTCTCCCATGGCTAGCTTAATACTATGGCATTTCCTAAGCAACTGATAGTACCACCATATGTAATCATGACCTAAATTTTTGGAGTAGGATAAATGAAACAATTTAAGTGAGTAGCCAAATTATTATTGATGAAGTTGTGTGTGCTTCTAGAATCATTTAGAATAGTGACCTTCTATTTATTTAGGAAACCCATAAACCTAAGAGTTTGGGGAGTACTAATACCTAAAGTGGATGATAGGAAATAGTAGGTTGAGAGTCTTTAGATTCCTCCTCAGGACCTTCTTCATCCTTACCAAGTGCCTCATCATCATCATCATCCTCATTGGCACCTTTAATGTAAAACTTATTTTCATCACAATGATGGTATTTAATCCATTTGATATTAAAACCATAACATAACCCTTTGGCTTGCTTCTCAATTTGTTGAGGTGTCAGTTTGGTGGGTTGAAGATATGATGGTGCTAGAAAGGTACAATCATGACCAATAATGAAAGTTTTATATTTAACAATCTCTTTTTCTTCTACCATGCATGCCCATGGGATATATTATAATACAAATGTTGGGTTAAACATCTTAACTTCCAATTGGATGCTATCTTTAAGACCACCTAAAAATAGATCAGTCAAATTTTCCTTAGTGATGTCTTCCACTTGTAAGGATAGATTCTAAAACTAATGAATATAATCCTTCATAGTTCTTGTTTTCCATAGTTTGGATAATTGGTTAAATTAGTTCTCAAAGACATTATTATGATAATGAGCCAACAACTCATTAGTGAAAATAGACCTTGTAATAGGAGCACCATTCTTTTTATTTTGAGCACACAACTAATGATACCAAATGAACTACTCAGGTTCTAGTTACAGAGATGCCACTATCACCTTCTAAGAATTAGGAGTTTGATGCAAATCAAATAAATTATCAATTTGGGTAATTTAAGTGAAAGGATATTTACCATAAAACTTATGCATGTCCAATTTGGGAAACTTTAGTTTCACACCAGAATTAGAGTTATTAGTGTTGAGAGGAAGAGGAGCCAAATGGTGAAGTGGAGGGTTGTTTGACTGTAACTAAGATGAAAGAGTAGCCAATGAAGTAGTGATCTAATTAAATTGATTGTGAAGACCATTAATCTCTTTGTGCATTCCTAAAACATCTATTTGAATTTCAACAAAGTCATCATGCCACACCAAGACCTTTATGTTAGCCCGAAGTTGAGAAATCAAGAGATCTAATGTTCCAAATTCCATGTCACTGATAGAAGGAGTCTTAGGAGTTTCTTACCCCCTTTTCATCCCCATGTAGGAATAGACATATACAAACCCTAGGAGGGTTTTTGCCCTAAAAAAAGTATACTAGGAGATGGTACCATTATGATCACCTTTCCAAGATGAATCCAATGTCTGACTTTATGTACTAGGGTAAAAAATTTTGACACAAAAAAGTGTACCAACAAATATACCATTGTGATCACCTCATCGAGATGAATCCAATGACTGCAATTGTGTAAAACAATTTTTTTTCTAGATTTTTTAATTATTTCTTTTCAAAAAATAATTTTGAACAATACTACACTAACAGAAAAAATAATAATTCTTAGATTGCAAGTTATGTTTTTTTATTCCTTCCCCTCACAAAAGTTGTGCCTTGTCAGATTTGAAAAAACAATGCCATAAAAAACTTACCCAAATTGAAGCTCTTATACTACTTGTAATGAAATTAATTAGATGTTAACATAGAATGATTTTATATCACACATAATAAGAAAATATGAGAGATCACACAACTATAATTGATAGAAAATTAGAATAATAGATTATATATCAAAACCACTTTAAGGGGGCAACCTCCACAATAATGCACAAAGAGCAGAATACTTAACATGATCATCAAAGACTAACCACTACCCCCTATATATAGTATACGTATCCATGGTTATTCTATAGGCTGACCTAACTAATAAAATAGATAAGTGTAACAAGAATATAAAAGAGGTATGTAAGCCACAAGTTAGCCACACATATCCTAAAACATGCCAAAGGTTAGGGGAATGAAAGCTACCCACATCCCATTACCATTATACACACCATTACCACCAACCAACATAACCATTATATTGACCTTCTATCTTCCAAAAGTGTCAATTGGGACTGACATAATCACACCTTATTAAAATACATCCATCAAAACATATCAGATGAAGAACAGAAAGAAAGCTAAGACCAAAATCATGCAGAAGAAGAGCTCTCTCCTAGTGAAACCTTTTCAAAGGCACTAGGTGATAATCAAAGTCAAAACTCAACATATTATAGTGAAACCTTTTTATAGGTGTTATAATACAATCAAAGTCAAAATTCAACATTCCTTAGTGAAACCTTCTCAGAGGCACTATGGGATAATCAAGACAAATTCATTGGTAAAAACCTCTTCAAGGCACCAATAGCTAAGCACAAAATTCCTTCACTACTTAAAGTAGATAAAATCAAAGATAAAATAAATATAGCTTCCAATTTATAGCATAATCATATGGTAGTTACTCTCAAGCCTAAATAACTAAAAAAATTAGTGATCCTATTGAGAGAATATCTAGAAGTCTTAGCCTTGCCAAATCCAAAGTTATGTTAAATATAGAATCAACAACATTGTGTGTACCTAAAAATCTTGATATTTATTTATTTCCCACCCATTACGATTCCATATCAACCAAAATTCTATTTCCCAATCAAACCTATCATCCAATATTCATCCCTATTTATCATCCTTGGTTGCACTTTCCTTTGTAGAGGATACAAAGATACCTTATCTCAATGTTTGAAGGAAATAAAATCAATGACCAATGAAGATCATAACAACATCATTTGCATTTAAATATGTAGCCCATTATTGATAAATAAGCTATTCAAATGAGGTGTGGGCTATCAATTAACATGATTTACTATTCTAGTTATCTCATTTGCTAATTAGGATGTGCATCTCCTAATCAATAGGAACAACATAATCATTTACCACACCTAGGCCAAAAAATCCAAAACTAGCCACCATCATCAACATAAAACATGCACCATACCATTTCAATTTACCATTCCTTTTACCATTCATGCATACCTTACCATTTCCCCTATCACTTGGGGGAAACCCTCTTACCATTTTATCCAATTAGCGTATCATTATATTAACCTATCACTTATCCATCCTATCATTCCAATCTATCAACGTAAACATGTTTTGAACTATCCTACATAGCATGTTTGACCTTGGTTCATCCATTGGTGTCATGTTTTGAACATGAAGAATTCGATCAGTTTTAATAGTTTTTCAATCATTCTAGATAGAGGTAGTATTTTGGGGTATTATGAAAGAAGATTTGGTAGTTGCATCCTTTGTTTCTTGTTTCATTATTATATCAAGTTTGTTTATGTGAGCTTGATTATATCCATTTAAAGGGGCAAATCAATGTCTCATTACTCTTGCTACTAATTATAACCACCTATGGACAAATTAGTATCATTGATTTGATCAGTTGTATCCTAGTTATAACTACCTATGGGAAAATTAGGGCCAACATTTATTTATTTTTCCTTGACATACCAAATATCCATTCTTATGTCATACTATGCCATCATACTAATTGTGCTTTTTTTGTTTGAATTGGCTGCTACACTACTCAAATTCCTCTATTGTAAGATGGAACTACTATGACCTAGGGTCATTTCAAGACTATATGGGTCATGATCAATATTTTTTGAGGTCAAATTATTCCCCCTTGTCTATACGCTCTCACCATTTTGTGATCTTGGAATATTTGGTGTCTCATCATTCTCTATTGAGTTGAGATACTCAAAAAATTCTAAAAAAAGTTGTAAAATCATTTAGAAAAAACTAAAAACATTGATCACTTGTTTTCTTTAAAGATTATAGAAACCCTCACTAATTCATAAAATATAACTTTTCACTTAGTTTCCCCATCATTTTTGGCCTTTTATCCCATTCTCTTTCCATTTTTTTAGTTCATTCCTATTCTATTATCACATCCATCATGTTTTCATCTTATCAACATTTTCTTATCATTTGTTGGAAGAAATAAATTTAGCTTAAAATTTTATTGGATATATCATCCATGGAACTATGTAGGTAGCATCCACTTTCCTAAGGCATATGGATACATCTTGACCACCCCTTTCCTTTTCTTCTATTTTCCCATCATGTTTGTTTGTTAAGTTGTCACCTATTTTCTAGGGGTAATGTTCATCACATTGTTTGTACTTACATTAGGAATAAATATTGTTTGTTTCTTTATGTGCCTATTTATTTTATTTTTTCACCATTTCCTTGATTAAAGTCTATGTGTGTTCATTATGTGATTCTTTACACGCTTATTTTTGAATCCATCTAGATTCATACATCTACATTGTCATCATGGTTTTTATCTTGGGTGCATTAGTTTCCCTTATTAGATCATAAGAGTCAACACTTATGCATATTTTATCCAAGTCCTTATGATGTTATATAATTATTCCTACCGCTAATTAATATATAAAAAATTAACTTTGAGAGGCCTACACAACAATGGCAATGCCAACATTTCCTTAGCACCAACACCAACAACAATCCCAATCCAGTCCCAATCATATCCCACACATATTAATTAAACAATGAAATAATTTCAACCTTTGTTAGATTAGACAAGCATCTCCCTACTGGTAGGTTGTCCTAATTCATATTTATCCTCTATATCAAGTTATCATCATCATAAACTATCAATCATGTTTGCCATAATCAGGGTCCAATGATTATGATCACCTTTGGGCAAACCCTTGTACACCATCCCACTTACATTCTCAATTATTTTGATTAACTTTAGCCAAATCATTATGTTGTCATAAATTCTAATAATTTACTTTCTTCTTCACACTTGGGTTATGTTATTATCCTATTTGTCTATCCTAACTAGAGTAGTTCCATCTTCTCAATGATTATAACCACCTTTGGGCAAATAATTATGTTATCATACCATGTTGCTACTATTAGGGTCAATGATTATAAATGCCTTTGGAAAAACCATCATATAACATCCCACCTACATTATCAATGATTTTGAATAACTTTGGACAAACCATTATACTATGCCATCATACCAACTTTTCTTGTTTTGTTTGAATTGGCTGCTATACTAGTCAGATTCTTCCACTATAAGGGGAAACTACTATAACCTAGGGCCGTTTCATTAGTATTTGGGTCATGATCAATATTTTTTGAGGTCAAATTAGTTTTCCTTGTCTATAAACTCTCACCATTTTATGATCTTGGACTATATGGTGTCTCATCATTTACAATTGAGTTGAGATACTCCAAAAATTCCAAAAACATTTGCAAAATCATTTAGAAAAAAACCAAAAACATTGATCATTTATTTGCCTTAAGGTTTTTGGGAACCCTCACTAATTCATAAGAAATCACTTCTCACTTAGTTTCCCCATCCTTTTTGTCCTTTTATCCCATGCTCTTTCTATTTTGTGAGTTCATTCCTACTCTTCTATTACATCCATCATGTTTTCATCTTATCATCATTTTCTTCTTATTTCTTGGGAGAACTACATTTGGCTTGAAGTTTTGTTAGATATATAATCCATGGAACTATGTAGGTAGTGTCCACTTTCTTAAGGTATATAGAGATATCTTGGCCACCCCCTTCCTTTTCTTCTATTTTTCCATTATGTTTATTTGTTAAGTTGTCACCTATTTTCTAGGATAAATGTTCATCGTGTTATTTATAATTACATTATACATTGGGAATAACTATTGTTTATTTTTGTGTGTGCTTATTTATTTACTTTTCACACCATTTCCTTGATTTAAGTCTATGTACATTCATTGAGTGATTGTTTTCATACTTATTCTTTAATCTATCCATGTTTATATGTCTATATTATCATCATGGTTTTTATCACGGGTGCATTGTTTACCCTTGAGTATTAGATCATGGGATTTAGTCCTTATGCATATTTCAACCAAGTCCTCATGATGTTCTATCATGATGCTTAACATTAAGTGTTATAGCAAAAATCATCTTTGAGAGGCCTACACAATAATGATATTATCAACATCTCCTCACCACTAGCACCAACAAGAATCTCGATCCAATCTGAATCATATCCCAAATAGAGTAATTAAACAATGAAATAATTTAAATATTTGTTAGTTCAAATGAGTATATCCCTACTAGCAAGTTTCCCTAATTCATATTTATCCTCTGTATCAAGTTATCATCATCATGTTTTCAATCATCAACTATAAATCAATATTTTCCATAATCAGGGTCCAATGATTATAACTACCTTTAGACAAACCATTGTACACCATCCCACCTATATTCTCAATTATTTTGACTAAATTTGGCTAAATCATTGTGTTTTCATTAATCTAATCATTACTTTCTTCTACCTACTTGGAGCATGTTGTTATCCTATTTGTCTATCCTAATTAGGGTAGATCCATATTCTCAATGATTATAACCACATTTGATAAAATCATTGTGTTATCATACCACATTACCACTATCGAGTTACAATGCTTATAACCACATTTTGGTAAACCATTGTGCACCATCCCATCTACATTCTCAATGATTTTGATTAGCTTTGGTCAAATCATTATGTTTTCACCCCATCATCTTCATTTATTTGGTCTCCTCATCTTACTTCTTTCTTTTAAGGGACCATTTTCCAACACCTTCACCAATCACTCCCTCGAGGCGGAAAATATATTTCTTTCATCACTGTTGAATTCATAAGCACAATAGGACCATTTTATTATTTGAAAAGATGTTACTGTGCCTACAACTTGTAATGTCTTTCCAAATAGGGGCAAACTATAGACATCTAAAATTGGACACCAATGGATTTATATTTGAATTTAGAGTAATTATTACCAACCTATAAAAATATAGCCTAAGAATATCTAAGAGTCTCAAATTTGGCTTCATAACCATGCAAATAAAGCAATTTGGCCCATAAATCAATTTGGCCCATAAATTAATTAAGTTGAACAAATGCATAAATCATTTAATTCAAAATCTTACAAATGTTCAAAATTCCTAACAATGATTAATTAACTTGTAAATATTAATATTAAGCCTAATTGAATTCATCCATGAGAAAATAAATCAATTATCAAAAAGGAAAATTCAATAAATATCCTAAAGAGTATCTTAGAATCTAATCATGACCTTTTAGTAGTTGTCCAAATGCAAAATATCTCAAAGCACACCTATTCATGCTAATCATGAGATTTTGGACACCTATTAACCCAACTAAGGAAAAATAATCCAACTAAGGTAAGGATTTAACCCATTACAATTCATTTCAAATACTATAAAATCAATCTTAGAGCTCTTCATTTGGAGATCTTGTAACATAGTAGAGTTATAATGCATGATTTGATTCATAAATCAAATGCATAGTGTTATAATGATAAAATTCTAAGCCAAGACATAAATAAAACCAAGCCACCCATGGTTTTAATAAGATATGGAGATAGCCAAGACCCATTAATGAAGATATTTTGAGCACAATCTGAGCAAGCTAATGAAGAGATCTCTTGGAGCAATCAAAGAAGGTAAGGAATGTTGTCATTTCTTTACATTTTGGTTATGTTTTCAATTATTTTGTTCACTAAGCTCCCCAAATGATATAGGATTAAATATGTTATATTTTTTAGTGTGTTTATTTCATTTTTTTAAAACTAACACCATACTAACCTCCTCTCTTGAGTCAAATTATTAAATCAAAATGAGAAGGCTTGAGCATGGGATATCTTATCTAGGTGAAAGAAGGAGCATGGTGCTTATAGGAGATGGATACATAGAGGCATAATAATATGTTTGAGGAAATTTTAACATGTATTTGAGGGATTAAATCACCCATGTATGTTTCAAAGTGTGACTATAAAGGAAAGACCTATAGGTCTAATATGCAAATAAGCTTAGTCCTTGCATGAGAGACCTAGTGTGAAGGCACAGGCTTGGTAGCTTGTTAAGATGAAAAGTAAAAGACTTGGGAGTTTATGGATGGTAGTATGTGAGATTTATATTAGTAAATACAACATGTGGATGAGGTTTTTAGATTATTTCAAGAGGTTTCTAAGTGTTTTCAAGATCCAAGCATAACTAACAATTCAAGGTCTAACATGTATAAAGACCTAGTGTGACCTAATGAGGGGTCAAATTGAGCTATCAAGATGATAAGAGACAATGTGAGCATGTTTTTAGGTTTTATAGTTTTATTCAAACATTTTTATGAAGTTTTAGGTCCTCATTTTAAGGAGAAAGCAAGAAATCACATTTGAATGTCTTTTGTGTATGCAAAATGAAGGTTTCCAAGCTCGAGAACATTTTTATTATGCTTATTGGCATGCGTAAACATTTCATGGTGTAATAATATATTGGGGAGAGATGTGAAAGTGTCCTATAAATTATTTCCAATCATTAAGAGGTGGTTTTAAGGATAATACTATATAAATAATTACTAACACAAAAATGGTCTAAATCCCTCTTAATGATCCAATTAGAGAGATATTGTTATAAATAGACCATAATTGTTTGGAAAATATATTTTTATGATTGGATGTGGTATATTAATCCATAATGCATCCTAGGTGGTAGTGGTTTGTCAAAATAGTGAGTGGAACCCACATAAAATCCCTTGTTTATAAAAAAATTGGTATAGCAGGAAGGGTTGACTAGGTCAAAGAATGAAAATCATTGGAGAAAAATATTTAATAATTTTAATTAATGAAAAATATTATTTATGATAAGTTTAAATAATTCAAAATTTCTAAAATGGTCATGAAATTTGGCCTGTCGCTAAATTGGGTAATAGTGAAGATAGTGAGAAAAACTAGTCAAAGTGAGAATGCATTTAAGGATTGGTTGTATAGGACTAGGGATGAATAAAAATGATTGAGGTAATTTTTAAATACCTATAAATATTTTAAATGTTTATTATATTATTTTAATTTCATTTAAAAGGGTGATAAATGGTGTTCATAAGATAGCTTGTATAGAGAAGATGTGATAGTGAAACCTAGGATAGTGAGATTGTTATTTAAGACAAATCTTTCCCTTTGAGACTATGATATAGTTATTAAAGGTATATATAATGATATTATAGGATTATTTTTATTATTTTAAATATATTTTTTATATCCCTATAGGTGTTCTAAGTTATGTTCACCATGACTGGTTCTTAAGACAAATTAGCAGTCCTGTATATGAAAGATGAAGTGAAGTGTTTGAGCCCCTATGACATAATTTGATGTATATAAAAAATATATTATTGTGGTTTAAAAAATAAATGAATTATTAATGATTAATATAATATTGAGAGACAAATTTAAGGTGTTAAGTTGTGTAATCTAAAGTTGCCTATCTGGCTTTGTTTGTATCGGGTAAGAGAGAGCTAACAAATTGGTCTGTAAGACCAATAATCGATACCATAAAATATGATATATACATTGGAGTTTGAAATATAATTCAGATAAGAGATATTAATGTGAATAATAATTTATTAAATTTACTTTACAAATTATAAATACAATGCTCTTCATAACTATGTTTTTGGAGCACTTAGGCATTCTATATAGTCATCTTACAAAGATGATTTTGAGGTGTTTTGGATTGAGTTGGAGGATAAATTGATATTTAATATATTAAATAAGTATAAAAGGTTCATCATAAGGCATTAATATTCATGATAATTCCCTGTTCAAAATGTTAAAAGTCAAAAGATTTTGACTATGTTTTTGGAGCCTGTATGCAATTCTGAGTGAGCTTATGAAAGATGCTTGTTTGAAGTCCTATGCTCTATTTGATGACGTCCAATGGACATTTTGGTGACAATGAGGTCATGGATTATATATTAAATTATTTTTTTTAGTATTTTTGTTTCAAGGTTGACTATTTTCTTAAGATACGAGAGACAAACTTTTCCTATGTATAAAGGGATAGTGATGAGTAGGCCTATTAACATGGTTCAAGTGATGGGTTGGTCTAATAGGAGTCGTTGAAATATGAGGATGATATAATGGGTTTATTTAATATTTTTTTTAATTTTTAAATTTTTTTAAAGATAATTAATATGTTCCAAGGGGTTATAAGTGTAACGTGTGCTTGAGATAAACCTAATTGTATTAGGTCTCCTTTAGGCCTAATGAAGATTTTGGACTTTATGGGGTATGACCAACCTATGGTGTGTTTGTCTTAATTATGTAAAATTTTTGTGGAACTATTCCAAGTGTGATCTTATTATGGTAAGGTTTTTTGCCAACCAAGATGGGTGAGAGTAATGAATGGATATAAAAGCAAGGCCTAATTAGCCTATTTGAGCTAGTTATTAGAGGAGTGTGGGTTTAAGTGAAGGAAAAAGATCTTGAAGGAGTAGAATTAGGTCATTAAGGAAAATAAAAATAGTAAATAAATCATGATTATTATCTAATAGATCATCTATAGGTGGATAACAAAGTTAGTGGACCTAATGAACCTAGAAGAGGTATGTTAAGCGAGTGAGCTCATAAGGCTGTGTATGAGGGGTAAAAGGGTGAAGTGAGATGAATGAGGTGAGAGACCATCACTATATTAATTAAAATAGTGTTAAAAGTGTATTATAGAGAGTTAAATATAGATAGAGAATAGAGAGATCTGAATAATATATCACCATCAGTTGAGAGACCAATAAGGTGTCTTAAGGTGATTAAGCTTGCCTTGGCTAGGTTGGTGCTTGGTTAAGAGGGAGTTGGAGTTGAATTTTAGGTTGGATCTTGTAGAATTGTATATGTTGGTTATAAATAAATTAGGGGGTTGGATCCTCCTTGAAAGTTAGAGCTTGCTAAAGGACTAGTTAGGTTGGTGCTTGACTAGTGAAGGGTTAGTGCTCCTTGTGGGGTTGGTGCCTCATTAAATGTTGTTTTATTGCTTATAGGATAGTAGTAAAAGTGGTGTGATAGTGGGTTTTATCCCCCATGATGTTTTCCCTCATAGATATGGTATTAATATGTTAATAAATTGCTTCATTCTTATATTATTATCTTTCTATGCATTACTATATCTCTATGCTAGTTTGAAAATGATGAATGAAATGTTTACACATTGATTAAACCCCATCTCAGTGGTTGTGCTTCCAATACTTGGTATCAGATATATTCCTTTAGGTGAGTCCTAATATCCTATAAGTTATCCTAAGGATCTCAAAGAATAATGATGATGATAATGTTCATCTTATTTGTAGTGATGGCCTATTAAAGAATTATGGTACTAACAGAGTTATCTAAAGAGAAGAAGGATGTCAAGATGAGGCTTGATCAAAACTTAAACCAAGGTGAGTTATGCGTTTATATAAGACATTAGTCAAATTTTTAATAATGTCAAAGGTACCATTTGGTAGCTTAGAAGGACTATGTAGAAGCTAAGTCAAAGATCAAACCCAATATTGACAATCTAGAAGGACTCTGAAGACATGTTGAGAGAAAGATACAGGTGAAAGCCTCAAGGTGTCTTGTTAGAATTTTTATTTAGGCCTTATAAAGAAGGTATGTTTAACCTTGTGTTTCCATAAATATGTTATGAGTTAATCATCAAGCTAGAGGTGCTGAGTTGAGTCTATGAAGCTATCATAGATGAGTAGATGTTTTTTAAGAAACCTATGTATGTTTTTAAGACTTATTTGAGGTTTGTTTGATCCTTCATGATGTATAAATGTATGAATGTATATATATTTGATTGTATTTGTATGGTAGTTAAGCATATATGGATTATCCAGTGGAGAAGTTATTTTGAATCATGAGTGTAAATGTTTTTCAAAGACCTAAAAAGATGATTGTATCTTATGAACATGATCAATGGTGGACATGGTATGTTTCCATGTTATTGTAGGAATTTGAAGCATATAACTTGAATTTCATGAATAAGGTTTTCAAGACTTCATGGGATAGTGTGAAAATGAATAGATAGTGAATTGTATGAGGAACTTAACAAAGTGTGTGAAGTACAATACTAATTAGAATAATCTTACTTAAAGGTCTAAAGTGTTATAATAGTATTGACATAGTTTTGATGATGTTTTGATAAAGGTATGCAATAGAGTTGAGGTCTCATAAGACCTAATTGACAATTTGCTAGGTGGAAGTTATGTTTTGATGGTGTGAGCCATGATCACTTGTGAAACATAAAATGAATAGACTATTTCATGAATAATTTATTATTATGACATGTGTTTAGACTACTAAGATTGTTATTTAGAATAATGCTATTATTTTTAGATAGGTGTAGTGTGTGTAGGTATCTATAAGATCAAATTGAAGATGGTTTCAATAATATGTTTTTTCAAAGTTAGGAGTTCTTTCTTTGGGTGTTACCAAATATCAAACAAGAAGAGTGATGCTCATAAAGGCCTATGATTGTTTGGAAAAACTTGAAAGGAGAGCATAATCTTAGGGTGAGCCTTATTGAACTATGATTAGGAAGCTATTTACTTCATTAGATATGAGCCTAAGGTGACTATCTATTTGGATTAATCAAAAAGAGATCAATAGTGTGCACATAGTTTGAGAAAAAGAGGATATATTAACATTATTTAAAATAAGTTTGAGTCAAGAAACATATAGCATTACCTTGAGTGTAGAACAAACAAGGAAAGATTTTGAAGATCTTATGTGATCAATAAAAGTTCTTAGAGATTCAAGTCTGCTTGTCAAAACCTAGGGTTTATGATAAGCATGAAGTAAAGGAGACCACATATATTACTTCAAGATGTCTTTGATTATGTTGTCATCAAGTTCAGGTCCAAGGATTAGGTGGTAAGTTATGAAGAGATGAATGGATTTAGGTAATATCAAGAGTAGATGATGAACTACAAGGTAAGAGCTGATGGAGATTTGTGGAGCCATGACAGACATAGGTCAAGGTATTGAGTCATAAGGGCAAGTTGAGAGATAACAACTCTATGAATCTAAGTTAAGAATTTAATCAAGTTTATTTAGTAAGCATTATTTATTTGAAGTAAAAAGACATTGTGGTAGTTTTAGATATTCTTTGTCATTAATATCAAAGGGTAAGAGTGATTAGATTGATGTTTAAGTTGTCTAGATTAGTTCATTTATGGTTTGCCATCAATGACAAAGGGGGAGATTGTTGCAAGTTGTCATTTATGTCATATTTTTTATATGTTCATTTATGTCAAAATAGGAATGAGGTATGGTGATCCATTTGAATTTCTTGTGATGCATAGTGAGGAATGATGTCATGAAGTGATGAGAAGGCTTGAATATGGGATATCTTGTCTAGGTGCAAGAAAGAGCATGGTGGTTCTAGGAGATGAATACATAGAGGAAAAATAGTATGTCTAAGGAAATTTGAACATGTATTTGAGTAATTAAAACACTTAGGTATGTTTTAATGTGTGACTAAAGAGGTAAGACCTATAGGTTTAATATGTAAATAAGCTAGTCTTAGACTCTACTTGATCTAACTAAGGGTCCTAAGGTGTTAAAAATAATTATGAAGGATGAATAGTAGTGGTAGAGAATATGATAAGGCTTTTGAACATTTGAATGATATGTAAAGTACATCTATAATGGTAGGAAGGTTAGGTATTGAGGCTTAGTCCTTGCATGAGAGACCTAGTATGAAGGCACAAGCTTGGTAGCTTGTTAAGATGAGGAGTATAAGACTTGGGATTTGATGAATGGAATTATATGAGAATATTATGAGTACATATGAAAATTTTATGAGGTTTTTATATTAGTATAATATGTTTTCAAGTGTTTTCAATATCCCAATATAACTAGCAGTTCAAGGTCTACTGTTCATAAAGACCTAGTGTGACCCAATGAGGGTTCAAGTTGAGTTCTCAAGATTAAAAGAGACCATGTGATAATTTTTAAGGTGTTATATGTTTATAAAAACATGTTTATGAAGTTTTAGGTCCTAAATTTAAGGATAAAGCAATAAATCACATTTGAAGGTCTTCTATGTATGCAAAATGAAGGTTTTCAAGCTCAAGAAAGTTTTTATTATGCTCATTGGCACATGTAAAATTTAAATTGTGTCTTAATATATTTAGGAGAGATTTAAAATTTTAATATAAATTATTTACAAGAATTAAGTGGTGGTTTCAAGGACAATACTATATGAACAATCGCTAACACCAAAATTGGTTTAAAACCCTCTCAAAATCCTCTTAATGACCTGATTGGAGAAATATTGTTGTAAAATTCAAAAAATGGGTTGGAAAATATTTTATTATTATTTTAGGTGGTAAAGGAATCCATCAATAATATTTGAGTGGTAGTGGTTTGTTAGGACAGTGAGTGGAACCCATAAAAAACCCCTTATTTATAAATTTTTTGGCATAGTAGCAAGGGTTGACCAAGTCAAAGAATAAAAACAATAAGAGGAAAATGTTTAATAATTTTAATTTATGATCATGGTGATTTATAAATAGTATATATAAGTCAAAATTTATAAAATGGTCATGGAAGTTGGCCTATTGCTAAACTAGGTAATAGTGAAGATAGTGAGAAAAACTAGTCAAAATGAGAATGCTTTTAGGGATTGGTTACAGAGGACTAGGGATGAATAAAAATTATTTAGGTAATTTTTAAATACATATAAATATTTTACATGTTTATTATATTATTTTAAGTTCATTTAAAAGGGTTCAAATGGTGTCCATAAGATAGACTGTATAGAGAAGATGTGATAGTGAAACCCAGGATAATGAGATTGGTCTTTAAGATAAATGTTTCATTTTGAGCATATGATATAGATATTTAAGATATATGTAATTATATAATATTATCCTTTTAATTCTTTTAAATATATTGGTTTTATCCCTATAGGTTGTCTAAGTGATGTTTATCATGACTGATTCTTAAAACAAATTGACAATCCTATGTATGAAAGGTGAAGTGAAGTATTTTAGCCCCCATTCCATAATTTAATGAATATAATGAATATGTTCTTGTGGTTTAATAAATAAATAAATTATTCATTCTTAATATAATATGGATATATAACTTTAATGTGTTGATATGTGTAAGCTAAAATGGCCTATCTGGTTGTGTTTGCACTGTGTAAGAGAGAGCTAACAAATTGATCTATAAGACCAATAACTGATACCAAAAAATATGATATATCCATTTTAGGTTTAAATATAATTAATATAAGATATATTAATTTTAATAAAAATTTACAAAAGTTCCTTTAAAAATTCTAAAGACAATGTTCTTCATAACTATGTTTTTGGAGCACTTACGCAGTCTATGTAGTCATCTTGCAAAGATGATTTTGAGTGATTTGGAGGATAAAATTATATTTAATATATTATATAATTTTAAAATTTTAATTATAATTCATTTATATTCATGATAATTCCATATTTAAAGTGTTAAAATTGAAAAGCTTTTGACTGTGTTTTTGGAGCTTGTATGCAGTTCTGAGTGAGCTTATGAAAGATGGTTATTTGAGGTCCTATGATCTATTTGATGATGTAAAATTAAAATAGTGGTGAAAATGAGGTAATGGAGTATATATTAATTTATTTTTTTGATTATTTTATTTTTAAGTGTTGAATGTTTGATTTGGATATGAGAGACAAACTTTTCCTGTGTATAAAGGGCCAATGACGAGTAGGCCTATTAACATGGTTCAAGTGATGAGTTAGTCTAAAAGGTAGCATGGAAATATTAGTATGTTATCATGGGTTTATTTATTAATTTTTTGAATTTTTATAATAATTTTAAGAGGCTCAAGATGGTCTAAGGGGTTATAAGTGTAACATGTGCTTGAGATAGACCTAATTGCATTAGGTCTCCTTTAGGCCTAATGAAGGTTTTGACCCTTAAGAATCATGAAAGACATATGGAGTGTTTTTATAACTTGTTTAAAGTGTTTTTTGAAATATTAAAATTTTTATAAAATTATGGTAAGGTTATTTTTGACCAAGATGGGTGAGAGTAATTAATGGGTATAAAATCAAGACCTAATTAGCCTGTTTGAGCCAGTTAGAGGAGTGTGAATTTAATCAAAGGAAAGAGATATTTAATTGGTATAATTATATCATTTATGAACATTATAAGATTAAATAAATCCTTATTATCATAAAAAATATCATCTATAGGTGGATAATAAGGTCAGTGGACCTAATGAGCCTAGAAGAGGCATGTTAAGTGAGTGAGTCTAGAAGTCTATGTAAGATTGGTAGAAGGGTGAAGTGAGATGAATGAGGTGAGAGAAAATAAATATATTCATGAAATTATTATTTTATATGTATTATATATATTTAAATTTAGATATATAATAGAGAGATCTGAAGAAGAGATCACCATCAATTGAGAGAGAAACAAGGTATCTTGAGGTGATTAAGCTTGCCTTGGTTAGGTTAGTGCTTGGTCAAGAGGGAGTTGGATATGAATTATAGGTTGGATATTTCAGAAGTGTCCTTTAATTGGTTGTTTTTTTGCCAAGTAACTTAGGGGGTTGGATCCTCCTTGAAATTTTGAGATTGTTAAAGGACTAGTTGTGTTGGTGCTTGACTAGTGAGGGGTTGGTGCCTTAGTAAATGTTGTTTTATTGCTTATAGACAATAGTAAAAGTGGTGTGATAGTGGGTTTTATCCAACATGAGGGTTTACCACATATATATGGTTTTTATGTGTTTATAAATTTATTCATTCTTATATGATTGTATTTCTATGTATTGTTCTATCTCTATGTTAGTTTGAGAATCATAAATGGAATTGAATGAAATTTTTGCACATTTATTCATCCCCCTCTTAGTTTTTGTGCTTCCAAAATATAATATAAACCTGAGGATAATGGTATTTTTGTTTAGACATAAATATCCACATATTTATCCAAAGAGCTTACAATTTAGTTTCTTTCCTACCCTTCCACTTGTCTATAGTCTTAGTCCTATAAAAAGCACTTAATAATTAAGTGTCACATCCTTTTTTTTTACTTTCCATATTTAACAAGTTAGAGTGCCAAATAGATTTTAATCTTCTACATTCATATTTGTACTCAATTATTAAACATTATAATCTAAATTATTACAATAGTTTTTATCTTATTAGGGTTAACATTAATCCAAAATAGGGTAAAACATAATGGTGAACCCTTATATTTCTTGAAAATTAATATCATATTTCCATTAGGTTTTCATACTTATATCTAGGGTCTCATATTTTTGTCTTAGGGTTTTAGTTTTGATTTTTTCTTTCTCCATACAAAAGACAATAATTTTTTTCACCTTTGGCCTTAGCCTTTTATATACTTACATGATTTCATACTATGACATCCAAAAAGGCTAGCTCCTTTGTCCCTCTACAATGAAGTTATAGATTAAATGGTGCACATTTATAACATAATCATATTTCTTTGATTCATCTAAAATTTATGCAAAGAATGTTAATTCTTATTCTTATCTTGATGATGCAATTATCAATGAATATGTAAAAATTGATGATTCTATTTAAATTCCTAATTTAGGCTATGATAATCAAGATAATCATGAATATTAAGACAAAATTAATCTTACTTAACATTATAGATCTTAACCAATTTAAAGCCTTGTCCCATTTTTAAGATTAAATTCATAATAATCCTCAAAAATTGGATAGGATTTTAAAATAAATCCTAAAATATAAGGCTACACACAAAGCTAAGGTTGTTACATCTAAATCATAATAACAAGATCCATTTACCATTGTCAATCAATATTTTGGAGGTACTAATTCCACCACATGTGTCTAGATCAACACTATAGCTAATATTTATACATCTACACTTCTAGTTACATTACCCAAGGTTTGGGGGAAACACAAGGCTTCCCATAATTTTCCATTCCCATTCCTATGCAGTCAACCTATGTCAATCCTAAAATTATTATGTATATTAAATAATCATCTTGACCTATAAAATTTTCCCTCTAGTAAACTATTTAAGCTCTATAAGCTAAGGTTTTGTAGTTAGAGTAAGGTTCTTCTAGAGATATTCATTCAATATATTCACATGCTTTGCTTCATAATCAATTATCCATTCAGATTGAAACTTATCCCTTAACTATATGTTTTGTATCTCCTTACCTTATTTAATATGAAGATAAAGGTTATCCTGAGCAATACCTTCGATCCTTCCACACAACATGATTGGATTATAAAACAAATGATAAATTATTGACCAAGTAATTCCTAAGAAGTATAAAATACTATACTTTGAAATGATTATATGATCTCCCTCTCCAAATATTTAGAGAATTCAAACCTTTGAAAAATCATTTTTAGCATGTTTATCCATCAACATTAATGATAAATTATCTTATACATAATTGTACAAAATTAAAAAAGGATCCAACAAGCCAATCAATGATTATGTACTTTTGGTACAAGAACATGCTATCTAAGATGACCAATCCTATGGAAAATAATGAGTTAAAATATATATTAAATCAAAGTTTTTTTGTACCACTCCATAAGTGCATATTATTCAATAAATTCAAGTATTTTGATGAGTTATGCCATACAATGAGAGACTGAGAATTCAAGCTCATAGTTTTGAATAAACTCAAGTATGCACTTATTGCTAAAAATACTCTAAACAAGTTCAAATCAAACCATAATAAAAGGTTAAATCTAATTATTACAAGTATGCAACAAAGACAAAAATTAATGCAATATCATAAACTAAAAAATGACTTCCCTTACCTTATCCATAGAGTGATTTTTTCATGATTAGCTAAACCTCCTCAAATAATGTTATAGAAGTTACTTGAGTGAAACCTCATCTCTCTCTCTCTCTCTCTCTCTCTCTCCCCACCATAATAGGTTGATATGAGTAGGCATAACACTAAAGGATATGATAGTAATACATACTATGACTATCATCAATCTATAGATCATTATACAAACGGGTTATTAAATCTAAGATAAAAGATATAATATGTTATTGATGACAACATTATTGAGCTTAACATGCCTATAAAGGATTCTAGAATACAGCCAAACAAAAATTTAAATTTGATTTTTTTTTTGATTTATTTCCCAAGCATAAGGAAACCAAGGCTAAGGATACTTTTTAAGTACATTATATATACAATGTGCATTTATCTCCCATGATATATTATCACTCATTATATGAAACTATTGGCACACTTAAAAGCACACCAAAATAATGAATTAAGATTACATTTGATGATAGTGATATTATTGAGTATGATTCAGATCTCCATGAGCTATTTATATGATTTTAAATTAATCTACACCCTATACATAGTGTCATAGTTGAAAACATTTATAGAAAAAACACTTAAAGAATGATAATTTTTAATGCTCTTGGATACACACAAAAGGATTTACAAATACATATAGTGTAATTAAGATATTCAATGGATGGATACATGACACTCTAGGGTGCATTGTGTTACCTCTTTAATTGGGATTTGTGATAATTACTACTCTAAACCTATTTTTTACAAGAAATGGGGTCTTTAAAATGTTTGTAAGATGCTTTTGGATACAAAGTTTCATGAAGTACCATATAACATACATTGATGTATCAAGTGTATACACTATAATAAGGTAGTCAGAGTTTCAAACATTCATTATGAGTACCCTCTTTGTCCAATTGTGTGATCAAGGAATCTAAGAAGGGTGATTAGATCATATTTAAGATTCACAATGAAAATCAATCAAAATGAAAACAAACACACTAACATGCATAACACTATCTTGCCTAGATCAAAGGGAGGAACATAGTGAAGAAATAAAAATGAACAAAGCACAATTAAAAATGGAAAGAAATCACATAATTCATTACCAATTCCTTGAATGCTTTAAGAGGTCTCTTCATTTGGCTTGTTCAGATTGTGCTCAATAAGCCTTCATCAATGGGACTTGGCTATCTCCATCTCCTCTTGGCACTATGGTTGGCTTATGATTTTGGATCTTGATATTGTTTGAAATGGATTAGCTTGGCTCAATCTTGGCATTATAACACTATGTATTTTCTTCATTCCTTAAATCTTGCATTATAACATTACTCTATCCAAGCTCTCTAAATAGAGAGGCAAATGCTTTTATTGATAGGTTTTGAAATCAACTTGAAATGAGTTAAATCCTAACCTAAGTTTGATTAATTAACCAAAGTAGAGTTAAAACATGTCCAAACCTCATGATTAGCATGGAATAGGTGTGGGTGGGATATTTTGGATTTTGGACAACTCACAAAAGCGAATGATGAAAACCTAGGATATTCTTTGATTTTGAATTTTATTTTTTGATAATTAATTTAATTTCCCAAGGATGAATTCAATTAGGATTTGATTAGGATTTTCATGTTAATTAATCTCTTTTATGAATTTGAATATTTTATAAGTTTTTATTTAATTGATTTGGGAATTTACTATATTTAGTTAATTTTTGGGCCAAATTTATTTAATCACATGTGATGAAGCCAAATTTGATATGTTTAGAAATTATTAAGCTAGATGTTCAATAGTTGGTAAGAATTGATCTAAATTTAGGTATGAAACCATTGGTGGCCACTTTTAGGTTCCTATAGTTTGCTCCCTATTTGGGAAGCCATTGCAAGCTCTAAGCATAATAACATCTTCTCAAAGAATAAATTTTTTCTTCATGCTTACAAATTCAATGATGATGGATGACCTATAAGGTGCCCCTTCAATGGAAAATTTGGTAAAAAGGGTTGGTAAATGGTCCCTCAAAATAAGGAAATTAATGGACCAAAATAGATGATAACATAATGATTTTCTAAAAGTGGGTAGAATCATTGAGAATGCAAGTGGGATGGTGTACAATGGTTTTCCCAAAGGTGGTTATAATTATTATACCTTGATAGTGGAAAAAATTATATGATAACATAATGATTTACCCAAAGGTGTTTATAATCATTAAGTATTGAGGTGGGATAGTATACAAATATTTTCCCATAGGTAGTTATAATCATTAGTATCCTGATTATGGTAAACAAGCCCTTATTGTGCAGAAGAAAGTGAATGATTTTACCAAAGGTGGTTATAATCATTAATAATTTAAGTTGGATGATGTACAATGATTTTCCCAAAGATGGTTATAATCATTTTACCCTGATAGTGGCAAATATGATATGATGGTTGATGGTGACAAATTAATACAAAGGATAAAGATGAACTAGGACAACCTGCTAATAAGGAGATGCTAATCTAAAATTACAAAGGTTGAAATAATTTCATTATTTAATTACTCTTTGGGATATGATTTGGTTGAGGCTAGGATTGTTTCTAAAGCTGGTGCTGAGGATATACCGATGCTACATTACTATGTGCACTTATCAAAGCTGATTTTTGTTGTAGCACATGATGGTAGGCATCATGATATAACACCATGAGGACTTGGAAAAAATATTAATAAGGATTGAATTATGATATGTAATACTAAATAAAAAATAATTCACTAATGATAAAAACCATGATGATAGTGTTAACATATGAAAATAGATGGATTCAAGAATAAGTGTGCAATGGATCACCTAATGAATGCACATAGATTTGAATTAAGGCAATAGTAATTAAATAAAAAAAATAGGCATACAAACAAACAAACAAAAAAACAAAGAAATAAATAAATAAACAAAGGTTAGTCACAATTTTAGTATAGAATATGCAACATAAATAAGACTTCGAATATTGCCCCTAGAAAATAGGTGACAACTTAACAAACAACAAGATGGGGGAATAGAAGAAAAGGAAGGGGGTGGTAGAGATATCTCCATATTAACTAGGAAAGTGGATGCTACCTACATATTTTGATGAACATGATGATCCAATAAAACTTTAGGTAGAATGTAGTTCTCCCAGGAAATGGGATATAAGAAAATGATAATAGAAAATAAACATGACGGTTGTGATAGAAGAATATGAATGAACTTACAAAAAAGGAAAGAGTGTGGGATAAAATGCCAAAAAAATGGGGAAACTAAGTGATAAGTGATTTCTTGTGACTTAGTAAGGGTTCCTAGAATTCTTAAGGCAAAGAAGTGGTTAATGTTTTTGTTTTTTCTAAATGGTTTTCAAATGTTTTTAGAATTTTGGAGTATCTCAACTCAATCAAGAATGATGAGATACTAAACAATTCAAGATCACAAAATTGTGAGAGAATGATGGTGAAAGGGGACTAATTTTACCTCAACAAGTACTGAGCATGGCCCACATAGTCCTAAAATAGCTTCAGATCATAATAATTCCACCTTACAGTGCAGGAATCTGACTAGTGTAGTAACCAACTCAAACAAAATAGACATAATTGGCATAGTGGCATAGTATGGTATGGGAATGGAAATGTTGGTATGCCAAGGCACAATAAACAAATGTTGCACCTAGTTTTCCCATAAGCAATTATAACTAGGATATAATGAATCGGATCAATGATACTAATTTTTCCATAGGTGGTGATAATTAGTAGCAAGACTAGTGAGACACTGATTTACCCATGTAGGGGGATATAATTAGTCTCACATAAAAAACCATGATTATAATGAAATAAGAAATGAAGGATACAATTGAAAAAACTTTTATCATACTATAAAATATGGCCTCTGTCTAGAATTATTGAAACAACTACTAAAACTGATATGATTCTTCATGTTGAAAGCTGAACCAATGGATGAACCAAGGTTAAATGGGATAGGTGGGGAGTGATCAAAACATATTATGTTGATAAAATAGAATGGTAGGATGGATACGTGATATAAAAATTGATAGAATGGTAGACTAATAAGATGGCAAAATGGTATAGTACAAAGAAGAATATTGATAATATGGTACAACTTGAAATGGTCCTCATAGATAATACACCAAGTCACTTAAGTGTAGTACCACTTGAGGTGTATAATGTTCATAGGCTCATCAAGTTCATTCATATCTAATTTGGTGAGCCTGTAGAGTATACAATAATGATGAATGGATCTACCCAATTGGGTTTAAACTTGCTTTTATGCTTCTTCTTGACTGTGGTATAATTTTGGTTCTCTTTGAGGACAAGATCACCAGGTTTAAAGTTTTTGTGTTTCATGCATTGATTTTAGTGGCCATGGATTCGGTTATAATATGATTACAAATGGTTAACTTCATCCATGCATTTCTCATAGGTAACTCTTGCTCTTTCAAGTAAGCTACTCGATAATCTTCATCATCTAGGACATGCTTTAAAGAGATGCATAATGATGGTAACTCAACCTCAATGGGAATAATGCCCTCAGTACCATAAATAAATGGGTATGGAGTGGAACCTATGGGAGTTCATTGATTGGTATGGCATACCTAAAGAGCATAGAATATATGGAGGTACCAATCATGGTTGACATCATTGAAAATATTTTTAAGGATGTTGACAATGGTTTTATTTGATGCTTTGGCCTGGCCATTACTTGAAGGGTAATATACCTTAAAAAAATGTTGAAAATTCTTGTACTCAACACATAGCCTTTATAAATCCTTTTTATTAAATGATCATCTATTATTAGATATAATTTTGGAGGGTATACCATAATAGTAGATGAGATGATTGAATATGAATTTAGAAATTTGCTTTCCAGTCATGTGAGGGTATAGCTTCAACCCACTTAGTGAAATATTCTATGGAGGTAAGGATATGTTTATGGCCATATAATGAGGTGGGGTTTATATTCCTAATGATATTGAGATCCCATGTAGTAAATAGCCATGGTGTCAACATTGGTTTCAAAGTCTTAGTTAGGGCATGAATTAGATTGGCATGTTGTTAAAATTTATCACATCTTTTCACATATACAATTGCATCTACATCAATAAATGGCCAATAATAAATAGTACATGATATTTTTGGATAATACTAACCCACTAGTGTGGGATCCACATACACCTTTGTGAACTTTCCATAATGCTAGTGTAGATTCTACCAAAGGTAAATAGTGAAGTAAAGTTTCATCAAAATTATGGTGGTATAGGGTTGGTCTAAGTAATGTATAACATTGGGAATTATGGATGAAAGCTTTGAACTATTTTTAGGATAAGTTAGGTGGAATAATATGATCATGGAGGTAAGTGTATAATTTTGAATACCAAGTAGAGCTAGGACCAATAATATCATAGATCATTATAATGGTTGATGGTTCATGACCTAACACTAGCAAATTTTCAATGAGAAATTGGTAGTCCTTTGTCATATCTACATGTCAAATCAAAGATCCAATAGTATACATGGCATCTACTATTCTATTACTTGCCCTTGGTATATGTTTAAATTAAATATAAAAAATCTAGTGCTTGAGAGTGTTGATCATGGCTTTATAGGGAACCATCTTTTTGGGTGAATATTTTGTCGACCAACTAACTGTCATTCAAAATAGTTCCTATCACCACAACATAGGGAGATTAGTCTTCTAGATGTGTAGGTTTATTGCATCACAAGGGGACAAATCTCTCCTCTCATCAAGGGGAGGTTCCCTATTAAATATGCAGAGGCTATATACTATATAAATAAGTAGAAAGTAAGACATAGGGGTGGGATGAACCATCCATCTCTCTTTTTTTCAAAGATGATGCTAATAAACAAGGAGGAAATCCTAAGTGATGGGGAAGGTGATTCTCTTCTTTCAGAAGCAACTTTTAGCCAAGAGCTAGATTCCTTCTTAAATAGTAGAAATCCTAGTGTAATGACAAAAGGTACTTCTCTTCTTTTAGAAGTGTTCTTCAGCAGGCAGCAATAATCTTTCAGGTAGCAAGTAACTGGTAATGGGGGTGCTGAGTGACCAAAAACTCGAGAGAGAAAAATGAATAAAAATGGGGGCACCACATCATCCCAAGGCTCTTTACACATGAAAGGAAAATACAAACACACTGAAGGTACTTATGGGGGCACAACATCATCCCACAGTTGGCCTTTAGGATACCTTCCTGATCACCTCCACTAGTTCTGCTTGTTAAATCAAATGGACAAGAAATCTCTTAAGAAATAGACATACGAATAATCTCTTAAGATAGCATAAGCTATAACATCACAAAGTCTACAAGTAACTTGTTTTCTCATTCAGATAAAATAATATGAATTACAATCTGAGCTCAAAGTCTCAGTAATGCCTTTTAATTTAGGCAGGGTTTTGCTTCTAATAATCAAAAAGGTCTCCCTTTAATAACATAAGAGATTACAATATATAGAGGCCCGATGGGGGCTTGGCACTTTCTCCCAATAAAGTGACCCATTCGGTGCACTCAATGCCTTGGATGCATTTTGGTTTTGTCAGGAAGGGCCCTGCTAGAGTAGGGTAGCCACCTTAAATGTGACATGTCGATTCCTCTCTTAGTGCCTCCTCCTTAGCCTGAATCACTCATTCATTCACTTGCTTAGCTGCACAACTATCTATTCTATCTTCCCCTCTAAGGGGACAAGCAGACGGTGCTTTTATTGTTACCAGTTCCCAAATATCTACCCAATGAACTACTTCACCTACTGGTAGTAACTCCTACTAAATTTCTCTCTTTATCTCTTCCTTCTCTCAGTGTTAGCCTTAGGCTCTTTTGAATGCATTTGGGTCCCCACTGTAAGTTTTCTAAAATCAACAAGCACTTCATCACAAAAAAATTGATGTTTACATGCCTGTCATTCTTTTTAGCAATTCTCCCATGTCTTTCTCACTTACTATGGCAACTTTTCACTGTGATGTGGGTGAGGAGACGTGGCGGCATCCATAGCTTCAAAATAGGATTATAGAAATAAGCTTTGAAATTGGTTAGTGGCTAAGGAGGGCACAAATGTAGACACTTGGTAGCTTCTATTGTATGAGGTCAAGACACGCAGTGGGTTTTGCTCTAAAAAGCTTCATTCGAGACTGTCTCAGCTTGTGACACTTGGCAACATCCACAGCCCTCTGAGGCTCAAACAATTCCCAAAGGGAACTTGCCCTTTGGGGTCTTCTAAGTGGCTTTCAGGCTTTCTCTTTCTAGCAGACTACCATCCCTTTCATTTCCTTCACTCTATATGTGCTTTTGTATTTCAAGTGCCTCTTTCCTTTGACACGTGGTAGTTTCCACTCTTTGAACAAGTGTCATGTATCTTCTTCCATAGGAATAGGTGAGGACATGTGGCATCTTCCACTATTGACATTTGGTAGCATCCACCTCCTTGAGCCTTTGCAACATCACATAAATGTTTGGGGCTCAATCAAGCTCTCACAAATGATGACACTTGTCAGCTTCCACCGATCTCTATAAGGGACATGTGGCATAGTCTGAATACATTTATTAGTCATGTAGCTGCACACACTTGTCACCCTCTGCTTCATTTAGTCACTCATCCTCGGGCCCACCATGGTCTTTGCTCGAAATAGTGAAGCTAAGGGAAGAAACTATGGATATTGACACTTAGAGCCTCTCAACAAGATTTAAGAGGGGACACGTGGCACATTCCACTACTCTTAGATGAATACACTAAGGCCTTCCATAATTGCCACTTGTCACCCTATGTAGAACTCTGAGAAAAGCTTTATCGAAAGAAGCCTTACAACTTATAATAAACTTTGAGATGTGAACACTGACACTTGTCATGTTCTACTAAGTCACAATGGGACACGTGGCATGGTCTACATATTTCTAGCACTTGCATGGATGTAGACACATGGTGGCTTCCGATGATTTTTCAAAAGGGACACATGGCACCTTCTGCCACTTCTCTAAAAAAAGCATAAAGGGGTTCGATCGATGACACTTGGAAGCATTTGCTTGACTCTTTCTTTTGCATGCATTTTTCCTTAACTGAGGCAGCCTTTGAACTCTAGATGAAGTGCTTGATCTATTTGAAGCTTGCCACTGATATTGAAACTTGAACCTGTTTGATCAAAAGATTGCTGATGACCCTTTTTTGGTTGAACCAAAGCTTTGAACCTGTCTCAAAAGTGTCCAAGTGTGAGAAGCTAGTCCCTTCTAATTGAACTCACCTATAGAATCCTTTGAACCTATTGAACCTGTTAGTCCCTATACCAAAAAGTTTGAGAAAATGATAAAATTGAATGTTTTAGAACAAATTTTTGGAAAGGGGAAAAACAATTTTGGCCATGCAGGACCAAAATAGTCCTATGTTGTCTGAAATATGAAGAATCACTTTTCAAGGACAACAGTTGGTTCCTATTGGGGAACTTCCTTTAGATGACAACTTAGAATAGATGAGGGGAGTAGAAATAGAATCTCTAGTGCCTTGAAGCGTGCCATTGGGCTATGGAGTCATGCTACCTAAAAAGAAAGGCTCCAAAAAATAAAAACAAAATGAACAAAACAAAACAACAGACTATACATATGTATAAATGAACGTATCTGATGCCTCGAAGTGATTCAAATGCCACCCATTGTGAGACAATGATAATGGCATCGCATCTTGATAAACTAGTAGGAAACTTTTTTATCCCCAGAATTGGTGATGGGCGAATAGAACTCTCCACTAGGAAACCACTTTTCTGTGTCTTCCCCTTGGTTTTCTCTTCTTCTTGCCCCCAAGCAAGATTTGACTTTTGGTCCAAAAACCATGAATCTTTGCTCTCCTGGCAAACAGTTCTTTTCCTAATTTTGATGGGCAGCAGCACGGCCTAGTACCATAATTTGCTATTCTGATAGCTTAGCCCAGCACATGTCTTGATTCTCCCCCTTAAATATCTCAGATTCTTCTACACTTATGCTACACTCCACCAATTCTTCCACTATTTCATCCCTGCTTAAAGACTCAAATAAAATTTGGGTTACAGGGGCTGTCGTTTGGGTCTCGACACATTTGACATGATCAATTATGTCAAATGGCTAGATTGGACTAGGCACAGGGGATGGGAGTGCTTCCGTTTATGGGGAGGGTGGGAGGACTGATCTATGAAGTTGAAGTAGAAGGTGCATAGATGTTTGGGATACTTACTTTCTCAGCAATCACTAGGTCCTTCAGTTGGATAGGCAGAGTGGCCCCACACTTAGCAATTGAAATTACAGGTTGAGGTCACTCCTCTACTTCTCCTTTATCAGCTTGTTGAGCTGACTGATTCTAGGACTGGTTGACCATAGCATATGATCCCTCAGATGCTTCACCTTTACTTCTGGGTTCATCCTGGTAATCTAGGAAACTAATGTGGGAGTTGCTAGCTAGCTCTTCTTGATCCTCTATGAAGAGACCAGTGTCATTTTCTTGATTAAACTCAGGTTGGAAAGAGAAATCATGCTCTATTTCCAAATACCCAACTACTGAGTTGGCTAGAGGTGCTTCAATGGCAAGGTTCCTCTTTGGGGGAGGAAGACAATTGGGTTGCCCTTGATGTGCTTGATTAGGGAATGTCCTCCTTGGTACATCTCTGTATGAAGGAGTAGATGACATCCCTTGTGCCATTTGTCTTCTGAGGGCTAGCACTTCATTTGCTAGCTTCTACACCATTAGATCAGTGGTGGCTGTAGGTGAGTTATCAGAAGATGAGGAAGATGCACCTCTATTTGAATCCCTTCTTATCTTTTTAGCCAAGATAAGGTCATCTTCTAACTTAGTGGCTAAGTCTTGATTAGCTTTAAGATCTATGCAGCTAGTAGGTCTTAGTAGAAAACTCACTTCAGGAAGTTGTGAGTTTGTGAAGAAGCATTTGAGGTTCTCGGGTGTGGGCTAAGCAACTATGGGAATCCTATTTCTCATCTTGTCAAATTTTGCAATAAAATCTCTTGTGGGCTCATGAGATTCATTCTTCATATACGTAAGTTGGGCTAGCAAAGCATGAGCATCTTTTGTAGGTTTGAACCTTGCTTCAAACTCTGCTTTGATAGTGTCCCAGCCAGTCACTGATCTAGTCTGCAGATGGTAAAACCAGTCTATAGTATCACCTTTTAGTGTCTCCATGAAAAGCCTGACTGCCACTTCTTCAAATTCCACCCCTATCACACCATAGGCTATGGTGAAGGCTGCAATGTGTTCATCAGGGTGGACTCTTCCATCACCAATGAATTTGGGGAAATTCTTCTTTGAACTAAGTGGTAGCTCATATAGGGGTGAAGTTAGATTAAGTGGGCCAAATGAGTTACCCTAGGAGCCTCAAACTACCATGATGGGATTATGAAAAATAGGGATAACACTTCTGAGTGGAGTTGCCAGATTATAGGACAAAAATGGAAAAGAAACTAGCCCTACTTAGCTTAAAGCTTGAGGCTTCAAACTGCACTTTCTTTCCCAGCAGCTCTAGTTTTGTAGACTAGATAATATAATGGAGATGGATGAAAATGGTAAGGCTATAAATGGATAATGGGTAAGACCTAGATGGGAGTTGCTAGAAGCTATAATGGATAAGATGATAATGATAATGGGTAAGACATAGGTGATGTTTCAATCTGAAACTTGAGGTTCCAAATTGCACAAAATTACTGTGTCCCCAGTGGAGTTGCCAAAAACTGTTGGGTGAATATTTTGTTGACCAGCTAACTGGCATTCAAAATAGTTCCTATCACCACAACATAGGGAGATTGGTCTTCCAGATGTGTAGGTTTACTGCATCACAAGGGGACAAATCTCTCCTCTCATCAAGGGGAGGTTCTTTATTAAATATGCAGAGGCTATATACTATATAAATAATCAAAAAGTAAGACACAGGGGTGGGATGAACATCCATCTCTCTTTTTTTAGAGATGATGCTAATAAACAAGGAAGAAATCCTAGGTGATGGGAAGGTGCTTCTCTTCTTTCAGAAGCAAATTTTAGCCAAGAGCCAGATTCCTTCCTAAATAGTAAAAATCCTAGTGTAATGATAGAAGGTACTTCTCTTCTTTTAGAAGTGTTCTTCAGCAGGCAGCAAGAATATTTTAGGTAGCAAGTAACCGGTAATGGGGGTGTTGAGTGACCAACAACCCGAGAGAGAAAAATGAAGAACAATGGGGGCACCACATCATCCCAAGGCTCTTTACACAGGAAAGGAAAATGCAAACACACTAAAGGTACTTATGGGCACACAATGTCGTCCCACAGTTGGCCTTCAGGACACCTTCTTGATCACCTCCACTAGTTCTACTTGTTAAATCAAATGGACAAGAAAGCTCATAAGAAATAGACATAGGAATAATCTCCTAAGGTAGCACAAGCTATAATAACACAAAGTCTACAAGTAACTTATTTTCTCATTCAGATAAAATAATATGAATTGCAATCTTAGCTCAAAGTCTCAGTAATGCCTTTCAATTTGGGTAGGGTTTTACTTTTGATAATCCAAAATTTCTCCCTTCAATAACACAAGAGATTATAATATATAGAGGCTCGAGGGGGGGCTTGGCACTTTCTCCCAATGAAGTGACCCATTTGGTGCACTCAATGCCTTGGATGCATTCTTGGTTTTGTCAGGAAGGGCCTTGTTGGAGCAGGGTGACCACCTTAAATGTGGTGTGTTGATTCCTCTCTTAGTGCCTCCTCCTTAGCCTAAATCACTCATTCATTTACCTACTTAGCCACATAACTATCTATTCTATCTTCCCCTCTAAGGGGACAAGCTGACTGCACTTTCAATGTTACCAACTCCCAAATATCTACCCAATAAACTGCTTCACCTACTGGCAGTAACTCCTACTGAGTTTCCCTCTTTGTCTCTTCTTTCTCTCAATGCTAGCCTTAGGCTCTTTTGAATGAATTCGAGTCCATGCTATAAGTTTTCTAAAATCAACAAGCACTTCATCACGACAAATTTGACATTTGCGAGCCCGTCATTCTTCTTAGTAATTCTCTCATGTTTTTCTCACTTGCTATGGCTGATTTCTACTATGACGTGGGTGAGGAGATGTGGTGGCATCCGTAGCTTCAAAATAGGCTTATCAAAATAAGCTTTGAAACTGGTTAGCGGTTAAGGAAGGTGCAAACATAGACACTTGGTAGCTTCCACTGTATTAGGTTGGGACACATGGTGGGTTCCTCTCTAAGAAGCTTCATTCAAGACTATGTCTTGGATTGTGACACTTGGTAGCATTTGTAGCCCTCTAAGGCTCAAACCTTTCCTGAAGGGAACTTGCCCTTTGGAGTCTTCTAAGTGGCTTTCAAGCTTTCTCTTTCTAGTGGGCTATCATCCCTTTCATTTCCTTCACTCTATATGTGCTTTTGTATTGCAAGTGCCTCTTTCCTTTGACATATGGTGGTTTCCACTCTTTAAACAAGTGTCATGTATCATTTTCTATAGGAATACGTGAGGACACATGGCATTTTCCACTATTGACACTTGGCAGCATCCACCTCCTCAGGCCTTTGTGATATCATAAAAATGTTTGGGGCTCAGTCGAGCTCTCACAGATGATGATACTTGTCAGCTTCCACCAATATTTACAAGGGACATGTGGCATAGTCTAAATACATTTTTTAGTTTCACAACTACAAACACTTGTCGGCCTCCACTTCATTTAGTCACTCATCCCTAGGCCCACCATGGTCTTTACTTGAAATAGTGAAGCTAAGGGAAGAGACTGTGGATATTGACACTTGGAGCCTCTTGACAAGTTTTAAGAGGGGACACATGGCACATTCCATTACTCTTAGATGAATACACTGGGGCCTTCCATAGTTGCCACTTGTCACCCTCTATGGAACTCTAAGAGAAGCTTTATCAAAAGAAGCCTTGCAGCTTATAAGAAACTTTGAGAAGTGAATACCGACACTTATCACATTCCACTGAGTCATAATGGGACACATGGCATGGTTCACATATTTTTAGCACTTGCACGGATGCAGACATGTGGTAGCTTCCGATGATTTTTCAAAAGGGACACATGGCACCTTCTGCCACTTCTCTAAAACAAAGCATAAAGGGGTTCAGCTGATGACACTTGGTAGCATCCACCTGAATCTTTCTTTTGCACACATTTTTTCTTAATTGAGGCAGCCTTTAAACTCTAGATGAAGTACTTGATCCGTTTGAAGCTTGCCACCGATATTGAACCTTGAACATATTTGATTAGAAGATTGTTAATGACCCTTTTTTGGTTGAACCAAAGCTTTGAACCTATCCCAAAAGTGTCCAAGTGCGAGAAATTAGTCCCTTCTGATTGAACTCGCCCATAGAAGCCTTTGAACCTATTGAACCCATTAGTCCCTTTACCAAAAAGTTTGAGAAAATGATGAAATTGAATGTTTCAGAACAAATTTTTTGAAAGGGGAAAAACAATTTTGGCCATGCAGGACCAAAATAGTCCTATGTTGTCTAAAAAATGAGGAATCAGTTTTTAGGGACAACACATCTTATCATTTTTGGTTTGAAAGTGGTCTATAACCTAATTGTGAATTACCATAAACCTTTAGATGAGATATGTTCCATTGTACTACCTGTCAAAGACTTATGATGAGTGCTTCATAATAAACCATGTTGTTTATACAAGGAAAGCTAATTCTGAATGACTTAGGGATTAGCTCCCCTTGTGTAGTGATAAATAAAAGACCTACCCATGATCCATGTGTTGTGAATGAACCATTAAAATACAACTTTTAGTGATGCTACTAAAGAGGTGTGTCAATGATGGTATTAATGCATCCATCAAGAAATTGGAATGTGAGTGGCTCTATACCTATAAGGGGTGCTTTAGCAAGCTAATCTATAAGAACTTGTCCCTTAATGGATTTTTGGTTCACATATTCTATCTCAAACTCATTGAGAAACATGATCTATTTGGCTATGCAACCTTGTAACGTTGTTTTGGATAGTAGATACTTGAGCGGATCTACTTTTGGAATGACCATCATCTTATTATTCAACATGTAATGTCATAGTTTTTGAGTTACAAAGACCATGGCTAAACATAGTTTTTAAATGGGCATATAATTGTGCTCATACACAACCAATATATGACTCAGATAGTACAAGGCATGTTTTTTTTATTTTCATCATGCTGATAGGTGTAGAAGGAATGGTTTTCCTAGTATAAGAGGCAATAAAATTGGTGGATTTTATAGATAGTCCTTTATCTATTGAAAATCTTTCTAACAATCATTATCTAATAGAAATGTGACTCCTTTCTTCAAAAGATATGTAAAAGGGTGACACTTTCTGGCCAATTGAGATATGAAGCATCAAATAGACTAGATTTTGCCCTATAAACTATGGAGTTGTTTCAAATTGGTTGGTGATGGCATGTTTGTTATGGATCATACTTTATTTGGATCAACTTATATGCCTCTATGAGACCTAATATAGCCAAGCAATTTACTTGAAGTAATGCCAAAAACACATTTCTTAGGGTTGAGCTTGACTTTATATTCAAGTAGTCACTTAAATATCCTCCTCAATATTGTTGGATGATTGACCTTGGTCTTTTATTTTCCTAGTGTGTCATTGATGTAGTATTCAACAATGCCATGCATCATATCATAAAATATTTCTATCATGGTTCTTTGATACATGGCTCCTATGTTTATGAGACCAAATAACATAACCTGATAATAGAATGTTCCCCAAGGAGTGGTAAATGGTGTTTTGTGTTGGGTTTTTGGTGATATTTAAATTTGATTATAGTTTGAGAATCCATCCATCAATGAAATCATATCATAACCTACTATGGAGTCGATAATCATGTCAATGTTTGGTAATGGAAAGTCATCCTTAGGGAAAGCTTTATTTATGTCCTTAAAATTAGTGTAGATTTTGATTCCTTTTGGTTTTTTACTGATGGACACTACATTAGAAATCCATTTAGATTAGTTAATTAGCCTGTTACATATTGATTCTAAGAGTTTCTCTCACTCTTTCTTGACTAATAAAATAATTCAAAGATGCATTTTGTATAGCTTTTGTTTTGCTAGTTTGGCATCATGATGTACCACAATGTGGTGAACAAGCAAGGCAGGGTCTAAACCAAGCATGTTAGAATATGGCCATGAAAATATATCTAAATATTCCCTTAATAGGAATTCAAGGACTTCACATTCATCCTTAGTGAGTGATGAACCTAGTTTGAAACCATTTTGGGTCATCTAAAGTCCATATGTTTACCTTTAAATTATCTTTCACTAAAAAGGTCAAACTATCTTCAAGAATAGTGGGAAAAGATTTAAACCATTTGGATATGTTAGAGTCCTCTATTAGGAATAGTTATTTAAGTTATCCTAGAAATGATGAATCATAATCCCCAATGGGAGGGATGGCCATAAAAAAAATGTTATTGGGAACTCATAAATGATGTTGTCAAAAGCTAGCTGATTTTCAAGATTGAATTCAAATCCATAGACAAGTTCATTAGTATTGGTATCCTAGATGATTTGATCAAAATCCTATTGTTGTTCAAGACTAAACTTGGACCCATAGACAAGTTAATCATTGGTGGTCTCCTATTCTATACTTTAATAAGGTTGAACAACCCCATCTAGTGGTGCCTAAAATAGGTTTTCACCACTAGACTAGACTTTATTTTTACTTTTTACCTAGTCTAAAATCACCTCAAAGACGTTTTCAATTTGATACCTCAATGTTTTATTTAATTAGTTTTATTTGAGGGTGTTTACCTGGTCTTCAAAATAGGCTTCAAGATCTAATTTGATTGAGAACCCTATTTTGTGATCTCCCAATAGAAAATTATCCCTAAGGCCTAGAAAATCATAAAAGGCCTCATCATTTTGGAACTCATCAACCAACATGTTGGATTCTTATTAGTACCAATTTATAAATTAAGGATAATACAATGGTAATGGATTATAATAAATGACTACTTGAAGCATACAAATGGCATTATTTTCAAATGGGTTGGTTTGAGCTAAGTCATCAAATTGGTTATGATCAGACTCTACTTCATTTCTAACATAATCATCACTAATCATTGGTGATGGAACTTGAATAAGATATGTGGTGTCACCTTAGGTAGTTTAAATCCAAGCCCATAGGTTCCTTTATACTTAGTCATATAAATTGGCTCAAGTGTTCCTTATTGATTTGGATTGAGAGCTCCTCCTTCATAGTCTTGGTTTTCCATGATCTGATTAGGAATACGATATTTATAACTCTTGTAAAAATAGGCCAATTTGTTTTTCAAGAGGATCTCATTCTTGGTCAGAGGTTGGTATGAAAGTGATAGGTGTCAGACTATGAAGATGGCCTTTACCCTTTCTTTACCATTACATGAGTGGTTTGGATTTTGGTCTTCCAAAAGACTTGGGTTTCTATGGAAGATTTGTAATGTGAAAGGTGTCATGGGTAAAATATTCTCCTAGGCCATTATCCAAGATGGTATAATGATCAAACATTTTAGGAGGTGGCATGTTGGAAAGGGATTCAAGGGTATCAGGGTCAATGAAATTAGCCTCTGATATATCAATAAGTATTACTTTCCCTTTATCCTACGTGGAAACTAAATTCATGCCAAAATTGTAATTTTAGCTCTTGAACTCAGCCTCTAGATGTTTTCAATGCTCATTTGGATGTAAATCTCCTAGAATATTAACCTCCATACCTGAATGAGAGAACTTGATATGCTGGTGCAATGTTGATGGAATTGCATGAATCCCATATAACCAAGGTCTAACCAATAGCATATTATATGATAAATTGATATATAATACATGGAAAAGTGTATCATGGGTTAAGGGCTCAAAGATAACTAGCAACCTAATGGTACCTTGTGATTCTCAGTCTTAATTTCCATAGGATTTGATGGTGATCATTTTTGCTTGGAGATATGTTGTTGTGTACCCAAGAAGCTTGATAAGATTTAGAGAAACTATGTTCAAACTTGATCTATTGTCTATGAGGACACATTTCACTTTGTGTCTCATTATGTAAACTTTAATGTATAATGGATTATTGTGCAACATGGTAGGGGATGACATATTATTTTGGTTGAAGGTTACTTATTGGGATGGAGCTAGGTGTCTAACCAAAGCTTGAAATTTATCAGGAGATATGTCACTGGGAACTATGGATTGACTAAAAAATTCTATCAAGATGTTTTTATGGATGATTGATATATGTAACAAATCTAAAATGGAGATTTGTGCTGACATCTTTTACAATTATTCCACAATGTCAAATGTTTTTTCTTAGACAATGGTAAATGGCTTATTCTAAGGTAGAATGGTTGGTTGGATGATGGGTGAAGTGGTGGATGGTTGTGGGCTTGGTATCATAATCCTTGATTGCCAAGTTGTGATTGCATAATTGGGATTAGGTACATTTCCATTGTTGATAAAAAATGATGATGAAGGTGGATTAGATAGGATAAGTCTTGATTGCCAATACACTTGTGCATGGTCACGGGCTAATGATGAGTTATTAGTATAAGGTCCTAACATGGGAATCCCTACTTACTGATTCATTTATGTGTGGTCCCATGTCAAAGAAGGATTACCAGAATGGTTTGGTTGATTTGGTATAATTAGTAATTGTCTTGTCTGATAGGTACTTGGTCTTGATTAATGGAAATGGTAGTAATGTGATCTCCTACAATATGGCCTACAATTGAGTTATATTCATATACAACTACATGGTAAGCCTACTAATTTTTTGCACCATTCTAGCCTTGTTTCTATCCATTATTTTGATGCTATTGGTTCTACTAATGATTCTGTTGAGTTTATTGGTTCAAAGTTGGTTTTTGATATTATTGTTATTAATGTTTTACCGGCCATTGTTGTTTTTGTTGTTATGTTGGAGAAAAGGATTTTGATAAATACTAAGGCTTTGATTAGAGGTGAAAGCTCCATGATCCAATGTGAACTCTCTCTTTTCAAACATATTATGAATTACATATCTAATTTTCAAACAACCTTATAAATTATGGCCATTAACCCTATGAAAATCATAGAATTATTTTGGCCTGTACTAGTCTAGCATGTTAGTGCCCTCATGAAATTATTCTTTCTAAATAGGCCATCTAATCAAGTTAGTTGCTATGAGTTTACAAAATAATAATTTAATGGGATCTCTAAGGTCAGTAAAAATTAATGAGTAGGCACATTTATCCTTGGAGGAGGAGGGTTTGTTAAAGGCATAGGTTGTTGTGTTTGTTAAATTTTCTATGTTGGTCTCAGTTATTGTGCTTACTGTGAGTGTTTTGGCTACTAAAATGGTTATTGGTTAAGATTTATTTATAAAGGTGGCATAGGATGAATAGATGGTGTTTACACCATTTAGACATGTCATGAATCTACTAATCCATTACCTAAATCATTCTTGTTGTGGTTTAATTGTTTGGGTCTCTCATTATTATTGGCCTATACTAGTTATGATGCCTACGCTTGGATTGTATGTTGAGTTTGGCCATTGTTCTAATTTTGATTTGAGATTTGATTTCATGAGGCTATTTTAATGATCCCTTTATTTATGAGGGATATTTTGATTAATAAATCCTTGTTTATTATCTCTTTGAATGTGTGCACACATTTCAACTCCAAATTTTAAGATATCACACTATGTAGATTTTTGGTAAATACAATGACTAATTGCTTGTCTAAAAGATTATGGGTGAATTGGCTTGCAAATGCTCTCCATCACTATAAATAGATTCATCACTATAAATAGCTTATAAATCTTTCACCAACTTTCTATTTTGCTTGTGTTAAATCTACCAATGAAGTATTGTGCTTGAGATTATAAGAAAAGTGTTATATGAACATGTTTGAGAGATCATCAAAGTTAGGTCTAAAATCTTGGGAAACTTCAAGAACAATTTAAATTCTTACCCTAATAGGCTCTATGGAAACAAAAATAAAAGGTAGATGTCATTATAGGCCACCAATTGGCATGCAATAAAGAATTCTATCAGATGGGCCTTGGGGTCACCTTTCCCCTTATATTTGTCAAACTTTGGTGGCTCATACCTTGAAGGAAATGGTATCTATAACTACTCTATGTTGAAAGGGTAAGAACACACATCATCTAACTTAAAAATTTTGGTCTATTTCCTCACTTGAATGAGGGAAATTGCATCCTTAATTTATTGTATCTCTTTTGCTAAGAAACTAGTGGAAACATTGGCCAATTGAGGTGGAGGCTGTGTGGTCATAAGTGGATTAATTTGACCAAGGTATGATGGAGGAATTTGCTAAGAAATGGTGGATTGGATAGGAAATGGACCAAGAATTCACAAACATGGATTAGGGTAAACTTATTGAAATTACACTTATATTATATTTTAGTTGGAATTAGGTATGTAGGCCTGATGTTGGGAATATTGTAGTTGGGATGGAGGTATATAGCCATACTGTGCCTGTTGAGGTTAAATAGGGACATGCTATCGACTAGTCATACTTAGCTGATTAAGAGGGACTTGTGAACCAAGACCTTGTCTTTGATCTTTTGGCACATTTTATAAGAAAGGTAATTATTGCCTAGTGGGTACTTGAGGAACATTAAAACCTCCTTGTTGCATGAATCCATGTTGGGAAGTGGATGCATGTTGGATATTTGGAATTTATCACTAACCCATATTTACATGTTGTTGGTTAGACATCATTTGGTTTTGGATTGGCATGTTGGTCTATGATTAAAGAGGTAAATTTCTTGCTACCTGATAAGGTGGAACATTACTTTCCCCTTGTTGAGGTGGTAAGATGTTTGGCCTTTATTGCATGGGTACATTTCATGGGGATATTTTTATGGAATATTAATCATCACCTATTGGGGTGGAGTAAGATTCATCACATTTTATTATTGTATGGCACTAGTCATTGGTTGACTACTTAATCTTTGTTGTGGGGTGATTGAAGAAGCTAGTTGAGGATTATAGGTAGTTGGATGAGGTTGGGAAGTAGAAACACCTAATCCCTAAGTTTGTGGACTACTCATGACATTATTGAAAGACATATTTTATTGTTGACTATGTGTTTGTGCACTACCACCACTTTGGTTTAAATTGGATGTTCTTGGTGTATTGTCCACTATATTTTGCTCACTATTTTGCATAGAAACAAAAGACACTTCCTCAATGATTGAAGTATTGAACATGTTTTTTAATGAAATAATTTGCATAATTGGGTCAAAAACCTAATTTTATTGACCAATAAACTCAAATAAAACTCTTGTTGAAGGGAGCTACTAAATAAGAAGTGCATTTGACATGGCCATATTATTGAAGTTATATGTTAGGTTTTTATAGGTATATTATGATATCTATATTTGAATGAATTAGTCCTCCATGAGACCTCTTTGTGTGATAAAAATACATAGATATTGATATTAAATTGGTACTATGGCATGAGGGTTGATAGAAGAGGCTTTTTCATTGTTCTGATTGTAAGGCATGTTATAAGGCCCTCTTCGTAGACTTGGAAAATTACCATGCCCAACCTCTGTGGATCTATTAGGATCATAGTCTAATGGCATTGCAATGTAATAAGGTTTTTATTAGACATTATTTTTAACCATAGGTACTCTAACCAAATTTTAGGCTATTTATTCTTGATCTTGATCCATGTATAGAAGCATGATAACCAAATAATTGGCCAAAGGAACTTGAATCTATTCACTTGTTTGAGTGTTGTATGGTGGATAAGAATTTTTCTCCTAAACAACATCATCTCCATACGGGTCCTAAATAAATTCCTTTGGTATGCTAATATTTCTATAACCTAGATTGTACATAGTTCCACTACATGTATAGTAAGCCATGGTCAAATCTATGATAAATGTTTCATAACAAGATGGATCAAAGTTCTATAAAGTCTAAAAATTTATGTCTAAAAAGACAAAGGGTTTAAATACTATCTAACTTAGTCAAGGGTGGATATGTATCTCCAAAAATTATATACAAAGACTTTGGTAAAAATAGTATAATGTCAAATGTCTAATGTTAAATGTTTAACACAAACAAGGTCAAGTAAAATGACCTAAAAATAAGAAGCCAAACTCTAATGTCCAAAGATGTTCCAAATAAGTCTAAACTAGGAAAGGGAAATGTTGATAGATATTTTGTCCAAATGTGGAGTCAAAATCTAGGCTCAAAAAGGATGTGCTATGACTTTTGGCTAAATGTGACGTCAAAATCTAGACTTGAAACAAAATGATGATGGTTAATCTAACAAAATTGGAATAGTTTAGCAAATACTAAGCACTTGATTTTAGACATAAACATGATTAGATTGGTATAAAACAAAAAATAAAAGGCACTTTTAAGAAAGATTGATTCTAACAAACAAATGCATAAATAGTAAAGTTTCCCATTTTGAGTAATGCATTAACTTAAGTTATGCAACCCAAAAGAGAAAGATCTGTATATCAGCCCCTACGTGTCAAGGCCTAAATAGAAATCAATCAATGTTTAGATCCAAACTTGTAAATTTAATCAAAGAATCAAGCTAGGTAAATTAGGGTTTTGATGACCAATAAATTAGGAAAATTTAAATAACATGAATGTGATAAACAAAGATCCAACAAGGCACAAATGATTGGTTCAAACAATGATAATTTAGACATAAGACAAGACAATTCCTTTGATACAATTTAGGTAACATAACGGTGTTATCACTCCCAAAATATGTGATAATTTTATGTTTTAAATACTTATAAGGCACAAGACTTGAAATTATTTAGGAAAAATGATGTTTCCCATCTCAATCAATTTCCATACTCAATGTTTTTGACATGAAAGTCTTATAATTAAAATCAAGGTATCAAATAAATTGCATAATGCCTCCTAAAATAATGGATTAATGTTGGATACAAGACTCATTCATGATGTGGTTTAAACAATAAAGTTTTAGATCTAACACACCAAGAAATAAAAGAATAAATGATAAAAATACAACTAAGTATATCATCCTGAATCCTATCAAGGTGTGGTAAAGTGGTGTTGACTAAAACTTATAAGTTACAAATTTTTAAATTGATACAAATTATGGCTAACATAAGAAAAACATCACGTCACTTGAGTTCATAATGATCAACTTATTATGCAAGAGTCTATTCCTTTTCATGAATATACCATCATTAGACTTTTTAGTGGTATCCTTTGGTTGATCAAACTTGACTCAAGCCTTCATTACTAAAGGAGGCATTAGCTGCTCAACCCTTGGCTCTAGTAGTATACATTCCCATATTTTTATACCCCATCATGGAGCATGGTTGAAAAATTATTAATAGATGGAGCCCTAGGTCAGTTCTTACTTAGACAAAACCATGAGAGGCAATGGCATGCCCTTCACAAGCCAAAAAACATGAAAATAAAGGCTAAGTAGAAAACATTTAGGGTTTCTTTTAGATCACCCAATACCTTGTAGGTTTGGGAAGAGCCTAAGAAACCTTTTTTCTACACCTTGGAATAGGCACCAAATGCAATGAAAAGGTGTTTTTGATCTCATGAGTTCCTTATAGGGGATGGGGAAAGCATACACGTGATATTATTTTTGTAAAATAAATAATCAACAAATAGTTTAAAAATAATTGTGAATGAAGTTTAATTTTAGGCACCAAATTGAAATGTGATAATGTTATTATTGGAGTTGTTGCCAGAATCCAGATAATGCAAATGCAATGGAGACATGATCACATGAGATGAAGCAAGTGCACACCACATAGATGCTAAAGCAATTTGAAATGATACAAGAAGCTAAATTGCACAAGACAAAATGGAGAAAACCAAAATCTGATTAACATGAGATGGCCAAAGTGATGAATACATATTGGAGAGTACATAACTAACTCCTCCATAAAAGGTGGACAAGGCACCCTAAGAATAGACTATAACCCCTCCATGAAAGGTGGTGACAAGGTGGTAAGAATAGAGAAGTAACTCCCATAAAAGGAGTTACTTATGACATTCTTATGACATTTATGACACATATATGACACACACCTCCACATAAGCTAGCCTATCCCAAAAATGTAGGAAAACTCCATGTATGCACAAGAAATACAATTTCTCTAATTAATAAATAGGGAAAAATAAAAACCTACACTAATACCCCCCATAAGCATAGCTTAGGTAGGCAGTGTGGAAATATAAAATGGGTCCTGGCAACTAGGCCTGATGAGGTACCCATGTACAAATGTAATCTCCCATAAGATAGAGAAAAGGAGAAAACTCGTAGGAAAAAAATCCCCCCAAAAGAGAGACATAAAAGAAAGAAGAGGCTAGTGGCCCCCTTGAAGATGATGCTACTATAGATGTGGACTACACCCCAAGAAGAGCTCCTAGATGAATGAACTTGCTCTCAGTGAAAGGTTTGGGGAAGATGTCTGCAACCTACTCTGAAGACTGGCAAAATATCAAGTCAATGACTTGACTATGAATAAGCTCCCGAATGAAATGCATGTGAATCTCTATGTGCTTGGTCCGCTGGTGCTGAACTAGATTCTTGAAAATTTGAATGGTACTCTGGTTGTCACAATAAATGATGGTGGGCTACCTGATAGGAATGCCAAACTCAAAAAGTATCCCCTAAAGCCAAATAGCCTCAGTATCTACATTAACAACTCCCCTATACTCTACCTCTGTGGATGATATAGCAATAACATTCTGCTTCTTGCTAGACCAACTGATAGGACCTGAACCTAGAGAGAAACTGTAATCAAAAGTGGACTTGTGAGTTTGTGAATTGTCAGCCCAGTCTAAATCTATATATCTAACCAAGTCAACCTCTATGCCAAATCTGTAATGAATCTCGTATCTATGTGAACCCTGTATGTAATGCAAGATCCTCTTAGCTGCTTTCCATGCAACTCATAAGGTTCTTGCATGAATCTAGAGACAAGTCCCACTGTATATGATATGTCAAGCTTGGTGTGAGTCAAGTAGGTGAGACTACTAACAAGTTGTTGATACTAAGTGACATCAACCAATGGTGAAGAACAATCAGCTTCAAGATTGACTCCTGATAGAAAGGGAGTCAAAGATGGCTTGCAATCAGCCATGTGAAATCGAGCCAATAAGTCAAGAGCATACTTAGGTTGTGTAAGAGAAATCCCTAAATCTGACTATGAGATCTTGATGCCAAGGAAGTAGTGCAACAAACCCAAGTCTATCATGTCAAATCTATCTTGAAGAGATGCCTTCACCATTGCAATAGCTAATGAATAACTCCCGGTGATCAAAAGGTCATCAACATATAGAACCAAAATCAAGAGCGAATCATCCTGTCACAAGAAGTAGACATTGGGATCAGAAGGCACCTAGTGAAACTCATTGTGAGAAGGAAGGAATCCATCTTGGCATACCAAGCCTGAGGGGCCTATTTGAGGCCATAGATAGATTTCCTAAGTCTACATACTAAGGAAGAATCCTAAACAAATCCTTGTGGCTACTCCATGTAGATTTCCTCTTCTAGGTCTTCGTGAAGAAAGGCACTCTTCACATCCATCCGATGCACATCCCAACCATGTGCTATGGTAATAGCCAAGGTGAGTTTGATAGAAGTCATCTTTGCAATGGGTGTAAAGGTCTCTGAGTAGTCAATGCCTGCCACCTGTGAGAAACCCTTGGCAACCAATCACACCTTATACTTATCAACCAACCCATCTACTGCAAACTTGGTCTGATATATCCACCTACATTGAACCATCTTTCTTCCCTTAGGAAGTGAGGTCAAATCTCAAGTGTGATTTTTGATTAAGGAAGAATATTCTTCCTCCATAGCATTATCCCACTTAGGTACCCCTGATGCCTCTCAAAAAGTCTATGGATCTAAAATTAAAGCAAAGAAGGCATGTAGATCTCTCTGAAAATCCCCCTAGTATGTCTGTCATCTATGAGATCTCCTGCCCAACTGCCAGCACTCTCAAGTGTCTGTCTGGCCCAAAGTGGCCTGAAAGTGGGTGAGTCAAGTGCTAACTCCTCATCCTCTGATTGACTAGAGGTGGATGCCTTTGCATAATTATCTTCACTGTCTGAACTCAAAGAAGAAGAAGATGTCTCTAGCTCAAGAACTTTCTATAGTTGATCTGAATCTAATGAGGAATCATCATGAAGAAGTAGATCTGATGAGGGAGAAGAAGTGTCAAGTGTTGAGTCTCTAGGAATCTCCTAAAAATGGACACTTCTCTCGATGAACAACTCATGAGTGACTGGATCTAGAAGGTGATATCCCTTAATACCATCTAGATATCCTACAAAGATGCAAGACTTGGACTGACGTTCCATAGCTTTGCATTTCTTCTTTAGAATGTGGGCCATGGCTGGGGATCTAAAAACCCTAAGGTGCTCAACATTAGGTTTCCTTTTATGCCAAGCTTCAAAGGGTGTTATCCCTTTCAAAGCTTTGTGAGGAACCCTATTTTGAATGTAGCAAGCACAATTAATGGCTTCAACCCAGTACTATGGTGTTAAGGATTTGGAGTGAATCATACAGCTACCCATCTCTTTCAAGAACCTATTTTTGCATTCTGCAACCCCATTCTGTGAAGGACTGTAAGTGACTATGCACTGCAAATCAGTCCCCTATGTGGTGCAAAACTACTCAAACCTATTGCTAACATACTCCCCTCCATTATCAGTTTGAAGAACCTTGATGGATTTCTCACTCTATTTCCCAATAAGAGCCTTGAAGTATAGAAAATTTTCAAACACTTCAGACTTTTGTTTGAGAAAATATATCCAAGTGTACCTAGAGAAATCATCAATGAAAGTGAGGATGTACTTGGCCCTTGTGAAAGATGGTTTGGGAAAGGGTCCTGATACATCACTGTGGACTAACTCCAAAGGTTGTGAAGGCCTCCAAGCTTTGCCTTTGTCAAATTTTGCTTCAGGATGCTTCCCAAGGGAACACCCTTCACAAAGTCCTTTTGAGAATTGGACACGAGGCAAGCCAATTACCATGTTATGTTTGCAAAGTTGCTCAAGGTAGTGGTAGTTAAGGTGGCCAAACTGCTGATGCCACAAATTGCTAACTTCATTTGAATGAGTTAGCAATGCTATTGGAGAAGAATCTAGTGCAAAATGTGAGAATGTGTATAACCTTGCTTGGCGATCTGCCCTACCCACTGCTACTATAGTATCACTATGTAACTCCCCGATAGCCATTGAATCTAGTGAAAACTCAACTCTCATGGCCTGACCAATGTGAGTGACTTGGTACACTGATAGGAGATTGGTTGAAAGAGAAGGAACACTTAGAACATTATTGAATGTTCCTCCTTCCATTTTAACTGACCCTCTCCCTATAACATAAATTGATGTGTCATCACCCAAACTAATTAAAGTCATGCTACAAGGTTCTAAAGATGAAAACTTGACTAGTGAAGAGCCCATGTGGTGAGAAGCACCCAAATCAATGACCCATGATGTTATAAAAGCTATAGTAGCTACAAGGGCCTTGCCCTTTTCTTTCTCCTTACCCTTGCCTTTTGCCTTGGTAGAATCTTGGGTAGATGAATTCTGCTTGATGGAATCAAGAACACCTATGTTGTGCTTCTCTAGAAGATGAGTTAGGTGATCTATTTATTTCTTCATGCATTTGTGTTCATCATGCCCTGTATTTTTACAATAGGCACACATAACCTTCTCCTTCTTAGGTTTAGCATTGGAGGAGGAAGACTCAGTGTTGTTTTTGGTAGGATTGTTGTTTTCTTTCTTCTTCTCCTAGTTCTTGTTCTTTTTCTTCTTCTCCTTTGCTGAAGTCTTATCCTTACAATTTACAACTATCAAAGTTTGGGGTTGAGTAGACTTCATTGTGCCCATTTGAATTAGCTTATCTTGCTCCCTAGTCAAGTCGACAATGAATGAATCCAAAGAAGGCATTTTCCATGTAGTGCCAAGGGCATTTTTGGTGGCATGGAAAGTAGAGACAAAGACTGAATAACTTGGACCTAAATTTGTGAGAATAGAAAGGATGAGTTGAACATCTTTTTTCTCTATCTCACATTATTTAAATTACAATATAAGGGCCTTAAACTTAGTGAAGAAGTCCTGTATGGTGTCAAAGTTGCTAGGACTTAGATTTATGAGTTCATTTTCGAGCTCATGACCTCTCATCTCATCAAGCTTCCCAAATAAGTTTTCTAAGGTGTCCCATATGTCATTGGGAGTATTGGAGGATTATAAATGGAAGAGAAGTTCTAGAGACATAGACAAGCTCAATATTCCATAGGCTTCATCACTACGGTTGTACCACTTGACCTTTTCAGCATTAGTGTTGGGTTTTACTTCAGTACCCATGGTGATCCTATACAACCCTTTACTTATAAGAATGATTGAAATTTTAACCTTCCATTCATGATAGTTAAAGGGTGTTAGGGTTTTAATTTGAAAAGAATCTATTTTATGCTGAATTTAGGTGAAGTTGTGTTGATTGCAAGTTGTGAATTTATGCAAAATGGAGAATGAAAGCAAAGATTTGTAAGTTGTGAAAAGCAATCACACCCCCCAAAAATGTTGAGACCCCCTAAAATATTTAAGTGCATGCTCAAAATATGTTGGATTCAATCGAGAATGCATCTTAGAGTAATTAGTGCAAGACTTAAAGCAAACAGGACGTCGGACTTAGTCGAAAATGCGTCCCAGGAGACCCAAAATTTAGGCACTTTACAAACTAATAGATTTTTGACAAATAACAAGCCTATGCTATGGAAAATTGAATTACAAAAACTTTTGTAAAAAATGACACCCAAATCTGAGCTACCGTTTGTAAGATATTAAAGGTTAAATTTTCTTGTAAACTAGTGTTTTTGTAAAAAAAGCACTAAAACATTTTAAAAATGTCTATTTTGAGAGAAAAAGTGGCCTTCCAACCACTCATTGGATTTGGCATAGAATGAGGAATCCAAAGTAAAAGGTATTTATGAAATCAAGTTTAACTAATTGTCTCGATATGCATGAAAGCAAGTTTACCTTCCTCTTTTAGTAAAAAATACAACTAATAAGGCAAAAAAAATGAATTTCTAGCTAGTTTTTTTACTTTTTTTTTAATAAGAGGAAAGAAAGGGAGATAGATATTGTGTGATGTCTAAGGCCTTGATAGGCACTGCCAAGAAGATGAAATCAGGGCTTCACCAATGAACATGCTCCCTTCCAACACTTCCAATGCAATGCAGATTTTAGCACTTTCAACATAGACTGCAGACTTAACACTTCTAGCATAGATTTTACCATAGAAGAGACAAAAATAGGTGCAAAAAAAAAACACCAAGTGTAAAAAATAGGACGCCTAGTGACTAAGGGTCCACATGGGATGCCAAACTAGAAAATAAAGTGCCATTTTCTAAAGAAAATAGTTCTGATTTTGCTTTGCAAAAAAAAATCCTGCAAACCTAGATGCCATACGGCTTGATGGCATGGCTGTAGAAAGGACTGTTGCTATTGTTTGGTGTGCTAGAAGGACTAATGCTACTACTTTGCATGGAGTTCCAGAAGCTAGGCATAGACCAGAAGAAGGTTGGCGTAGAGTTGCAAAAGCTACGCCTGGACTGAATGAGTGAAGTGCTACTCCACCCTCTGCTCACAACAATGGTGCCCAGTAGCTTGCAACAAAGTCAGCCCCTCCAACGTCCAAGAAGCAAACCAGATATCAAAAATCTTATCTTTTTTCCCTATAGAATGACTAAAAAAAAAAATCTATTGCCTTTGTTAAAGTCACAACAGATCTAGACAAGATGTCTTGGCAAATTCTAACTCAAAAGTAATTTTTTAACAAGTTTCCATATGGATTTGCATGAGTTTTCAAAAAAATATACCAAAAAAATGGAGGTAAACAAAAAAAAACTACTAAGAAAGCAAAGTAAGAATTTCAGAATAGCATAACTAGACACACGATTACCAGAGTGGCTCTGATACCATATTAGAGTTGTTACCAGAACCTAGATAATGTGAATGCAATGGAGACGTGATCACACGAGATGAAGAAAGTGCACACCACATAAATGCTAAAGCAATTGGAAATTATACATGAAGCTAAATTGCCCAAGATAAAATGGAGAAAACCAAAATCTGATTAACATGAGATGGCCAAAGTGAGGAATACATATAGGAGAGTACGTAACTCCTCCACAAAAGGTGGACAAGACACCCCAAGAATAGACTGTAACTCCTCCATGAAAGGTGGTGACAAGATGTTAAGAATAGAGAAGTAACTCCCATCAAGGGAGTTACTTATGACATTCTTATGACACCTATGACACATCTAAGACACACACCTCCACATAAGCTAGCCTATCCCACAAATGTAGGAAAACTCCATGTATGCACAAGAAATACAATTTCTCTAATTAATAAATAAGGAAAAATAAAAACTTACACTAATATTTATTTACTTGGCCCTTTGACTGGAGTTAAATTTTATTGAAATAAATTTTAGGAAACCACTTAAACAAAACCATCTAGTTCATTTTAAGCCCAAAACACAAATGTTCAAGAATTAGCCTAAGTTCATTTTTAAACACCAAAAAGTAAGTGTTCAAGACTTAAACATTTATTTTAAGCACTGACAATGAAGTGTTTTCAAACATTAGAAATCCTAACTCTTTTTAAGAACCAAAGACCAAATGTGTAAGACTTAACATGTTCATTTCAACACCAAAATGAAATGTGACTTGATTTAGCTAGATTCCTTTTAAAACCCAAAATAAAATGTCTATTAGCTAAAACATGTAAATTAGTATTCCAAATTATGTTTAGGACCTAAAATTATTAGATAATAACATCCTATATTGAAGCACTTTCTTCGATGGGAAAATATTGTTTGAAATTTAGATCTCAAGTTTTATTTTTTTGAAAAACATAATGACCATGGTCAATCAAAGATGGCTAGTGCTGGTTTAGGCAACTATGGTTAATCATTCAAAATACATGTTGATAGATTAATACCATCATTGATGACCTATGAAATTGAAGGTAAAACCAACATGAAACAAAAAAGTGTTAGGTTAGGCCTAGTTAGGAAAAATCTTAAGAAAACCTACAAGGAAAAGTTTAGTCAATAGATTTAAATGCTTTTGAAACCTATAAATCATGAATATGAATGATATAAAGAATTAAAATGCAATATCTATAAAAATTTTCCCATATAATCTGACCATTGATAGTTTACACAAAATTGGGGGTGGTTGAGCAAAATCATGGTTGTTTTAGGCCAAACCATCATCGGTTGTACTTGATCATCACCGGTCTTTGTGTAGATCTGAGAAATATAAAGAAAGCAAAATATGACCAAAACAAGGTTATAAATGCAATTTTAAAGATATTAAAGCATCCATTTCTTAGTTTTTGACTTGCATATTCATCTCTTTGATAAGTGGGGTGTTTATGGTCTCACCAAGCATGCCATTTATGATCAAGGAATCCAAGAGGGGTGGTTAGATCATATGTTAGCTTCACAATAAAAATCAATCAAAATGAAAACCAACACACTAACATGCATAACACTATCTTGCCTAGATCAAAGGGAGGAACATAATGAATAAACACAAATGAATAAATAATAACTAAAAATGGAAAGAACTCACATAATTTATTACCAATTAATTGAATGCTCTAAGAGATCTCTTCATTTGGCTTGCTCAGAGTGTGCTCAAGAAGTCTTCATCAATGGGGCTTGGATATCTACATATCCTCTTGGCACCATGGGTGGATTATGCTTTTGGATTTTTATATGGCTTGAAATGGTTTGGATTGTCTCAATTTTAGCATTATAACATTATGTATTTTCTTCATGCCCTAAATCCTGCATTATAACATTACTCTATCCAAGATTTCTAAATAGAGAGGCAAATGATTGTATTTATAGGTTTTGAAATCAACTTATATTGAGTTAAATACTAACCTAGGTTTATTTAATTAAACCTATTAGAGTTAAAAGGTGTCCAAACCTCATGATTAAAATGGAATAGGTGTGGGTGGGATATTTTGGATAACTCACAAAAGATAATGATGAAAACCCAGGATATTCTTTGATTTTGAATTTTCCTTTTTGATAATTCATTTAATTATTCAAGGATGAATTCAATTAGTATTTGATTATTATTTACTTTTTAATTAATCCCTTTTAGGCTTTTGAATATTTTTCAAGTTTTGATTTAATTGATTTGCGAGTTTGTTCTATTTAGTTGATTTTGGGCCAGATTGATTTAATCACATGTGATGAAGCCAAATTCAAGACGTTCAGAATTTCTTAGGCTGGATGTTTAATAGTTGGTAAGAATTGATCTAAATTCAAGTATCAAGCCATTGGTGGCCACTTTTAGGTGTCTATAGTTTACCCCAATTTGGGAAGGCATTGTAAGCTGTAAGCATAATAACATCTTCTCAATGAATAAAAATGTTCTTTGTGCTTACAAATTTAATGAAAATGGTTGAATTTTAGGGTGTCCCATTGAGGGAGTAGTTGGAAAAAAGGGTCAACAAATAGTCCCTCTAAAGAAGGAAATAAGTGGACTAAAATAGATGATAACATAATGATTTTCCCAAAGTGGGTAGAATCTTTGAGAATGCCAGTTGGATGATGTGAAATGGTTTGCCTAAAGGTAGTTATAAACATTATACCCTAATAGTGGTAAACATGATATGATAATAAAATGATTTTCTCAAAGGTGGTTATAATCATTAAGAATGGAGGTGGGATAGTATATAATTATTTGCCCATAGGTGGTTATAATCATTATTATCCTGATTATGGCAAACAAGCCCCTATTGGGTAGAAGAAAGTGAATGATTTGCCCAAAGGAGGTTATAATCATTAACCCTCAAATTGGTGATAACATAATTATTTGCCCAAACATAGTTATAATAATTGAGAATGCAAGTGGGATGGTGTAGAATGGTTTGACCAAAGTTGGTTATAAGAATTGTACCCCGATAGTGCAAACTATAATATGATGGTTGATGATGACATATTGATACAGAGGATAAAGATGAACTAGGACAACCTGCTATTAAGGAGATGCTTGTATGAACTAAAAAAGGTTAAAATTATTTCATTATTTAATTACTCTATTTGGGATATGATTTGGCTGAGGATGGGATTATTGCTAGAGCTAGTGCTAAATACATATCGATGTTGTATTTCTATGTGGACTTCTCAAAGTTAATATTTGTTATAACACGCAATAGTAGGCATTATGATAGAACACCATGAGGACTTAGACAAAATATGAATAAGGAACAACTCTCGATATCCAATAATCAATTGAAAATAAATCAAAAATGATAAAAACCATGATGATAATGTTGACATATGAACATGGATGGATTCAAGAACAAGTGCACAAAGAATCACCTAATAAATGCACATAGACTTAAATCAAGGTAATAGTATTTAGATCAAATAAATAGGCATACAAATAAACAAATAAACAAAACATAAATAAATAAAGAAACAAACAATAACTAGTCATAATTTTAGTACAAACAATGTGACATAAATAAGACAGTGAACATTGCCCCTAGAAAATATGAAATAACTTAATAAACAAACAAGATGGGGGAATAAAAGAAAAGGAAGGGTATGGTCAAGTTGTCTCTATATGCACTAGGTAAGTGGATGATACCTGCATAGTTACATGGATGTGATTATCCAAGAAAATGTTAGGCTGAATGTATTTCTCTTAGGAAATGGGATAGAAGAAAATGATGATAGAAAATAAACATGATGGATGTGATAGAAGAATACAAATGAACTTGAAAAATGACAAGAAAATGGGATAAAAGGAAAAAAAGGATGGGGAAACTAAGTGGCAAGTTATTTTTTGTGATTTAGTAAGGGTTCTTAGAATCCTTAAGGTAAAGGAGTGGTCAATGTTTTTGGTTTTTCTAAATAGTTTTCAAATGTTTTTAGAATTTTGGAGTATCTTAACTCAATCAAGAATGATGAGATACTAAATGGTTCAAGCTCACAAAATGGTGAGAGTGTGATGAAAAAGGGGGACTAAGTTGACCTCAACAAGTATTGAGCATGGGCCACATAGTCCCAAAATGGATTCAGGTCATAATAATTCCACCTTATAATGGAGGAATCTGACTAGTGTAGTAACCAATTCAAACAAAATAGGCATAGTTGGCACAATGGCATAACACAACATAAGAATGGCAAGGTTGGTATGCCAAGGCACAATAAAAAAATATTTCCTTGATTTTGCCCATAGGAGGTTATAACTTAGATATATTGGATCAAATCAATGATACTAATTTGCTCATAGGCGATTATAATTAGTAGCAAGATTGATGAGACATTAATTTGCCCATGTAGGTGGATAGAATTAGGCTCACATAAAAACATGATTATAATGAAACAAGAAATGAAAGATGCAATTGCCAAAACTTCTATCATATTGCTCTAAAATATGGCTCTATTTAGAATTCTTGAAATAACTACTGAAATTGATCTGGGTTTTTTATGATGAAATCTGAACCAATAAATGAACCAAGGTCAAAAAAGATAGGTGGGGAATGATTAAAACATGTTAAATTGATAGAATAGAATGGTAGGATAGATAATCAATACAAAAATTAACAGGATGGTAGACTGATAAGATGGTAGGACTGTAGAATGGTATAGTATAAAGAAGAATATTGATAATATGGTACAACTTTAAATGGTCCTCATAGATAATACACCAAGTCACTCAAGCATAGTACCGCTTGAGGTGTATAATGTTCATATACTCATATAATTCATCCTCATCTAGTTTAGTGAGCCTATATTCTCCTACACTATTTTATATAATAATGATGAAGGGACATACCCAATTGGGTTTGAAATTGCCTTTATGATTCTTCTTGGCCATGGTATTATTTTAGTTCTCTTTGAGGATAAGATCACCAATTTCAAAGTTTCTATGCTTCATGTGCTGATTATAGTGGCCATAAAGTTATTTATGATATACTTATAAATGGTTAACTATATCCATACATTTCTCATCAAGTAATTCCAATTCTTATAGGTAATATAACTAATAATCTTTATCATCCAGAATATGATTTAAAGAGATGTGTAATGATTGTAACTTGACCTCAATGGGAAGAATAGCCTCAGTGCCATAAACAAGTGAGTATGGAGTGGCACCCATGGGAGTGTAGTGATTGGTATGGTATACCCATAGAGCATGGAATATATGGAGGTGCCAATCATGGCCAACATTATTGAAAATATTTTTAAGGATGTTGACAATGGTTTTATTTGATGCTTCAGCCTGGCTATTACCTTGAAGGTAATATGCCATGGAAAAATGTTGAGTAATCTTGTATTCAACACATAGCCTTTAACCATCCTTGTTATTGAATGATATTCCATTATCTGATATAATGTCAAAGGGGATAGCATAGTGGTAGATGAGATGGTTGAATATGAATTTGGAAATTTGATTTCCAGTCACGTAAGTGAGGGGTATAACTTCAACCCACCTAGCAAAATATTCTATGGTAGTAAAGATATGTTTATGAAGATATGTTAATGTGGGTTTTATATTACCAATGAGATAAAGGCCCCATGTAGAAAATGACCATGGTGTAACCATTGGTTTCAAAGTCTTGACTAGGGCATGAATTAGATTGGCATGCTGTTAAAATTTATCACATCTTTTCACATATGTAGCTGCATCAGCATCCATCATTGTTCAATAATAAATAGTACACGAGATTTTTGGACAATACTTCCCCACTAGTGTGGGATCCACATATCCCTTTGTGAACTTCTCATAATTCTAGTGTAGATTCTATTGAAGGTAAAAAACAAAGTAGAGTTCCATCAAAACTATGGCAATATATGATTGGTATGAGTAATATTTAACATTGGTTATGATTGGTATGAGTAATATATAAGTGGCATAATATGATCATGGAAGTAAGTGTATAGGTTTGAATACCAAGTAGAGTTGGGACCAACAATATCGTAGATCATTGCAATGGTTAATGGTTAATGAGCTGACGCTAATAGATTTTCAATAAGAAATTGGTAGTCTTTTGTTGTATCTATATATTAAATCAAAGATACAAGGGTATCCATAGCATCTACTATTCTATTACTTGCTCTTGGTATATGTTCAAACTTTATGTTAGTAATCTACTACTTGAGAGTGTTGACCATGGCCTTATAGGGAACTAACTTGTCATCTTTGGTCTGAAAGTGGTTTGTAACTTGATTGATGATTAACTATGAATAACCATAAACCTTTAGATGAGATATGTTCCATTTTACTACCTATCAAAGCCCTATAATGAGTGCTTCGTATATGGCCATGTTGTTGGTACAAGGAAAGCTAATTTTGAATGACTTAGGGATTAGATCCTCCTGTGGAGTCATAAACATAAGACCTACCCCCAATCCATGTGTTATGAATGAACCATAAAAATACAAATTCTAGTGCTACTCCTTAAGAGGTTAGTCAATTATGGTCATAGTGGATTCATCAATAAATTGGATTTTGAGTGGATCTATACTTATAAAGGGTGCTTCAACAAGCTGATCTACAAGAACTTGTCCCTTGATGCTTTCTAGTTCACATATTCTATCTAAAATTCATTAAGAAGCATGATCCATTTGTCCATGTAGCCTTATAGCATTATTTTGGATAATATATACTTGAGTGGATCTAATTTTGAAATGACCATAGTCTTATTATTCAACATGTAATGCCATAGTTTTTGAGCTATGAATACCATGGCTAAATAAACTTTTTCAATGGGCTCATATGTGACCAGTGTATGGCTTAGATAGTACACGACACACTCTTTTCCATTTTCATCATGATGAGCTAGAACTACCCCCAAGGCTTTATCTATCACTGATAGGTATAGAAGGAATGGTTTTCTTGGCATAAGAGGCAATAAAATTGGTGGATTTGTTAGATAGTCCTTTAGCTATTGAAAATATTTTTAACAATCTTTATCCCAAAGAAATGTTACTCTTTTATTCAAAATATGTGTATAAGGATGAAATTTTTTGGCCAATTTAGATATGAAGCATCGAATAGATTGGATTTTTCCTTGAAACTTATGGATCTACTTTGAATTGGTTGGTGGTGACATGTTTGCTATGGATCATACTTTATTTGGATCAACTTATATGCCTTTATGAGACATAATAAAGCCAAGTAATTTGCCTAAAGTAACACCAAAAACACATTTATTAGTGTTGAGTCTAACTTTGTACTCACATAATTGCTCAAATATCCTCCTCAATGCTATTATATGATCGACCCTAGTCTTTGATTTTCCTAGTATATTATTGATGTAGTCTTCAATAATGTTACGTATCATATAATGAAATATAACTATCATGAATCTTTGATAGGTGGCCCCTATGTTCTTAAGACCAATGGACATAACTTGATAATATAATGTTCCCCAAAGAGTGGTGAGCACTATTTTATGTTGGTCTTTTGGTGCTATTTAGATTTGATTATAGCTTGAGAATCCATACATCGGTGAAAACATAGAATAACCCATTGTGGAGTTGAAGATAATGTTAATTTTTGGAAATGTAAAGTCATCCTTAGGCTAAGCTTTATTTATGTCCCTAAAATCAGTGTAGATTATGATTCCTTTTAGATTTTTATTGATGGGAACTACATTATAAATTCATTCAAAATAGTTTATACCTGATACATCTCTCTTCCAAGAGATCATCTAACTCTTTCTTGACTAATAGAACAATACAAGGATGCATTTTGAGTAAAATTTATTTCACTATTTTGGCATCAAGATGTACCACAAGGTGGTGAATAACCAAGGTAGGGTCTAAAATAGGCATGTCAGAATATGCCTATGCAAATATATCTAAAAATTCCCTCAATAGGGATGCAAGGATTTCATGTTCCTCCTTAGTGATGGATGCACCTAATTTGATCCATTTCAGGTCATATGGGTCCTGATGTTTACCTCTAAAGTATCTTTCACTAGAAGGGTCAAACCATCTTCAAGGATAATAGGAAAGGTTTGAACTATTTATCTATGTGAGATTCCTCTATTAGGACTAGTTATTCAAGTTCTCATAGACATGATGAATCAGAATCCCCAAATGGGAGGGATGACCATGTAATAAATGTTATTTATAAATATTAAATGATATAGTCAAAATCTTGCTATTATTCAAGATAAAATTTGAATCCATGGACAAGTTCATCAACATTAGTATCCTAGATGATTTGATCAAAAGCTTATTCTTGTTCAAGACTAAACTTGGACCCATAGATAAGTTCATCATAGGTGGTCTCCTAGTCTATACTTGAATAAGGTTGAACACCCATATCTAGTGGCACCTAAAATTGGTTTTCAGTACTAGGTTGGCCTTTATCTTTTCTTTTTCCATGGTCTAAAAACACTTCAAAGAGGTTTTCACTTTGAGACCTCAATGTTATATTTAATTATTTTTGGATAAAGGTGTTCACTCACTCTCCAAAATAGGCTTTAGGATCCAATTTGATTGAGAACCCTTTTTTTGTGTTCTCCCAATGAAATATTATCTCTAAGGCATAGAAAATCACAAAAGGCCTCATCATTTTGGAACTCATCAACCAACATGTTGGATTCTTTTTGGTCCTACTCTATCAGTTGAGGATAATATAATGGTAATGGATTATGATGAATGACTAGTTGAAGGGTATAAATGGCATTATAAACATATTAGTTTGGGCTAAGTCATCAAATTGGCTATGATCAAACTCTACTTCACTGTTAGCATCATTGTCACTAGTCATTAGTGATGGAACTCACATAAGATATGCAAGTTCACTTCTAGGTAGTTTAAATCCAAGCCCATAGGTTTTTTTATTTAGATATAGAAATTGGCTCAAGTGTTCCCTATTGATTTGGCCCAAGACCTCTTCCTTCATAGTCTTGGTTTTTCATAATCTGATTAGGAATGGGATATTTAGAACTATTGTAACAATCAACTAATTTGTCATTATATAATCATGATTCATCACCTTCAAGAAGATCCTATTCTTGGCCAGAGGCTAGTATAAAAGTAATAGGTGCTAGCCTATGTAGATGGCCTTTACCCTTTCTTTGTTATTGCATGAGTGGTTTAGATTTCGGTCTTCTAAAGGACTTGGGGTTTTGTGGAAGATTTACAATGTGAAAGGTGTCATGGGTCAAATATTATCTTAAACCATTATCAGAGATGGTATAATTATTGGACATTTCAAGAGGTAGCATGTGAGGAAGGGAATCAAGGGTGTCGAGGTCAATGCAATTGGGCTCTATTAAATTAATAAGTATTGATTTCCTTTTTTCCTACTTGGTGACTAGATTCATGCCAAAATGGTAATTATAGCTCTTGAACTTGGCCTGTAGATGTTTGTAATGCTCATATGGATAAAAATATCCTAAAATATTAACATCCATCCTTGAATGGGTTAACTTGATACACTGGTGTAAAGTTGATGGGATTGTATGAATCTCATGTAACCAAGGTCTACCCAAAAGCATATTATATGACAAATCAAGATCTAACACATGGAAAAGTGTATCATGGGTCAAGGGCCCTATGATAATTGGTAAGCTAATGGTGCTTTATGATTCTTTTTCTTTATTATTTTAGGTTTTGATGGTGATTGTTTTTTCTTGGAGATCTGATGTTGTGTACTTGAGAAGATTGATGAGCTTTAGAGACACTATGTTTAGACCTAATCCATTGTCTATGAGGATGAAATTCACTTTATGTCTCATTATATAAACTTAAATATATAATTGATTATTATACAAAGATCTAAAGGATGCCATATCACTTTGGTTAAAGGTTACTTGTTGGGATGGATCTAGGTTTCCAACCAAAGCTTCAATTTTTTAGGGGATATGTCATTAAGAACTATGGATTGACCAAGGAACTATGTCAAGATATTTTTGTGGATGGTTAATGTACACAACAAATCTAAAATGGATATTTGTGCTAGAATCTTTTGCAACTGTTCCACAATCTCAAATGTTTTTTCTTGGATAATGGTAAATGGCTTGTTCCATAGTAAAATGGTTGGTTAGATGATGGGTGAAGTGGAAGATGGTTGTGGGCTTGGTATGGTAATCCTTGATCACCAAGTTATGATTGCATAATTGGGATAAGAATCAAGATTAGGTATAATACCATTATTACTAACAAATGATGATGAAAAGGGACTTAATAGGATAAGTCTTGAACACTGATGTACTTGTGCATGGTCATGAGTTAATGACAAGTTATCAATATAAGGTCTTAACATGGGAATCCCTACTTTATAATTCACTTGTGTGCAGTCCCAAGTCAAGGAAGGATTAATAGAATGGTTTAGTTGATTTGGTATAATTAGAAATGATTTTGTCTAATTGGTACTTGATTTTAGATTAATGTAAATAGTAGTAACATGAAATCTTGTAATATGGATTACAACTAAGCTATAGTCATGTGCAACTACATGGTAGGCCTATTGGTTGTTTGCACCATTATGGACTTGGTTTTGTCTATTATTTTGATGTTGTTGGTTCTGTTACTAATTTTTTTTGAGTCTATTAGTTTAACCTTGGTTATTTATATTGTTGTTATTAATTTTGAAATGGCTACTATATTTGTTGTTGATTGTTATGTTGGGGAAAAGGATTCTAATAAATACTACGACTTTGATTGGAGGTAAAATCTCCAGGATCTAATGTGATCTATCCATTTTACAACATATTATATATTACATGTCTAATTTACACATAAAACTACAAATTATGGCCATTAACCCTATGAAAATCATGTAATTGCTCTATCTTATACTAGTTTGGCATGTCCACACCCTCATGAATTTCTTCTTTATGAATAGGACATCTAATCAAGTTAGCTACTATGTGGTTTGAAAGACTGATTCAATGTTGTCTCCAAGGTCATTAAAATCATGATGAGTAGGCATGATTCTCCTTGGAGAAGGAGGGTTTTGAAAAGGCATAGGTTTCTACATTTGTTGCATTTGTTGTGCTAGTCTAGGCTATTGCACTTGATTGCATGTTATGGCTACTAAAAGGGTTATTAGTTAGGATTTATTTAGAAAGGTGATGTAGGTTGAGTAGATGGTATTTTCACCATTTAAAATGTTGCAACTTTGTTACTTTGTTACCTATAACATTCTTGTTGTGATTGAATTGTTTGGGTCTCTCATTGTTATTCGCCTATGCTAGTTGTGATGCTTGTACTTAGACTCAATGTTGATTTTGAGTTGATGAGGTTAGTTTAATGATCCCCTTGTTAATTAGGACTCTTTTGATCAACAACCCTTTGTCAATGATCTCTTTAAATGTGTGTACATATTACAACTCTATATTGTAAGATATCTTATTGTGTATATTTTTGGTTAATATAATGGCTAATTACTTGTTTGGTAAATTATGGGTGAATCAACTTGTAATGGCTCTCCATCATTGTAGATAGATTATGAAACTTTCACTGAATTTCTATTTTGATTGTGTTAAATATACTAATGAAGTCTTGTACTCAATATTGTAAGAGAAGTGTTTTATGAACTTGTCTAAGATATCGTCAAAATTAGGTATTAAATCTTTAAGAAACTTTAGGAACGATTCTAAATTTTGACCTATTAGGCTCCATGGAAATAATAATAAAATATAGATGTCATTATAGGCCACTGGTTGGCATGAAACAAATAATTCTATCAGATGGGCTTTGGGATCATCTTTCCCCTTATATTTGTCAAAATTTAGTGGCTCATACCCTGGAGGAAATGGTATCTATAAATAATACATGTTGAAAGGGTAAAAAAAACATCATCTAACTTGAAATTTTTAGTTTATTTTCATGCTTGAATGAGGGAAATTGCATCCTTCATTTTTTATATATTTTTGTGCTAGGAAACCAATAGGATCATTGTTCGATTGAGGTGGAGGTTGTGTAGTCACAAGTGGATATATTTGATCAAGGTATGATGGAGGCATTAACTAGGGAATGCTAGATTGGATAGGAAATGGACCAAGAATACACATACATGGATTAGGGTGTAATTTTTGAAATTTCACTTATGGTTGTATGATATTCTAGTTAAGATTAAGTAGGTAGGCCTGCTATTGGGAATATTGTAGTTGGGATGGAGGAATATAGATGTACTATGACTATTGAGGATGAATAGGGACATGATGTTAACTATTCATACCTAGTTGATTGAGAGGGACTTGTGAACCAAGATTCTATCTTTGAACTTGTGTCACATTCTATATGAAAGGAAATTATTACCTAGTGGGTACTTGAGGAATATTAAAACCTCTTGGTTGCATAAATACCTATTGGGAAGTGGATGCATGTTGGAGATTTAGAATTTATTGTTGACCCATATTTAAAAATTATTGGTTAAACATAATTTGGTTTTGTATTGGTATGTTGGTCTATGACTAAAGAGGTATGTTTGCTACTACCTGGGAAGGTGGAACATTATTTTCCCCTATTGAGGTGGTAAGATGTTTGGCCTCTAATGTGTTGGTATGTTTGATGGTGCCTATTATTTTGAAACATTACTCATCACCTATTAGGATGGAGTAATATTAATCAAATTTTGTTGTGGTATGGAACTAGCCATTGGTTGACTACTTAATCCTTGTTATTGGTTGCTTGAAGAAGTTGGTTAAGGATTATAGGTAGTTGGCTGAGGTTGAGAAGTATAAAATCATACTCCTTGAGTTTCAAACCACTTGTGGCATTATTAAAAGGTACATTTTGTTATTGACTAAGTGTTTGTGTAATAACACCACTTTTGTTTAATTTAGATGTTATTGGAGTTTTATCGACTACATTTTATTGATTATTCTGTGTAAAAGTAGAAGACACTTGCTCGATGATCGGAGTATTGAAGTTGTTTTATATTGAAGTGTTTTGTGTAATTAGGTAAAAACCCTAATTTTATTTGCCAATCAACTCAAATAAAAATCCTATTGAATGGAGTGACTGAATAAGATGTACATTTAACATGGCCATATTATTTAAGTTACATGCTAGGTTTTGATAGGTCTGGTATGCTATCTATATTTAAATGAATTGCTCCTTTATGAGGCCTTTTTGTGTGACAAGCATATGTGGATCTTGATATGGCATTCATATTATGGCATGAGGTTTTCCATAAGGAGCTTGTTCATTGTTCTAATTGTAAGACATGTTATAAGGCCCTCTTGGTATAATTGGCAAACTATCATGCCCTACCTTTATGGATCTCTTAGGATCATAGGATATTGACATTATAATGTAATAAGGTTACTCTCAAACATTTTCTACAATCATAGGTATGCTATCCAAATATTAGTTTGTTTATTCTTGATCTTACTCTATGTATGGAAGTGTGTTAACCAAATAATTGGCCAAAGGATCTTGAATCTATTCCCCTATTTGAGTGTTGTATAGTGGATAAGAATCCATCTCCCAAACAACATCGTCTCCATAAGGGTATTGAAAAAAGTCTTCTTGTGTGATAACATTTCCATATCCTAGATTTCACATAGTTCCACTACATGTATAGTGAGCCATGGTTAAATCTATGATAAATGTTTCAAAACAAGATGGATTAGAGTTATACAAACTCAAAAATGTTATGTCTAAAAAGACAAAGGGTTCAAACATTATCTAACTTGGTTGAGGGTGGAGATGTATCTCAAAAAAATTTATTTAAAGACTTTGGTAAAAATATATAATATAAAGTGTCTAACATTAAATGTTTCACATAAACAAGGTTAAGTAAAATGACCTAAAAACAAGATGCCAAACTCTAATGTTTGAAGACATTCCAAACAGGTCTAAAATTAGAAAGGGAAATGTTGTTAGATCTTTTGTTTAAATGGGAGTCAAAATCTAAGATTAAATAGGCTATGCTAGGACTTTTGGCCAAACACAATGTCAAAATCTAGACTTAAAACAAAGATATGATGGTTAATCTAACAAACTTAGAATAGTTTGGTAAAGACTAGGCACTTGATTTTAGACATAAATATGATTGGATTGGTATAAAACACAAAACAAAAGGAACTTTTATGAAAGACTAATTCTATCAAATAAAGGCATAAACATTAAAGTTTCCCAATTTTAGTAATGAATTAACCAAAGTTATGCAACCCAAAAGAGAAAGATCTATGTATCAACCATTGCATGTTGAGGCCTAAACAAAAATTAATCAATGTTTGGATCTAAAATTGTAAAATTTAATCAAAGACTCAAGTTAGGTAAACTAGGGTTTTTATGATCAACAATCTAGGCAAATTTGAACATGACTATGATAAACAAATATCCAACAAGGCACAAATGATTGGTTCAAACAATGATAATTTGGACACAAGACAAGACAACTCATTTGAAATAATTTGGGTAGTGTAATGACATTATTACTCCCAAAAGATGTGACAATTTTATGTTTCAAAGACTTATAAGGCATAAAAATTGAAATTATTTAGGCAACATAATGTTACCCATCTCAATCAAGTGCCATACTCAATGTTTTTGACAAGAAAGTCTTCTAAGTTAAGTCAAGGTAGTCAAACATATGGCATAATTCCTCCTCAAATAATGGAGTAATATTAGACAGAAGACTAGTTCATGATGTGGTTTAAAAAACATGTTTTTAAATCTAACACACCAAACAATAAAGGAACAAATGAAAAAAATACAACTAAGTATATCATCCTAAATCCTATCAAGGTGTGGAAAAGTAGGGTTGACTAAAACTTATAAGTTATGAGACCATATAGATTGATCCCAAGTGTGGCTAACATAAGAAAAACATCACATCACTTGAGTTCATACCAATAAAATTATCATGTAAGGGTATACTCATTTATATGATGATACCATCATTGGACTTCTCAGTGGTATCCCTTGGTTGATCAAACCTATCTCAAGCCTTCATTACTAAAGGAGAGGTTAGTCACTCAACCCCCTAGCTCTATAATTATGCATTTCCATCTTTGTATACCCTACCATGGAGTGTGGTTAAAAAACTATCAGGAGATGAAGTCTTAGCTGAATGCTTCCCTAGAGAAAATATGAAATGTATTGACATCCCCTTCACAAGCCAAATTGAATGAAAATAAAGACTAAGTAGAAAGACATTAGGGTTGCTTTTAGATCACCCAATACCATGTGGGTTTGGGGAGAGCCTAGAAAAATTTATTTATATGCCTTGGAATAATCACCAAATGCAATGAAAAGGTGATTTTGATCTCATAAATTTCCTGTAGGGGATGGGGGGAGAGCATACATGTGCTATTCTTTTTGTGAAACAAACAATCAACAAATAGTTTGCAAAAAATTATGAGTGAAGTTTGATTTTAGGCACCAAATTGAAATGTGATGTTGTTTTTTACTTGATCCTTTGTCTTAAGTGCAAAATTTTTGAAAGAAATTTCATGAAACCACTTAAGAAAAACCATCTAGTTCATTTTAATCCCAAAACACAAATGTTCAATATTTAGCTTAAGTTCATTTTTAAACACCAAAAAGTAAGTGTCTAAGACTTAAGCATTCATTTTAAGCACCAAAAATGAAATGTTTTCAAACATTATAAATACCAACTCCTTTTAAGCACCAAAGACTAAATGTGTGAGACTTAACATTTTCATTTCAACACCAAAATGAAATGTGACTTGATTTAGCTAGATTCCTTTTAAAAGCCCAAAATGAAATGTTTATTAGGTAAAACATGTAAATTGGTATTCCAAATTATGTCGATGACCTATAATTTTTAGATAATAATGTCCTAATTTGAAGTAATTTCTTAGATGGGCAAATGATGTTTGAAATTTAGCTCTCAGGTTTTAATTTTTTAAAAACACAGTGATTGTGGCTAGTTAGAGATGACTGGAGCTGATTTAGGCAATAGTGGCCGATTAGTCAGAACTGATGTTGGTCAATTAAGACCATCATCAATCACCTATGAACTCAAAGGCAAAAACAACATGAAAAAATAAGTTAGGTTAGGCCTAGTTAGCAAAAATATTAAGAAAACCTGTAAGGTAAAGTTTAGTCAATAGATTTAAACGATTTTGAAACCTAGAAATCATGAATATGAATGATAAAAAGAATAATAATGAAATATTTATGAAAATTTTTCCCTTGTAATTTGACCATTGATGGTTTACATAGAATTTTTGGGTAGTTGAGCTAAACTATGGCTAGTTTAGGCTAAACTGTTGCAAGTTGTACCTAACCATTGCTGGTCTCTATGTAGATCTGAGAAATATAAAGAAAAAAATGGCCAAAACAAGGTTATTAATGTAATTTTAAAGATATTTAAGCATATATTTCTTAGTTTTTGACTTACATATTCATCTCCTTGGTAAGTGGGGTGTTCATGGTCCCACTGGGCATGCCATGTGTGATCAAGGAATCTAAGAAGGGTGGTTAGATCATATGTCAGCTTCACAATGAAAATCAATCAAAATGAAAATAAACAAACCAACATGCATAACACTATCTTTCCTAGATAAAAGGGAGGATCATGGTGAAGAAACATAAATGAATAAACCACAACTAAAAATGGAAAGAACTCACATAATTCCTTACCAATTACTTGAATGCTCCAAGAGGTCTCTTCATTTATCTTACTCAAATTTTTCTCAAGAAGTATTCATCAATGGGGCTTAGATATCTCTATCTCCTCTTAGCACCATGGTTGGATTATGACTTTAGATTTTTATATGGCATTAAATCAATTGGATTGGCTCAATTTTTGAATTATAACACTATTCATTTACTTCTTGCCCTGAATCCTACATTATAACATTACTCTATCCAAACTCTCTAAATAGAGAGGCAAATGCTTATATTTATAGGTTTTGAAATCAACTTGGAATGTGTTAAATACTAACCTAGGTTTGATTAATTAACCCCAATATAGTTAAAAGGTGTCCAAACCTCATGATTAGTATGGAATAGGTGTGGGTGGGATAATTTGGATTTTGGACAACTCACGAAAGCTAATGATGAAAACCTAAGATATTCTTTGATTTTGAACTTTATTTTTTATTAATTATTTTAATTGCTCAAGGATGAATTCAATTAGGATTTGATTAGTATTTTCATGTTAATTAATACCTTTTAGGCTTTTTAATGTTTTCCATGTTTTGATTTAATTAATTTGGGCATTTGCTCTATTTAGTTGATTTTTGGGCCATATTGATTTAATCACATGTGATGAAGCCAAATTCAAGATGTTTAGAAATTCTTAGGTTAGATGGTCAATGGTTGGTAAAAATTGATCTAAATTTAGGTATGAATCCATTTGTTTCCACTTTTATGTGTCTACAAGTGTTATATGCCCCTCCAACCCCATCACCACTGTAATTTATTATTTTACCTATTTAGGATCATTATACATAAACTATAGTTACACATATTTAAGATCATTATATAATTAAAATTATTACACTTGTTGAGGATCATTATTCAAATATGATTTTTACATCTATTCAATATATTTCTATACACCCAATTCATAGGAGAGTAGGTGCTTATCTTAGATAACTAGTTCTTCAATGTCAATCACATCAAAGAGTCATCCAATAATCACATAGGCCTTTATATATTATAGCATGAACTAATATAATTAAGTGGATAGTTCAGTGTGTTCCATAATGAACATAACCATAAATACATTCTCATATTCTATAACAAACCCCAAATGTTCTTAGGCTTCTTAGAGATATCCATCACACATATGATCCTATGAGTAGTGTGACAATAGTTATATTACCAACCTTGATTCCTTTTAAAATTTAAAAAACCTACATCTGGCACATTTCACTCATGAAATTGACCCTTACACCATATTATATAGGAACTTACCATACATTGATGGGATAATTAGTTATAACCTTCCAAATTTAAAGATAAATTCATAAAAAACAAAATAGTTCAAAATTGTAAAAACATCTAGTTATTAAAGAAATAAAAAATCAAGACCCAAAACAACATAATTGATAGTTATATTATTTACATATGTTATTCATCATATGTTTGGTAGATGGAATATTATTTTTTATATACACATGCATTTCATGGTATATGAGTGCAATGCAAGATATATAAATTAGACATGGGTACATATATATTGGACTTTACTATACCCAAGGGCCATACCAATGTTGGGGAAATATTATTCCATAGGTCACATTGTTGTAGGTCATATATTTATATGAACTATTACCATGTAAAGCTACATAGAATCTTACACATATCTTTATAGTTACTCATATATTAAACAATGTTACATGGATATGTTACTTTACTATGTTATGATATTTACATACATGGATGGTGTAGACTAGTTTTCACTTTTTATATGCTTCATTAATGTTATTTATCTTTCATGATAGGTTAGCCATTGATTGTATATTATGTGTGATCCTTGGAATTACTTATTGTGGCATGTTTTGTCCCTAACCCTTGGCCTTGTTTGTTGTGACATTTTCATGTCTCTTGTATACAACCCTTGTAGTTATTTATGACATGAAGTACTATTAGATATGCCTTCATTGGGTACGTTAGAGATATATCATTATTTGTTTTGATTATTGAACTTGTTGGGCTGGTTGAGATTTCTAATTTTATTGGTGTCATGATCCATATCATGCACACCCCTTTTATGAGTGGTGCCATTATTCACATCATGCACATCTCTAATTGTGTAGTCTTGTTTAGTGCTTATACTAGTGATAGTTAATAATGTGTGCCTAATTTATACATCTATGTTGACATGAAACTTATATGTCTTACATTACATATGCTTCATACATGTTTCAATGACATATACATTACTATGAAGACATATTTTCCACATGTTGACATGATTATACATGATTGTATCTTTATATACACATGATAAAATTAACTCTTTCCTTTGATATGAATCTACATGGCACATCCCTCACCTTAAATGGGGAATATTAGTGGGCTTGTCATGGATATTTAAGTCTATATGAGCAAAATAATTATATTTTTGGACAAAATACAAGATTTAGAGATTTCATAGTAGTTTAAATATAAATTTGATTCATTATGGGATAAATACTTACACATTGATATATATTATGAGGACATATGCCATACATATGCAATAAATTTATAGAGACATGAGTTACAGAGTATAAATTTAAATACAATTGAGTGCATATTCAATATATATGTAAATAGTTTATAGGAACAATAATTATAAGTATTCACATACAAATACATTTTAGATATAGGTTCTTAGATTTGGCATATAGATGTATAACATTGTATATCAAATGGCACCAATTCAGGGGCATGATACTTTTTTGTGCACACATACACTATTATAGTTTATAGTTGGAACCAATTTATGGGGAATGATACTTCTTCATGTAAATGCACATTATTTTATACTTTGAAAAATCATTTGATGGAACCTATAAGAGAGAACCCTCAAATTTATAAGTTCATCTGGGATAGTTAATTCATGTTTATTAAGATAATGTAGTTAACATTCAATTATGCTCAATGAAATTATCACTAATAATAGAGAGTGAAATATGTGACTCCTATCTTTCATATTAAGGTTACAATATCAGTTCAATATTAGTTACATGAGCTAGTGTGGTTGAAGTTTAGTGATGCTCAATAGCCTTGGCACTAATCCTTATTCATGAGGATGTGGCCATTTGTCTTCCCAATCCATGACCTTACCTTAGTTATACAAAATTAGGATTTGATCATCCCAAATATCTAAATGGTTCAATAAGAAGAACCATTATCAAATGCTTCAATAAGGAAGCATCATCTCCAATAACTTATTGGGTAACACGATATCACCTACATATGGGTGTATTCCTTTGTTGATCTTAATGATTTTAAAATTTAAATTATAATTCCTATTTTATATTTTATTTTATGGACATTGAATGCTACATGTTTATTTTAAGTTTGCATGGATCACGCTACACATTCAAATGATTCCCAAAGATAAAGTACATTATTCACACACATGTGTATCTTTGTCCTTTTATTATAGTATTTGTATTACATAGCAATACTAGATTAAAATTGTTGTAACCCCATTGGGATAAAATAAATTTACTTAATTTTTAAAAATCCATACATCATTATAGTTATTAATATATTATACTATTTGACTACTAAATATACCTCATGTAATAAATGTAAAAATATATTAACCCACTAGTTAAAATAGTCTCCATTTAATTTTCAAACAATCTCTACTGGAATATTAGATGAATATTTACCATGAAAAGAATATTATAAATATTCAAGTACATCACTACACTAGATAATCCTCAAATACAACTATAAATAAACATACAACCATTGATGTTAAAATATTTATAATTATTTACAAGTCTCATAGCCACTGTTGTGCTAAATAGTCATCAATAATAATTTAATACATATTAAATTTTAGTAAAAAATCAAATATACAAGATAGAATGTACATCAATACAAATAATCCTCATAAATAGCTCAATAATTCACACAAATAGCCATGAGTGTGATTCCCAAATTTTTGAACAAATAAAAAGAGGGAGAACATCATTGGGGTGCTTTTCTTCCAAATAAAAACCATAAATCTCTTGTACACCTCCCCACTAAGAGTGGCCATTCCATTTATGAAGGGAAAAATAAAAGTAATGCGGATATCAAGAAATAAATTGGAACCACTGTGTGTATAATGACTAATACATGTAATAGTCACATAGACCATGGAAAATAATCCTCTATCTAATATGACATCAATATACACATGTAAAATAGAAGGTATGATAGAATGACAATCTCTTATCTATAAAATTACTTTAGCCAAAGTTTTTTGTATATAAATAAGATCTTTCATGGATATGAATCAATTCCACTCACAAAAACTCTCTACAAATGAATCACAATCTATCAAATAATATCAGGGGGTAGATATATGTATTTCCCTATATCATACTCATATATCTATCACTTATTATCATATGAAACATGCCTAGTAATTTTCACATACAAAATCAATGCATAATAAATAAATATTACAACATACATCAATTCTAAATAATTATGTAATGTAAGGTATAAGCAAACATCATTTAATAATCAAATTGTTTCCAACAACTCAATTTAAACACTATCATGTATAGGTTATTTTTAATAAATGACATTTAAATTAGACATGTATATATGTCTAGAAGATAAAAATCCAAGAATATATATACACTACATAAATTTCACAACTCATCTCATTTTATTAACACACAAAATCACATAAGATATAATATTATCAAACTAATTCAACAATATAATCCAAATAAGTATTAAGATAGCTTATAAACACAAGTCAAGTATCCTAAGATTCTTCTATACTTATTTAATAGATTTCGTCTTTTAAAGCTTATTCCATTATTTCCTTATTGCATATAAATCTAATATTTTTAAATAATATAAAAGTACAATCTATATACATATATTTTTTATATGCATGTTCAACCATAATGATCATATTTATTAAAGAATCATTAAAAAATGATATAACATCAATAAATGTGTATTTAATATATATATATATATATATATATATATATATATATATATATATATATATATATATATATATATATATATCATCTCTTCACCAATTTTGTTATGATACACACTTATAATAGTCAAAAGTAATGTGGAATAAATGTAGATCAATTCAACACAATAGATACCAAGATGTCCAAATATTCAATGTATGTAGAATACCCTTAAGGTAGGGCAACATCAAAAATAATCCTTTAGGAAGGAATAACTCCACAATGTCTCTTCGAGGGAACAACCTCCAATATCCTCTTATAATAGAAGACTCAATGCTTACTTAATATATTTATAATGATAATCACATCTTTTATATAAACTTATAATGGATGGTTAACCTCCTAATTTAAATTTACGTCGACCATTACCCAATGCACTACTTCCACAAGTTACTCCATTACTATTATATTGGACCTATATAACTACTAAGGGGGATGTGTGCCATATGTCAGCATCTACATCAACCCATATACAATAATATATCATATCCCTAGGTACATATCATTACCTCCCTCTTTGACATGTTTCATCCTCAAAACATAAGAAGAAACTAAATAATGAGTATACTTCAAATTATTTTAGACTTGTCTCCAATCTTGATCTTTGAGCCACCCATATGTGATCATAGCAGGTGATAGCTCTCCACGTATGCTCCTTTGATTATGCTCATAATCATAACTATACTACTTTGGTATCCCTGCATAACTATTCCTCTTTTGATTTCATGTACAATATTTTGCTATGTTACTTTGATTCCATCCATGACCATAGTAGGTATTCTTCCATGCATAATCAGAGTGATTTCCCCATTCATTCCATGTTCCATAGATTGCTGCATTTTGCTGATTCCATACTTGACCATAGTAATTCTTATTTGGATTCCATGCATAGCCATAATGGTTATAAAGTTTATTTCCTTTATATCTAAAATGATTATTATTATGATAGTCCCTCATCTGGTTCCATGATTATTTTCTCTCATGATGATGAGGGTGTCTATATACCTCAAATTTTTCCACCTTATCTTCTACCACTTCCACTTTTTCCATCTCTATCTCTTGAGTAGATGAAGTTTCATTTTTGATTGTAGTATGTCTTTATCTAAATCTTCCTCATGCTCTTCATCACTTGTTTCAATCTCATCCTCATGATCTTCCTTGTCTATTATTGGTACCTTTCCCAATATGATATCTTGTAAAGTGACCTTTTTTTTCCTATGCCAAAACTTCATGAACTTTTTTTGAACATTAATATTGATTGTTCCCAAAGTCTCTAACCATGGATATCTAAGAACTATATCCATATCATCCATATCCCAAGCATAAAAATCTGAATGAAAAACATATTTTTTCATAATGAGCTTCAAATATTCAAACATTAAAATATTCTTACCCTCTACTTGAACCTCCTTGATATTATTTTCTTAAACATGTAGATGCTTGACCACATTCATGTTGATGAAGTTATACTTACTGTTAGGGTTTATGGACACAACAACCTTTTTATTTTGAATTCATTCATGAAATTGAAAAAATGACTTAGATTTCTTTGGAGCCAAATTATTTGAATCCTTATCATCCAGTTCTTCTTCTTCTTCTTCATTTGCTTCTTCTTCTACTTCTTCTTCTACTGATTATTCTACTACTAATACTACTTCTTCTTCTTCTACTGCTTCTACTTCTTTTTCTACTTCTTTTATAGCCCAATGATCTAGGAAGATCTGTTCCATTTCTTTCCATGAAGAAAACCTTTCTATAAATTTCAACTAATCAAAACAATGCAATGTAAGCCTAGACAAAAAAGGACATAATCATATTTGCCCAATTTTTTTTTTTTAATTTATTCTCCAAAAGTAGCCACCATTCTCTAGCATTGATATCATCTTCCCCTGAAATTTTTTGCAACTTCATGATTCACAAATAAAACTAGTGTTTATGAAACACTAAAATATCAATAACACATTCAAATCATATCAAAAATATCCCAAATTTTTACTGTATCTTCCTCCTATTATATTTTAACTTCAAAAAAAATTTATGAAACAATTTCACAAATTATGACCTGTAGAGTGAATAAATAAAAAATACTAAAATTTTAATAACTCACTCAAAACAATTCACAATATTCTAAAATTTTTATTGTATTTCTCTTGTATTTTCTTATAGATTCATTAAAAATTTAGAAGATAAAATCCTTATATTTCATAAGATATACCCAAATTAGTAAAAAACCTAAAATAGAAATAAATCCCACAAAACTCAAAAAAAAAACTCAATTTTTTTCCTATGCCTTCCTTAAAATATTATCCATATCTAGTAAAAAAAATTGTGCATAAATTCAAAACCAATAAAAATATATTGATGATTCCATAAAACTAGGGTTTCATCACCCACAAATTACCCAAATCGAAGCTCTGATACCACTTGTTACGATCCAAACTTATAATATTTAGAGATAAGGCATAATAAATGTAGATCAATTCAACACAATAGATATTGGTGTACCAAGATGTCCAAATATTCAATATATGTAGAATACCTTTAAGGTAGGGTAACACCAACAATACTCCTTTAGGAAGGAATAACTCCACAATATCTCTTCGATGGGACAACCTCCAATATTATCTTACAATAGAAGACTTAATTCTTACTTGATATCTTTAAAATGATAATCACCTCCTTTATATAGACCTATAATGGATGGGTAACCTCCTAATCCCAATGTAGGCCAACCATTACCCAATGCACTACTTCCACAAGTTACTCCATTACTAATATATTAGACCCATATACCTACTAAGGGGGATGTGTGCCACATGTCAACATATCCATCAACCCATATAAAATAATATATCATATCCCTAGGTACATAGTAAATTTTCCTTATTCAAGTTCATTTAAACTAATAGTATAACTAGTGAACAAATTGTCCACTTCAAATAAATATAGTCACTTATATAACTCTTCTCATAATTCCCATTATATTCTACAAATGTCCATAATTTTCCTAATGGAAACAAGTCTAAGTTTAGCTTATATCTCACAATATTTGTTTTATCCATGTATTTGTATACATAGTTAAGTATATTCATATTTATATGTATAATCTTTTACATATACCAATAAAATAAGTTTCCTAGGAACCACTATTATCAAATATGTACTTAGACTTCATCATTCTAACTCATATTAATAATATACAAGTTTTCTAAATCCATATATGTATATATATAAATAGACATGGATACATATATGTATATTTACACACACACACATTTGCATATACATAATCATTCAAATATATTATGCATTGTAGCTCAAATATCCCAACCTGAGTCCATGTAACTAAAATAATATAACATGTTTTATTTTTGATATATATTTATATATAAATAAATCTACCAAACAAATCATAACTTCAATGGTTTTATTATGTATTATATAAACAAATCTATGTTATTATATCACCTTTCTAAAAATTCATGAAAAGTATCACAAGTGCCAAGGTATTTATTATTAAAAACAAACTCAAATATAGTTTAATATAGATCATATACATCTTGCACAACCTATGTAAGGTTTTATCAAAAAATGATACAATTTAAGTTCCTAGGTCAAGCATATACATGCCTGGTCTCTATATAATCTAATTTTTTATTCAATATTGGAGCTCACCCTAAATTTGAAATTGATAAGGATGAAACAAGTATTAGGGTTTTCCCCATAATAACATCAATAAGGTCTTCTATTAAATAGTTTTAAATAGTTGTTTATCTACTTAAGTCTCAGGCTCAACTAGATTGAAAACATTCGATTTTCCTTTCTAAAAGGGTTTGACATCAGATCTATAAGCCTGTGGATGGAATTATGTTCCATCCCTAGGTCTACTGACATGAAAACATAGGTTTTTAATAAGAAAACATACCATTATATACACTCAATTGCATTTACACAAAAGGGCTTGACATCATGTTTATAGGAATGTGGATTGAACCGAGTTCCATCCCTAGGTCAATAAACATGAAACCCTAGTTTTATTTATAAAGTATACCATTACATCCATTCAAATTAGATACATTTAAAAATCATATCAAATAAACATATATTATCTTGTTCCTTATTAAGACTACATTTTTAATCAACCTAGAATTACAAATTCAAAGTTTAACCGATCTAGTTCTATAATGGGTGTTGCTTAAATGTATAAAATGGTGACTTTTTGTTCATGCCTACTAAGATTCATTATCCTTATAACTTCTCCATTCTCCTCTTTTCTTGTTATTATCATTATCCTTTTTCCATTCCACATCCATGTTTTTCATGGCTATTACACTCTTTTACTAAACTACTTGTTATCCATTATGAACTCACCTTTCATTTATGCCTAAAATACATATTTGGCCTAACTTTTCATAACCATTACCTTATTTTTTTAGTATGGCCACCACATGTAGCTTACTCATCATATATAATGGTGAAATCAACCAAAACATAACAACTATAACCCATTTTCATTATGCCCTAATTTCATTTCATTTAAAAAGTACATGGTCACTTAGCTTATTTAACCTTTTAAAAAATTTAAATGCATTTAATATCATTGCCTTGGGTTATTTTTACCCCATTTAACCTCCCCCTAGGTTACCAAAAGGGGCATAAAGGTACACAACATACACAAGATTAATGAACACCCTACACTCTCCTAAGAGTTAGAATATGTAGATGGTTTACCTTACATAAACTAATTCATATTAAGTTTTTATGGAAACATGACATTCAACACATAAAATTCACATTTTATGATAATAAAATGCATCAAGATAAGTAATGAACTCAAAATAAATGTAAATATGCCTCACTTACTACAAGGACAAATAATGCAAATAACACTTAACATTTTTGTAGAATACTTATTGTCATTCATTTCATCCAAGAAATCAAGAGTTTGGTGTGTGTGGGGGTTTGGTTTAGTCATATCTATCCCCAATGTTGATAGTTGTACCCTCCTCTCCTATGATACTCTCCCTTTACAAGAATATGTGAGGGTGAGACAACTCTGTAACCAACTGGATCACATAAAAGGTAGTTAGCATGAGTTTATAATAAAATAATCAAGTACTCAAAATATATAATTATGAATGAATTGCTATAATACAGATAAATCTATAAATGAAATCCTATTAAAACATGATCATAGAATATATTACATTCATAGCATATGTAAATTCCTCCAACATAACTGATCATGAAAACAAACAATATGGATGCCAATCATACAACATAAATATTGAGATATACTATGAAAATTAGAAACTAACAACCATTAGTTCTACATCCCATATTATTACTAATGTAGTTTATGAAGAATGGGACAATATGGGACATCCTTCCCCCTAAAATAGGTCTTCTCAATGAACTTTATTTGAAATAATAGTTATATAAATAATTCATAATGTTCATTAGAAAAATGATTTAAATAAATGAGGAAACAACCCTAAACAATTCCTCATAATCTTCCCATGTAGCATTGTATTTAGAGTATTGGTCCCACTAGATCTTGCAATGTGTACTTTACTGTTATGCAAGCTAAGCTTATGAGTATCAATTACTCTAATTGGTTTTATTGTGACCACCGTTGGATTTAGAACTTATAATGCTTTTAAGTCTAAAACATGTGAAGGATTAGATATATATTTATTAAGATAATATATATGAAAAACATTATGCATTTAAGCTAAAGCTCATGGTAAAGCAAGTCTATATGCTACATAATTGATCACTTCTAGAACCTCAAAGGGTTCCACATATCTTGGTGACATTTTTCCTAATTTTCTAAACTTAATAACACTATTTTGGGGTTTGAATCATATAAAAACTTTATCTCCAATTGAGAATTACCTTGTTATTTTTACATCATCATAACTTTTATTCCTATCATTGGATTTAGCTAATATCTACCTTATTAAATTTACTTGTTATGCCATTTCAACAAGCACATAAGGTCCAAAGACCACTCTATCTTATAGCTTAACATAGATGATTGGTGTTTTACACCTCTTACCATATAATGCCTCAAAAGGAGCCATTTTAAATGCTAATTGGAATGAGTTGTTATAAGCAAACTCAACTAATGGTAGGCATTCATCCCATTTGTATTATTGGTTAATGAAATAAATTTATAAGAGATCCTCCAAAACATGATTCACTTTTTTGGTTTGTTCATTTGTTTATGGATGGTAAGTTATACTAAAGTTCAGCTAAGTACCCAATTCTAAATTGAGAGTTTTCATAAACTTTAAGGTTATTCTAGGGTTCCTATCTTATATGATCTTTTTTGAAAACTCATTTAATCCATATACATTCTCTAAAAACATTTTGGTGAGCATTGATGCATAATTTATTAGATTACCTTGAATAAAATGATCTAACTTTGTGAGTTTATTCACTACTACCAATAACATGTCCTACAATGAGCTAAAGTGACTTCATGCTCCAATCTCCTTTAAAGCAACCATTAACAAAGAGTGGAGAAAGCCTTGTGCTTATGAATGAAAATTGTAGGTTTTGGTTTTGAATGGATAAGATTTAAGGGTTGTAGAGATTTTATGCATGGAAATAGGATCCAATACCTTCCTCAAACATTATAAGGTTAATCAAACCCTCCTTATTTCCTTAACATGAAAATATAAGGAATGAAAGTTCTTCAATATAATTTTTTTAAAGAAATTGTAGGTTTTCCAAAGGTCTTTTTTCAAGTTTTAGAGCCTAGCATGGGTATTAAAGGAAAAAATAGGGTCACATGGGGTCCCCTCATCATCCTCAAGCCCTCACATACCTTAAAGAAGATAACCAAACTCACAATCCTCTAAATATAGCAAAACTAATCTAACATCTTACTTGTAAGCACCTCCAGGAAATTTTCAGCAATGAGCCATCTTAGTTCAAGAGTTGCATAGATCAGTATGAATATTGGAGGGTATGGAAGATGTGTTAAAATATCATATACAAGTGTTTATAGGCAATAATAAGGAAACAATGATATGAACAATCCTAAAAGCATTCCTGAAACAACCTACAGATAACTGGAAGAAGGCACAATTAAGAGTTTGAATGAATTTCTCTAAGTGAATGAAAAGGAATGAATAATGGAAAAGGTTATGAGGTATATTAGGAAACATATTGAGTTATTAAACTATATTTATAATATTTAAATCACTTTAGATGGTTGAAGAGTTGGTAGATAATCCTAAACCCCTATTAAACCCTAGATCCTATGAATCTACTTTTAATGTTTTAGAGCTTGCTAAAATGAAATAAATGATCGTTGAAGGATATAAAGATGATTTTAAATATCCTATATGATCACCTAAATAAAATTTTTAGGTTTAAATCCCATGGAATATATTCTTAGTGTCTCCATGAGGTTCAAGTTTGGAGATAACCTCTACATGCCTACACAAAGAATGAGGTTTTCAATGTATTTTAAGATGTTTTATCTCCTAATGAAGGGGCCATAAACTAGACAAATAACTCTCACCTTGCATCAAATACACTCTAATAAAGTTTTAGGCCTATGGGATCCATTGGTAGTCATGATCAAGAGGGTTTCAAGTTTAAAAATAACCTTGTTGGATTATTTTAATGATCTAAAGTATTTTGTTTATTTTTAGTTAGTTTGATTTATTAGTAAAAAAAAGTTGGTTTATGATAAAAGTTAGTTTAACTCGTGTAACCACCCCATGAATCCTTTTAAGATTTCACATACTTTGTAAATGCATAATGAGTGAATACATTTTAATATTTTTATGTGCAAATTTTTGTTCAATATGTAATTTTTTTATCATTCCTACTATTAAGTAGGCTAATAGTAGTATCAGAGCTTGGAAATTTGAAGAAGAGGAGAAAGAAGGAGATGCATAAAAAATTTGGTGTATAGAGTGCAAGTTACTTTGGTATGTTAAATACAACTGTATCATCCCAAGCTTGACATCTCAAATCTTTTATTTAATTTAGATAATCTTCAATAGTGAATTCATCCAAGGTTTCAGTTAATGACTCCAAAACTAGCATAGAATAAGGTCTTTGAAATCTTAAAAGTATTTGGCATTCAATGTCCATCTTCAAGAGAAAAGTAGACCCATAAGTATTCAATAGAATATTATGCTTCATTTCTATCTATCTTTTCTATCCACTACTTTTAGACATTTTCATGAAGGATTTGAAGTGGGTGTGATGTGATGATGTCACTCTTGATGCTAAGAAGGATAAAACACAATGTATTGTGAATACCTCCTAATTGATGGGATAATGACTACTCAAGTAGATCATGTTTATCTAGTTATGAGTGTATTCTCATTTATCCTAAACCTATATCTATAGATTGTTTGAAGTAATACCAATATGATCTTTATGTAGAATATTGTTTTGAGAATTGAATTTGATCAGAGAAATACTAAGCATCATAGCATTTATAGAACATAGAGGACATATAAAATATAAGCTCATATTTATTGGTTTGATTGAAGTGTTGAGGAATAATAGAAAGAATCCAAACCTCTGGCTTCATTATTTTTATTAACACCATAAAGTAGATCAAACTATGAATAGTAATTGAACTAATTACTTATGTGAGCCCTCATACCTACTACTGCTACCACCTTTTTCATTAATAAGGAAGAGATATGGAAGAATTAACCATCATATGATGAGAGGTTGAGGCATGATAGAATAATATATTAAATTTTTCAAATACCTAAAAGTCATCATGGTCTCCACCAAATAAAGGTGCCAATGAGAATAAAAATTAAAGTACATTTTGAAAACATTTTATACAACATATTAATATTTTTTGATACAAGTTTTACCATATTTTTTTTATTATCTTTCATTTTAAAACTAAGGCTATATAAAATTTATTACCATTTGTACACTTAGATTGTTCAAAAAATAAGTTAGCTAGATTTATTTTACTAGTTCTTTATAAAAGTGGAGATACAAGGTTCAAAACCCATTGGTACGTATTTTTGATCAAACTAAGTATTTTGATATTATTTTTTGTATAAAGGGTTTATAATAGAATATTATATTTTAAAAATTATTTGTAAAGATTAGAGGTGACATAAGGGTGTAAGTCACGTAAACACTTGTGACACTCATTGTAACATTTATGACCAATCATTTGTTTGTGTGAAGGTGGTCATGTGACCAACAAATTTATAATTTTTTAGACATTTTGGATAAAATAACATGGTTTATTTTATGTTTTGTATTATATATATATATATATATATATATATATGATTTTTGTGATAAATGTATTCATTGATGTATAAAGGTACATTATCAGTGGAAACTAACACCTTTCAAATGACAATTTTCACAATACCACCTCATGCTTGTATTGTCGACAAAAAACTCATCCTCTTTAGGTCCATTAAGATCCTAATAATTGACAAAGTGTAAGTGTCAAAATAGAGGTTGTAGGATCTATTAGAGGATGGAGGATAATTACCCTATATGATTATCTATTCACTTGGAGTTTGGGTTCATGCTTGAATAATAATTTTGGCTTGTGTTCTTACTTTCAGTTCCATTTTTAGCTTTCTATATTTGATATTCATGACATGGAATATATAGAGTTAGCTTTTATTTTTTCTTTTGATTAAAAAATTCTCACGTCTTACTTGATAAGGGAGAATATTTAGGCATTGGTTAGACTTTGATCAATCATTAAGGATAGTATGAGTTAATAAGGGTTGCTAATACCAGTAGTGTTGAGCAAAGGTTATCAATATTTATTGGGAATCATGAAGATGTGCCATATAAATTATGGGTTTGTCACTTGGATGGATTTTTGTGTGGGACCTTATGTGGTTTGATATGCTAGATCATGTTATACTATAGTATGGTATGATGATCATTGGGGATGAGCAGACCTTGATTATGTTCATCAGCCTTTTTTTGCCACAACTCATAGGGTTGGGATTCTTTATGGAGTGACATAATTTTTGGTTAGTGACAGAGGTACAATGCACCACTTACAGTTGTGATAGAGTTCCTTTGATGATTTCAGAGTCATTATTCCAATTCATTAATCTACTATACCCCTTTGGATCAAGGGGGAGTTTGTTAGATTATTTTAATGATCCAAAGTATTTTGTTTGTTTTTAGTAAGTTTTATTTATTAGTAAATAATTTGGTTTATAGTAAAAGTTATTTTCACCCATATAACTACCATATGAAGCCTTTTAAGGTTTCACATACTTTGTAAATGCATAATAAATGAATACATTTTAAAATTTTTGTGTACAAAGCTTTGTTCAAGATGTAATTTGTTTATCATTCTTATTGCTAACTAGGCAAACAAAAATATATAGGTTTCAACTAGGAAAATGGGATTTGTAGGCACTAATGGTTACTATAAATATTTAAATAAAGTGAAAAAGTTGAACAATCACCTCCACATGCTTTAAGATAGTCTCATAGAGGGTTAGGGTTACAAACATGTGTGTAGGCATGGAAAGTAAGAAACATGAACACAAAATCTAAAAATTGACCTAAGAATCCTCCATACCCTTTGACCATGTTTTTGAGGAGTTTTGAAGGCTTTTTAAGGTACATGAATAGTTTTTGGGGATCTTCAAGATCACCAACATGAAGGTGACATGGTGACAGGTTTGTATGATGTATTCAATAAGTTTTAGGCCTAAAAGTGCAATGTTAAGAGTTATAACATGGTCATAAAAAATTGAAAAACCCAAAAAAAAAGATCATGAATTTGACATTGCACACTCACCTATGGGCATGAATAAGAATTCATTGATATCATAAGCTTTTTGTAATTTTCTTTAGTGACTAGGTATAAGCTACCTTATATTTGTCACCTATTTTAATCATGATTGGGTTTCCAAATCCGTATGGAAGAGGAAATGAAAAAACCATAAAAATATAAATGGCATATCATAAAAGAAACAAAATTCAATGATTTAAAGGCAAAATGTTATATTAAAAAAGTTTGATCACACCAAGAGACATAATATTCATTTGGCACATCTCTTATTCTAATTGAAGCTCAAAATCCATAGTTATATTTATAATATATCCAAGGTCCATTGGGGTATGGTAGGTCAATAGACTATGGTAGGAGGTCTCATTATCATTTACTATCTAGTGCCACCTAATTTCTCACACAAGTACCCAATATTTGTAGTAAACCAATGGATTTGTAAGGGGTTCTGAGAAATGGGGAATAAGTTATGTGAAGGTATGACCAATTTAATTTTTATGCATAAAAATATTCTCATGGAATGATATACATAATTCAATTGTTAGCTCAAGATTTATGTTTTATAGTCGAAGCTTTTTAGTTCCTTGATGTCAATAATTTTTAGCACTTTCATACTTGTATAGTGTGTCTCATCATTGCTAAGGATTTCCACATAACCCATGTGGCATCTCACACTCCTCATTCATATACCATTATCCTTGATATCACCCATTAGGGGAATTTGGGTTTTACATTCCGCATTGAAGTTATTGAAGATGCATTTGAAATTTCAAGAATTTATTTTTCAATTTCATAATTTGATTGACATTGTTAATTTGAAGTGTATCCATATGATTCATGGTTTGCAACAACATTTGATTAGTATTGAGAGTTTTTTTTACTAGTAGAGGGAGCTTGAGATGCACTAGTGGTTGTATTTATGTGAGTATTAATATGAGTGGTTTGAATAGGTATAATAGAGGAAAGACCTACAATGGTAGTGGCTATAGTAGGCATGGTGGAAAAATAATGAAGAGGAGAAGTCATGTACTAACTTGCCCCAAATCTTGTAGAAATGATATGTGTAGGTAAAGGGGGACATATTATATGGGGTCCCATTATAAGGTTATAAATAATTATAGGATCCTTGACTTGATGTGGAGGTTGTAATTAATAAAGAAGATCATTTCAAAAGCATACTCAAGGTCACTCTCATCCTCAACTATAGGCATGTATAAAGTAAACTTAAAAGTATCAAGATGTTGAGTAATAGGGATAAAATTATAATATGTTACTCTAGTAGTAATGTGAATATTGTTTTTATCTTTATTTTTGATAATATTTTATAACTTTATGGGAGTTAATCAAATCCATCATATCATGTTGTGTTCTCTATTTGAAATCATCAAGGATATACTACATGATGGAAGGTTGGAGTGGAAACTAAATTGGGCTAGTTAAAGAGAATAAAATACAAAAAAATCAACTGTATTGGAAGCCTTAGTGAAGTAGAATAGTTAAAACTATATCAAACTATTCTATGTATTTTGTTAACAAAAACATTTGAGAAATATATTGTATTGAGTAATGTGATGTAGTCTAATGGAAAACATAGGATATATTGTGTAAGTGAACCGTATCAAACTGTTTAATTTAGTTACACAACTGTGAGATAACTAACATACTTTATCAATTTGTTCAATATATTTTATTCTTAAAGGATTGAAAATAACATGAATAAACTAGGTTGAGCTATTTAATGCATTTTTTAGGATAAAGGTATGAGAAAGATATATTATAGCTAATATATATTGATCTATTTGATATATTTGTAAAGGAAGTGGGATAAGATGCAATAAAAATAGATTTTATCAAGATACTCAATACACTCAAGGATGTATAAACATGATATTATATCAATATGGTCAATGTAATCTACAAACATAAGAGACTATATCAATTTACATGATGCAGTTTGAAAACTCAGGTACTTATATTGATTCTAACTAATGTAGTTACAACACAATAAACAAATGGATTTATCTTAGATGATTCAATTTAAAATAAAAAATACAATAGCATTCAAAAAATTACAATATAACTATTTTACTAACTAGTTTTTTGAAAAAAAGATCAAGTAGATGTACTAACAGATTTGACTGCTTATTAGTATCTCATAGATACTAGCTCATACATTAGATAGTTTCAATGTAATGTTTAAGAGAAATGAATATGGATGAAATACTATGACCATATAACACTAACCCTATTATTAAGGGTAAGATGAGAATAACTTCCTGATGCTAACTACTAACCTATGTACTATATAATTATACAAATGGATGGCTTCGTAAAGTTCAACAAAAAATGAATCCTAGGCATTTATGATATGTTGTGAGACACATGGAAACTAAAGTATGTGTTTATCTCTATAATATGGATACAAGTATTGGGATAATTACCTCATGCCATGATGTTTATAAATAATTTACAAGGATTATAAATAGAACATCATGCAATCCTTCACAATAGTAACTAAGTTGTTTGAAAACTACTAGAATAAAATTTATAAGGAAAACCAAATAAATGGAAAATAAATTTCAAAAATTAATGTTGAAAATTAATTTTAAGCATTCAATGAATTTAAATAAATAGGCAGTCAAATTGAAATTAAATCTGTGATTAGATTTTGAAAGGAAAAGTAATTCACATTGATTATGATTGAAAATATAAAGCAAAAAGAACTATATTGATGATGGTCGATGTAGTTATATACATAGTACAAAATTGTATCGAGTAGATTGATATAGTCTATGTAAATTAAAATTAAAGAAAAGGTATATGAATAATTTTAATAAGTTGAATCATATAATTAAAAACATAAAAGTATATAACTAAATCAAGTAGGTTAATATAGATTATCAAAAATAAAATGAAATACAAAACTAGATTGGACAGATTGATGTAGCTGACTATAAGTTTTTAGACATAAGTAAAAATGTAAATATATAATGAAATCAAAAAAAATGATGTACGTAAATTAATATAGTTGACTAATAAAGTGAATTAGATATAGAACTCTATTAGCTAGTTTCATAGGATGATATATTTGGCTAGAAAAGACAAACTACATATCTAGAAATAAAACTAAGTCATGCTATCTAAAAAATTTATTGTGAAATAAACAAAGATAAAAATATTCCACATTATTTTATATATTTTTCTATAGCTGAAAATTATAGATGATATATATTGACCTATTCAATATAGTTCACTGATAGAAAAATGAAATAAAATTAGATAGATATTATTTGATACAATTTGATGTAGAGGTGAAAGTAATGGTTAGTTTCACCAGAATGTATGTAATGAGCTATAATTGATCCATAAATATCAAAACTAAAGATATGGATAAGGAGAAGGTAAATCAAGTAAATCCCATTGATACTTAATGTAGTAGTAAAGGGATCACCTACAAAAAAATGTAAATAAAATGGGTTCCAAAGCATCTAGGCAATCAACACAATGCAATATCCCTAACTAGGTCTCTATTTAGAAAGTAATAAAATATTTCAATTAAATAATATAATTAAATGGAAGGTTAAAAAATATATTAAAATGGGTAAGGATCCATGGTAGGAAAATGGAGGCCTAGGCTACCTAATATGGATAAATGGAAAGTTTTAATAATCCTATAGCCACACTAAGTTTAATTGTAGAGATAATTCAAATAAAGAGATATGAATTAATTAACCAAGTAATTATGAAACTTATATTTATCAAAAGGAAAGATCTAGGGTTAGTTTACAATAAAGGAAATGTACTAGTGTATGAAATTACTAGTTGCCTTCTATTTGTTTTAATGACATCCTAAGCTCATGTAAACTAATGAATCAATTATACGACTGATAAATAATATTATGGGATTTTTCATTATCACATTAAAAAATGGACTTGCTTTATTAAATAGTTGATTAATTATTTTGATTACTCTCTTTACACTAAAACTTGGTCAAAATTTTAGAGGGTATTTCACATATTTATCTCCCCATGGCAGGTGCCACTTATCGATTCTAAATATACTAAAGTATATAGGACAACCCCTCTAAATTTATAATTTTATTTTGGTGTTGGTCCAAGTTGAGTAGCCAAGAGTATAATGTATTATATTAAAAAAGTGTTTTAGTTAATTTAACTAGTGTATATCATAGGATATTTAGTAGCAATTTTCTAGGATTTAGTGATATATTATTATTTTTGTATATTCTCTTCTATTTTCATAGTAATCCCTTGAAGTTGATTTTTAATAAGTTGATTACAATCTATGAATTGTGGAAATAGATACAATCAATAAAATTTGAAAATTAATTATATTATATTCTATTGTGATAATTTAAATTATGTTTTTGATTGTTAAGAATGGAAGAAATTATCAGAGATAAAATATAATTTCTTTCCTTACCAAGATATATTTAATCTTTGGGGAACATTATGACATATGGATATTTATATCTAATTGGATTTTTTTACATGTTATGGTATAGTTCCATGTATTAGTTTACTATGGAAATAGAGAGACATGATCATATTTTATGGTTGAATTATTTTTATGGATTAATATGAGCTTCCCTAATGCATAACCAATTTTTACACAATTCATATTTACCTATTTTTATGGATGTGTATAAAAGTTTCCTACACCAACATTGGTAATTAAGAGGTTTCTTTTAATCTCTTCTAAATAGTAATTAATTAATTCCCCTTTATACTCAAGCACATCCTTAGTGGTTGAAACCAATTACTTATATAATTTATGCCCTAAGTGGGCAACATAAGGATTTATATTGGGCCTCTGTTCTAGGAATGACAAGATGTGGATTAGTGTTGGTTTTGTAGAGGTGGTTGTGTAGCATCTCTATATCTATTTTTCCCTAAGTGGGTTTCTTAAGGATATTCATTGGCTTACATTATGATTTCCTAATGATATGAAATTAAATAGTTTATTTAAGATTCTACTAAATTTTATTTTACCTTGAATTTTGGCTTTATTTATAATCAATAATTAATTATTATATTTAAATATGAGTATTTGTATTAAATATGACCCATCATTTGATTCCATGAATAAAACTAGAAACACTTAACATGATTTTAACCATGGCATCCCATTGGGCATAATTCTACTAAATGATACAACTAGCTTCATATCTTGTATAATTCTCATTAGAACAAGTTGTGGTGGCTATTTCTCACCTACCCCAAAATTATAGTTAATAAATAATGTTTGGTAAAATTATTTCACTTCTTTATTCATAGGGTTGGCAACATATAAGCTCTAGATCTCCTAGTGAGTCTTCCTCTAGAATGGATTAATAATATGATATTATTCCATAAATTTTAATTTAGAAATTTTACCTTGGAAAGTTATTCATGTTGTCTCTCATGTCTTTCTTGATTGGATTTATTCATTTAGGCAAGTGTTTGAAATTATTGGATTGCCCCCAATTTCATATGCTAAAGTAAAATAGTCATTCTAAAAAACATAAGGTGTCCATTAATCATAATCATTATTCTACCTCAAGCATATTTAACCTATGAATATGTGTGGGTAATTTGGTTTAACTTTAATTTTTTTTCCATTATTTCTTGATTCAAATATGATGCTTGATTCGCTAGCTATTTATAAGTTTTTTGAAAGAGCTAATAGAAATCACCAATTAATTTATACTGGTGTAGAAAATTTTCCAAATAGATGCCAATGAAATTATACCTAAACTTTAGGATTCACCAAGATTTTATAGAAATATTTTAGGGGTCCATTATTAAAATTATCCCTTTGAATAGGACTTGTCAATCATCAATCTCCCTCAACTAATGTTGATTTACAAGAGATTGTTGTGGTTGTAAGGATATCAATGTGAATCAAGCTCTATGATAAAAGGAATCCTACTATTACATCCAAGATTCCACAAGATAGGTTTTTCACTCCAAGAAAAAATATAAATAATAAATCCTCCAAACATAGACTTAGGATATAAGTGCAAGTAATAACAATAAAAAATAAGGTGACACTCTAACAATTATAAAAGCAACAAAACTAGGGACTCAGGTATAATTATAAATTATCTCCTTGGTGCCTTAGATAATATAATATTCTTAGGCTTTTGTAATGGAATAATATGATTTTATAAAAAAGTGATCTCTGAGTCTAAAGACTGATGTTACTTTTGTAACTCATGTAATAAATTAATCATCTTTGTAAATGGATGTTTTTTGGTTTCATAAGTATAATCCATAGGTATTTCAAACTAAAAATTCATATTTGTACCATCAAGGAATGTTGGAAGGGTTTAATGGCTACCTAATTTTTGTATAAAAGTATGATCCACCTTACCCTTTGAAGAGGGGATAACATGAACCTATTTAGAGGGGTATAAGTTGTCATCCTCCTTTAATTTTTAAAGTGGAATAAGATCCTATTTTACCTTTTAAAATGTTACAAATATAAAAATGAGGACTATATAAGAGAGGCATATAAATTCTAGAGATCAATCCATATTGCACATAGTTTATGATAATCAAGGATTAGTAATAGGAAAATAAATTAGGAAACCCTAGCTAGCCTAAGGTTTTATGTTCAAAGGTTAGGTTCACCAATTGTCTAACCCTAATTTAGATTTTGGAATCCTAACCTAGGTAGATAGGGTTAAGGATATAGAAATGATAGGGCACAAGGGTGAATATCATATCTACAGTAGGCTAATTAATGTGCTAAACTCAAATGTACCATATGATGAATTTATAAAATTGATATAGAATATTAATGGAAAGTAAAACTATGATAGATATATAAATGAAATAAAAGAGAGTACATAGCTAGTTTTGATGTGAATGTAGATCTAGATCTAGTATAAGCATAAATAAAATAGGAAGATAGTTCTGAATCAATCATCAGATTTTAGATTTGGTACCTCTCACTCTCTAGACACTTACATCAGCTTGGGACAATTATGTCAATGCTAGTGTCTAAATTCAATGCTAGTGTAATATATAAAATATCTAATCAAATAGGATGTGACCACCTGGATGATTTTGGGTTTATCTTTTCCTTTACTCTAGTGCATTAAAATTTGGGTCATGGACTATCATTCCTAGTGAAATGGAAAAACCCTAGCTTTCCATCTTCAATGTGACCTTGGGTACAAATGGGATAGTGAGAAGATGGTGTTGAGATGACCTAAAATGACCGCACTATTAAAGGATAATGGCTACATAGAAAATATCTTAAAGAGGGCCTCAAAATCATGTAGTTCTCTCCTACATGTTGGCTTGTGTACAAATCATGGAATGTGTGTAAAACAAGTAAAATAATGACTTAGCTTGTAACTTGGTAAATATGACCTTATGATTGCTCTTTAGTAATTCAAACCTATAGTTTGAATGTTACTTTTATTGATATCATAATAGGTTAGAATAGGAAAGTTTTTAGTAACTTGAGTTCTACTTGAGTGCTCTTTTGGTCTAATTTCTAGGTGTTCCCTAGGTGAGGAAAAATGAGGGTTGATATTGTATTTATAACAATCATATATAGATATAAGTCACATAAAAACACTTAGGATGACCATTGTGATATGTTTCATTTTAAAATTAGATGATTTTAGGGCACTAGACACTTACATTAGGATAGGATAGTAATTTAGATGCTACTATCTATCCCAGATGTTAGTGTCAATGGAGAAGGAGAGTAGGCATAGGCTCAAAATTTGTAGAGATATAAGATAAGTACATTTTAAGCATTCTAGGTAAGATGAGATGTTTGTGTCATTAATATAAGATTTCCTAGACTAATAAATAGGCCAAAAGGCACAAGATATTATAGATATGAGGCTTGTAGAAGAAAGGCATGTGTAGAACTACGAGGAACAACTAGGGTCTAATTTTACTAAGTGTACAAGATCGAGGTGATATATAATCACAAAGTACTATCTATAGGTAATGATGCTTCTTAGATAAAGCATTTGATAGATGTTCATAATTTAATTTGGATATGTGAAGAGGGGAATTAGAAGCTAATCATGCCCCTAATTATGGTATGAGGGAGAGTTGTGCCAAGTCCATTGAGAACATTGAATCTAAATTTCACAACTCAAGTGTCAAAATAATCTCGCTAATATCACCTAAGTCATATGGTGTAACCATATAAACCCACCATAAATGAAATTAGTGCCAAGTCCATTAAGAGCATTGAATATCAATCACACTAATCAAAGGAGATAACTTATATAATAGATAAAATTTAAAATAGTGCATCTTTGTAAGGTCAATGCATGAATACCATATATGTAATTTGGTGCATTTACATGACATATGCACCTCAAATGTGTTTCACGCTGAAGTATCTATGAAAATGTAATCTCTGCTCTATAAATTGTGTATAATGTGTCACAAATTTGAAACATTTTATCCCAAATCTATACCAAATACATAATATTTTATCCCAAGTGTATATATGAATCGTGTAAGCTATATCAAATTCTACTAATTTGGTCAGATGTATGCATGTGGACTCATGTATCTATGATATGCCCTTATTGATATTTTCTCCCTTTTTAGGTGAGGAGAATGAAAAGTTATAGTCACATTATCTGAAAAGGATAAAAAAATATGTTTTAGTTGTGTCAATCATGTAGTAAAGAACATATAGTGGTATCATGTTGAAGTATATGTATCAATGAAGATCTTTGTATCAAAACATAACAAGCCATAAAATGCATGATATGGATCATGGAAATGTCTAAAAGTAACAAACTCAAAAAATAATTGAGAACACACATAAGAGTAGTTAATGTCACCAAAAATAAGGGGCATGTTAAAATTTCACACACTCAAGGGGAGGACATATTCAAATGTCCACACAAAAATAAAAAAAGACTCAAGACACTGTGGCTAATAAACAAGGAATATATTCAAATGTTCCATAATCAAGATAATGAAACAAATAAGAAGTAAACTCAAGTAATCCATATGAATAGATTAATTAAGTGATATAAATAACTAACATAAGAATGTCATACTAGTCCCTACATACATATGTTAACAAAATGTCCTGTAGAATAACATATCAAGTACACTATGTAATATAGTAGCATGAGTATAGGCATGTGTAAATTTTAGTATATAAGGTCAATTTTATAATGTAAAATGGTCATAGAAAATAGAATGTCTATCAATCATGATCAATATAAGTAATATTCCCCAAACATAGTGTGTTATGCACGAATAGGAAAGGTCCAACATGTGCATGTGCATGCATCATGGATCTAATGTATACTTGTATCACACTGAAGTACCTATGAAACATATGTGTGAATAAAAATGATATGCTATCTACTAACATAAATATAAAATCATATGTAAAAGCTAGTAAACATGTGAAATGTGATATATTTTTTTATTGAATTTTTTCATATTAGTATGATTAGTAAATAAGCTAAAGACAAGGGAAAAGTGACACTAGAATGCAAAGGGCTCATCCAAGGGATGTATTTGTGAAGAAACTATGTCATGTGTGTTATAAACCTCAATTATATTTCAATATTCATCATAAATATTAGTTATTTTCTTCCAATCATCTCATGCATAGCCATAATTATCATAGGAAAAGAACAGCTTATTAGATTATTCTTGAACTTGTGATATACCATTTTGAAGATCTATGTATGTAAAACTAGTTACACCATAGATTACAATTTATTTCTTAAAATTTTGTTTATCTTGAGTATGTTAATCATTATCAAAATGTTACATCTCATTATGGAATATAAAAGAGTCATGAATCTCTTATTGAACACTAGTAAAATATGTAATTTGTGCTCTGACTTATTGATCTTTTTGAAACATTTCTTGCTCTATTTTTGCCTTCTGAATATTTTCTTGCTCTAATTTTTTAATATTAAACCATTTTTACTCTAAATTTTCATGTTGGGTTCATTAAATGTTTATCCATTTTTGAAAATAAGGATTAACATGAAAGAGAGTAGCCTAATCAAGCAAGGAGTAAACTACTCCAAAAAGTAGGCCAATTAAATGAATTTAGATTCTGTTGATATTCTGATAAGATATACTGAATCTAAGCATATGCCAACTATGGAAAGTATAAAATTTAATATTCTAATAATAAAAACACAAAAAATAAATCATAATTAGTTTTATACAATGATGCATATGAATATTTTAATAGTGTAGTTGTAGAAGTGGATTGTTTGAAGATTTAGATCCCATCTTCAGATTCTAGATATTTGTTTTCTATCAGCCCAGAAAATTATGTTACCTTATGGACACTAATGTTGATACTAGTGTCCTGATTCAACCACTAGTGTTTTATACATAATATTAACACTTTTTAAAAACGTCTACCTGCCCTTAATAGGGTTGACTATCACCTTTATGATTGTCTATTTGGATACATGCTATCCCCCTTATCTGGGCTTGTGTGTGAAAAATGGTGTAATATGCTATATACGATTGCATGCAGTGATCTAGGTTGTAATTTTTAAAATATTTTTCATGGGATATTATTTTTATTATTCAAACTTGAAATAAGACCATTCCTATGGCTGATTTAGAAATAGGATAAACAGGGAAAAATAGCTTGGTTGTGTAATTAATTTTTAGTAGTGTAGTGTAAGCTTGAGAGGTGCTTGCTAGATGAATAATGAGTGAGATTTAACTTATTTTTATACCACACATTTTGAAATGTTTATCATGCAAGGTTTAAATTAAATAAATAGAGTGACCCATACATATCAAAATATTTGTAAATTTGAATGTGTATATAAGGTACAAACACCTACATTAGAGTAGGGACACTAGCATTGACACTAGTGTCCAAGTCTTAACACAAGTTACCATGAAGATATAAATTTATTGACATTATGTAACCAAAACTAAAGGTTATATATAAGGTTTTAAGTATATTATATGCTAAAAGTGATTTTGATAATCAAAATATCTAGGTTAGACTATAAGATAAGCATTTAAGCACAATAAAATGGCAAACATGAGCCTTTGGACTATAAAGAAAGTCAAGAATTGAAGGGTAGAGCCATGACTAATATTTTCCAAATTCACAAGACTATTTTAAATATAAATCCATATTTAAGTATCTAAAGGGCCATTTTTATGCCCCAATCATGATCACATATATAATCAGTGTGAAGTGTAATAACAACCTATTACCATTCAATTGTAACTATATTATTGTGTTTATGTACATGCATTAGTATCATGATTTATGAATCTATACAAAATAATATAGAATCCTATGCATCTACATATTGATTTTTAAAACCTATATCTCAAATGTATGTGTATGTTAACATTTGTAATTATGTTAATATAAACTATTATGCATATGACCATGCATATGCAACCAAGTGTATATGAATATGTGCTCAATTATTTATAAAATGAATACATATACATGGCATATTCCCCATATAATTTGTATCAATGTGTTAATATCTATCATTCATATGAATCATATGATATTTAAACCATCTAAATCTCTAAAATATGTGAAATTTATACTCTACTTTGATTTTATGCTCATGAAGACTTTTGTCTCTATGACAAGCCCATTATAATGCCCCTCTTTTGAGATGAGGGATGTATACTATAAGTCACTCATCTCAAAATAAGAATAAATTGTATCATTTCATATGCAAAAATAACATCATGTAATATCATTTGATCATGCAGAGAATATGTCATCATAGTAATGTATGTGCCAATCAAGGTATGTATGTAACATATATATTGCAAGGCATGTAAGTGTCATGTATAGATAAATGTATAAATGAAACATGTATTATAAGTTTTTAAATGAATAGGAATATGAAATAAGAGTGGATGATATAAATTATGGCACCCCTAAATGTCAACAAGCTCAATAGATGCAATTTATAGTTTAACACATAAAGCCAAAGGCCACATACAAGGGACATAAAATTTTACAACAATCAAGGCCAAAAACCCACATATAATAGGATACAAAAAATTTCACAAACAAGGGAAATCAATGATGTCTCATCAAGAAAGGCCAAGGGCCACACACAATAATCATATAGAAATTAAATTCTATGATGTAAAAGAGTAACAAAATCAATGGAGCATAAAATAAGGAACTCATCTAGACCATCCATATACATCACAATAAAATGGAATTGTATGTATCATTGTGTAATAAATGATTAAATAACAAGGCATGTGTAAGCAATAAATATGGATAAACATATTAAAAAGGTCATAGAAAGAAATAATCTATAATAGTGAAACCTATGAAAAAATATGCTCCTAATATCGACATGGCCATATTGTAGAGGAAAAACCAACATCTGTATGTCCATGTGTAACTTGTATTCTTTCATATCACTCAAATACTATGAAATTCATGTGTGTATGTAAATGATATGAAATCTATCAATATTGTGATAAATAACATATGCAATTAATGTAAATTAGCAATCATTTCATGTTCAAGTCCTAATTTTAGTTTTTTGAACATTTGAACATTGTTATATTTTATGATTATTTGATTTTTTTGTATTTTTAGAATATTTTAAACTTCAAAAAAATAACCAATGATGTACTCAATAAGAGGGACATGTAAAGTTATTGTATAGTTTAGGGATAATCTATTGTGGATGGGAAGTATCAACTAGGTATGGATCAAAATGTGATGTAGGGCCACATTGTATACCGTGTTTATCATGTTAAATGATTATGGATGTCAAGATATCATGAATGTATTTATAAGGCCAAGGAATTGGTGGTGTCTACTCTAAAATATGAGGGTGTTTCACTTATGTTTATTGTGGAGCATGTTTAACTATCCACATAAGTAACTTAGTATCTACTATAGATATGGTGGCCTCTATGGTCTCTAAATAACTCTTTGATGTAATTGATGTGGAATAACTTATTTTATAGAAGAATATTATATATTTGTAATAATAGACTCTTTATGATGATCCTAAATAAGCATGTCAACCATATTTGATATATGATCCTAGATAGTGGTACCATCCATATTTAAATAATTATCTTGAATATGTGTATCAAAAAATTTCAATGGTGGTAGAGGTGGAGTAGGATATATCACTAACTACAGGGGATACTCATACTGTACTCTTATAACTATAACCACTTTGTTGTAGTATATTTACTTTAGGCATCAATGGACTATATATGGAATTGCATGAAGTCTATGCATCCAGGGAAATCATAAAAACATGTTAAATACCATGTTATTATATAATAATAGGAATAATGTGGCTAATATGGTTGATACTACCTAAAAAGGTAGTATTATACATCCTTATGTGTTGTGTTTTTATCCATAGATTCATTTAACTCATTTTTTTAATTTATTCTAGAGCATGTCATGTGTATCTAAGAGATTAGAGAAGTTTCATCATGAAATTATTCTCGTTTAACCTATAGTCAATCCTAACATTTTATATATGTTGTTCCTTAATATAGGCTCAAATGAATAAGGCATGACAATATGAATTGTCATCTACTTTCTCATTGTCATCAAATGTGATCATGGCCTACAGAGGTGGAGCATCATTAAGTATACCAATGATAATATCTAGTAGATGATCATATGTCATTAGTGGAGGATGCATGTTATATGTATAATGTATGTCTAAAGTGTCCTTAGTTTCTATTGACTCAATTTTATGAAAATGATCACTAAGAATATTTATATTTTGATTTCCCTTGTGTTATGGTCAATAATCTTCTATATGAGTGCCTAAATTGATAATGATGTCATATATGAGGTCTTGTATCTTATGTCTTAGCTTAAAACATATATTCATTGAATGCCTTAGTTTTATGATACTCACTATATGCATTATCATCATAACTCCTTGGTCTAGGTTTGCTTGGATCTATATTTTATAGAGAAAGGAGTGTGATAATGTTACACTCAATTTAATTCTTTATTAGCATATGAGGAGGTGATGGGAATTGTTAAAACTAACTCTTTAGTGGTGATTCCAATTATAACCAGTTTATAGTTTTTGACACAACATTGACTATACTCTTCACCTCATTCTTATTCTAACTTGGTTTGACCTTATAGTATGGTTTGCCTTAAAAATTCATTATTGAGGTAGTTTTAGGGGTTGATGTATACTTAAGTTTCTTCAAAGCAATTAGCTTGACTTCTCTATCCCTCACTTTATTACATAAATCATTAAATGATTTGAATCTCTTGAATATAATTGATTCATGGAGTGGTACTAGAAAAAAATGTTTTAATATATCTTGTATTTCATTATTACCCATAACATTGGTCATATTGGATAGCATGGTTCTATATCAAATCACACAATCATTAATTGGTTCATTATATCCTTACCATAGCTTAGTAATTTGTGTATAGGATAAATTTTCATTGATGTTGATGAAAAATGTGCTAAGAATTGGTCAGCCAAGGGGCTGAATTCTCTTATATATAGAAGATGGATCTCATAAAAACATCTTAATGAATGGTATTTAAGACTCATGTTATCACAAATTTAAGTAGCCTAGTCAAAAAATTTAAATGTTACTAAATCTATTGTATTATGGTTGTTGTATCATAATATCTAGTAATTAATGGTGGGGGAAACTTGATTTGAACTCTTGAATAATGTTTACTTATTTTAATGTGATTGAATAGTGTATTTGATGATGTCTAAATTAATTTTAAGGTAACACAAGTTGTTAAAACCCCAATAGGATATTAAAAGTTACTCATTTAAAAAAAAAGCATATATTACTTATAACATCTATATATTCCATTGTTTAACTAATAAATTCATCTTGAAAATCATATTTATGGATTATATATCACCTCAATATTGTACACTTGGACAACTCTAACCTTGGCTATTCCTCTTAGTTCTGGACCTTTCTTAATTCCACAAGTCTCACATATACTCTATCTTATGCCCATTGGACTATATTTATTAGTTTGAACAATATTATGTTGATGAAATATGCATTATATCTTTCCCAAAATTCTTAAAATGTACTTATATTTCATCTTTATAAGTTTTAAACTTATAACTACTTTCTTGCTCCATGCACACTAATGTCTAGGATAGACACTAGCATCGACATTAGTGTTCTGACCTGACATAAGTGAGATAAGTATATCATATTTTTATAATTTCAATGCATTTCTTAGTTATAATTTCTATATTTAGGATACATATCCCTCTTGTTGGTCAAATTACATTGGACACAACCTTAAGACCAATAATAATTTTAACTACTTTTTAGGTCATGTCTTAATCCTTACATTATAATCTAATTTTGGGTAGACCTTGAATACATTTAATAGAATTTCTCCCATTTAAACTTCATCAATGTGTAAAATTCATACATTATGGGAACTTATGATCCATGCATTTTGATGATGAACCTTTCAAAGTTTGCAAAATGATATATTCTAAAATTGAAGGCATCCCTATAATGTTACCTCAAAAAAAATCCACTCCTCTTGAGCATATCTATACATATAAAATAGGTGAGTCAAGTACAATGGATCATTTTTATCTAGATTAAAATAAGGTACTAAACTATGAGGTGCACATAGATATGCATAAGGAAAAACAACCATTACCAAAAGAGCCATAAAAACTACAAGAACCCCTAACATTTGAGCTTCCTTTATTATCAATACCGAGTAAAAATATGGCCATGTTTTATATTAACATGATACTAAAGCTGATACAACCTATGATATTATAAATGAGAAAATGGAAACTTAAAATTTGATTCAATTGATCACCTTCCACCTAATTTATTTAAACCTATGGATCCTAGCACATATAAACTAAACCCACTTGGAGAAAGTAAATAACCAAATCCAAATAAGAGCAAAACAAAAATAGTAGACAAGCATGTAAATGCTAGTTACTCCATACACCCCTCTTGGATGAAAATACTGAGTCATCTTTACAAGGGTCAAATTCAAATTCATCATATCAATAATGTGGAGTCTTCTCAAAAGACTTCATAACAAATTTTACATATCATGACACAACATGATACTCTCGATACCATGTTATCTATGTTACTTGAGTATAAAATGATTTCTTTACTTTCTACTAGACATAGATCACACATTAGACATACCCACAAAAGACATGATACCATAGTATAAATATCATCAAATCAATGACCATCATACCAATAAATGTGAGATATTGAAGAACCAAATTAAAAAATATAAGTGTTGTACCCAACACCCCCCTTTTCTTCTTAAAGAAATCAGAACCCACTTTTTTTAGATTTTGGCCTTGTTTGTTGAGACTTTTTCTATTTTATCTATGCAAGTTCTATTTTGAATTACTCCTTAGTATTTACACTAAGCATCATATTCTACATGTTATGGGCTAACCCTATTTATGCCTTTTTTGAGATTTTTTTGAACTATGCAAGTTCTATGAGACAATTTATTTAGAGAAAATTACTCAAGCATTTTGTTTGGACATTTTGTTCTGAATAGATTTGGTCTTCAGATTTTTTTAGTGGACATTTTTTTGATGGATTTTGGTCTTTGGGTTTTTGTTCAAACATTGTGTGTAGAAGACTTATTCAACATTTGTTCATCAGGCCATCTTCTCAAGAATTTTTGGTTTTTGAAACTTTTGTTTTGAATAGATTTGGTCTTCAAAATTTTTTTAGTGGACATTTTTCTTGAACGATTATTTTGAAATGACTTATCTTTTATCAAAAATTAGATCTTCAAATTTTTTGTTCAGAACTTTTATTCTAAACATATTTGGTCTTTGGGTTTTTATATCAAACAAATTATTCAAAACAATCATAAGATTTATATACAATTTGGATATTTTTCTCTTCGTGCCTTGTATTTGAGAATTTTTTTTAGACATTTTACTGACAAATTTTGGTCTTTGGGAATTTTGTTCAAGATTTGTGTTTGAAATATTTGTTTGGATATTTTGTAAAGATCAATCCCAAAATAAAACCTGATTCCTAACTCTTGAATGCCAAAAGATCGATATACTTAGCAAATAAATAAAAATACTTCCCACTACTCACCAATGCTACCCACCAACTAAACTAATAAGATTTTAACTATGTAGAAAATACAAAATAGGCAAACATTGAGAATTTATAATGCATGAATTGAAATTCAATGATAAAGTCTAAATATGTGATGTATGGCCATTAAAATATTCATTGCTTACAAAATAACTCAAAATCGAACTCAACTACTATCCTGCATGAGAAAATCCCTAGCTACCTATGAAGATTAATTTAAATAAACTAGTGACTAGCAAAAAGGAGAAAATTTCACACAACACATAAGAAGACTATAAGATATACACATAATTATAATGGAATCTTCATCCACAAACATAGGCTAGTTTACTGGAACTAGGAGAATTCAATGGAAAAAGTGTTAACTTAATGGATTTTTCCTAAGGAAACCATGACATATAAAGGTAAGAATCCCAATCTTATCAATAAATTCAAGATGGGAGTATGGATTGAGATGGTGATACTTAGCAAGCTCTATGACATACCCATCATTCATTTCTTCAATTTGGATTGGGTACCATTTTTACATATTAGGATGACCATTGACACAATATTTGCCTTGGGTGAAATTATAAGCTATTAACTGAGAGAATAAGTCATACATAAGAAAAAGCGGCCTAGTCTAGTATGCCAATTCCATATGATGTATCTTTTAAATGAGGTAATTAACATAGTTTATAAAGTCCTTGATGAGATATGGATTCTGGCCATCGACTGTGTCAAGAATTGCATCTATGATTAATTCTAATTTTTACACATTTATGATTATACCAAGAACATGGTTAGGATTGTTGAGGATGTTTATCCTCAAGTTTGAAAAGCAATCCATGGGTCTCCAATTCCTAGAACTAGAGCAAGCATTATGAAAACACTATCTAGAAGAGGTGATTATTTTATGTATCCTAACTACACTATTATCATGATCATTGGACATAAATTTGATTCCCTAAGCCTCCTAAAGTATGTACCTAAGAAATTGGTAAGGCAAGAAATTTATTTTCAACTCTGGTGGAGCATTGAGGAAGACTTAACCAAAAATAAGAAAAATACATTCTATGGGCACCATATGGTCATTAGTTGGATGTGTTACACACAAAGAAATCACTTTTGAGATGTGGGAAACAAAATAAAGAGTTATAAATTGTCTATAGTGCCACACAGGGACTGGGATCCTCATGGTGCCATATAAAGACACATTTAGGGCCTTGGTATCCCCTACTAGCATGTCCATTATGACTATGACTTTATTTTTCATGAATGCATAGAGTGATGACAATGTCTTAGAAATGTCAAGAGTTTTCAGCTTGGAATAGGATCATTTAAGGGTCATTAAATAGGAAACTTTGATAACAATAAAGGAATTTCATAGTAGATTACCACTCTTTGTAGAATGGATACCCATAGATTTTTGGAACAACCACCTCATAGAGCAGTCTAAAGAACAAGGAAATCCTTTATAAGAACCTCTTTTCAAATTGAGAAGTGTTAAGAAGGAACTAGGGGTGAGTTAATATAATCTTAGGAGAGATCTAATAGATCATATTAATATGGATTCCTTTGATGAGGAAGAACAAGGATAAGAGCACTCAAATACTAACACAAAATAAATGCCTATAACTACCCATCAAGTATAAAAGTCTACATCATTGGGGGTAGCCATAGATGAATTAACTACCTTAGCTTATCAAGGCTCCTCCTTATATCCAAAGACTATTATTTTATATAAAAAGAAGCCTAGGACTCCCCCCATAGGTAGTCCTATAATTAAAAAATCACAAAGCCTACCTGTAATACCTCAACAAGTAGAGGAGGAGGACGAAGAAGATCTTGATGAAGAAGTATAATTAGAGAGAGATAAAGCTCTGAGCCTCATAACCAATAATGGGAAAACACCAAATATGGAGGTCACCATAAGTAAAAAGGCTTAGCCTTTAGATACCATCTCCCTACTCTCTTCCTTTATTCTTATTTTTGGTGCTCTATCAATTTCATCTATGTTAAAAACTCCTAGGGTAGAAGTTGCCACTTCCACCCTTGATGATCCATTAACCTCCTCCTCTCTTTTACATATCCCTCTACTCACTACAAAAGTTTAGAAAGAATCTTCCACTTTTGCTCCATCTCCCACCACTATTGATCTATCTTCTACCCCCATGCCATCCACCTCCATCATGGACACTACCACTATTCCCTCTAGGACTACCATAGTTAGATATTTGAAGAGGAAAAGGGCATCCAAAAAAAATGAAATATCCATGGCCACTCCCCAACTCCATGTATCATCCACCCAAATCAATCTACCCATGCCATCCACCACTTCATCCTAGGAGACCATTATCACAAGCTCAGGTAAGGTGAAGAAGGAAAAGTACTTTATCATAGTCCATCCACTCCCCAATATGGAGGTTTGTATTAGTCCAAGATAATTTATCCTTATTTTCCTAACACCATCCTAAAGATAGTAAAAAAGTAATAGCCAATATAAGATCTTGAGGAAAAAGTTGTGGTTAAAACCACAAAGGAGATATACTCTAATCAATTGACAATTCCTCTATGGGCCATTTATTTAAGAGCCAAGACTTCTCAAATTATTAGCTTCAAAATAATAGACCTCTCATCCATTACAACAATAAGGATTATATCCATTTATATATCATAACACCATTAGAGGCATATAATACACTTAACATAGTGTTTATTAGAATAGAAGAGGCCATGGAGTTGTTAATAACTACTAGGGATTTGCTCCCCAAATACAAGGAATATGAGGCCCACAAACTACAAATTTTAAATGACTTGAAATTATCAAAAGTTAAGGATGATATAGGAAAGTTGATCAATAAGATGGACTTTAATCAACTTATTCAAGAGGTTTCAAATAATCTTAAGAAAATTTTACAAGGACTACCATTAGAAGGCATTAAAGCAGAGTTGAGCTTTGCTAGGAAAAAGGTGACCGAAGTTGAGATCTTCAAAATCAACTTTTAGATGATGAAATAAGAGCATGCAAAGATCTTTGGATAGGTTGGTATGGTGCATAGACCCCATATTTTGAACCTGGACATAATTAAACAATATCATAATGTATCACATAAGTGTTGGCTTGAGATAGAGGTAAAGAAGAAGTAGACTGAAGCTACCACTTCTATAACTACATCGATAGCTATAGTTACTACTCTAACTAAAGTCCATTTAGCCATGCTAGTGTCAACACAGTTGTAAAGGGCCATGTTTTTTCATGTACCGGTGTATATTTCATATTTATAGTTTTCTTATGGTTCGAATAATATTGTAAAAATTTCTTACTCATTTTTTAAAACTTGCATGCGTTGCATGATTTTGTAAAGGCTAACTTGAAATATTAACAACTATAAGATACATTTATATGGTTTTTTACCATAGTTAGAACTAAAGTAATAACTATGCCATGTAATGTATTTTTTGTGTACTTGGAGGATGAGGTGACCCCTTCCCCAAGTCTATTTAAACATATGTAACCCATAGTTTTGAAGGGTCAAAATATTTTCAATATACAAGAGGATAAGCAATTTTAGTTGTCAACTCATGTGTTTGTGTATTGTTTTTCCAATGTTTGTGTAATTAGGCTTATTTCCTTTAGTTGTATGATTAAATAACTCTTAGTGTTCAAAAGCTATAAAGTATTTCTTTCTTATCTTGATTGATATGCCAGTCTTAGATGTGTAACAACTATTTAAGGATTAGTAAATTACATTGATTATTGGTAATTAAGTTAATTGATTCATATTCTTAAGTGTTTTAGGTGCTTTCATTTGATATAGTTTTTTGTGTATGTGCAATAGCTATCTCAGATACCTCACTAATCCCAAGCCATAATCTCTTGATTAACAGTGTGCAATAGCTTATCTAAAAGGACTAACCTTTGACTGAGGCCTACGAGTTTCCTATATAAACATTATCTTAGACTTCTTAACCATATCTGATTATGTGTGTGTAATAACTACTAACAACATGCAAAGGTCTTGAAGGCACTTTTCCACTTATAAAATAGCCAAAAAGGTAATTCTTAAGTCATAAAACCTTTCTTTCTTTCTCTATCCTTCCTTTTTTGAGTTTATTTTGAAATCTACCCACTCTAGATTAGTAACCATCTACCTACTAACTCATCTAGATTTTACTTCCTTTTTAGAGACCACCCCTCCCGTAAATCCTTGTTAATAACCTACGTACCCTACCTATTATTCCATCACCTAGTTGTTAAGAATGCTTACCTAAAACTCATGACCTAGAGTGGAGTTCGCCTCCATTAAGATCTTAAAATGTTAGAGGATACCTTGTTATGAGACTAGTGTCATTATAACCCACATAAAAAATAAAAATGAAGGATGCATACACGTTGTGTTTGGCATGAGGAAAAGAAAATTAATTTTATCTTTTAGAAAATAACTATCTCTCAAAGTGACCAAAGTAGGAGGATTCAACCATTGCTACCAATATTGATGGGCTATATTTCCACCATATCTAGTTTGATAACAAGTTGGATACAACTTATGATACCACTTTTATTAAAAAAATGGGACATTCTAAAAATGAACTAATATACTCTCCATTAATGCCATAATCTTAAGGATATATTTGGTTACCTATTACCTATGGCCCACATGTGGAAACTTAGACCATGAACCACATTTGAAACTAAATTTTTGGAAAATATTGGCTAGCTGAGTGTAATGCTAAGCTAGATACTAGAAACCAATGTGTTAATTTTATTAATATGGATACACAAATTTTCATATGACATGATGGCCATAATTATTTTCCTACACCATTGGCTTCAAGTAAATTATTAAATAAGAACATTAAAGTGGTGGTAATGATTTAGTATAAATAAATCTTGATAAATTTTTTAGGTGGTCTTACACATTTTGATGATAGGGATTCCTTGATTATACTCTTCAAATATTCCAAAAATAACAAAAAAACATTCAAAAATACAATAATATTTTTAGTACCTACATATTATATTGGATCCTTAACATCTATGTGTTAGTTCCATGTTGATGGATGGCATACTTAGTTACTTCTACATACACATGTGTGACACTTATACTTGAGTGTGATACATGTATACATAAATACATGACCTAATCTTATTTTTGGATGTTGGGCCTTCTCTCTACTCATGTCATGCAAACATTGGGGACATCCACTTCTTTGATCTTGATACATGTAGGTTATATGATTTAATGGTCACTCTACACTATCATGTTTGAGCTTACATATGTACTTACACATGCATTTATCCATGATTATATCTTACATAGGGTACTTGATATGTTATACACTTGACATTTTTTGTTAACATATTTGATCCATGGGCTACTATGAGATGTTTATGCTAGTTGCTTAGGATTCACTTTATACATTTCCTTCAGTGTCTTGTATTGCTATTGTATTCATTGTTTGAGCATTTGAATATGCTCTTTTACTTGTGGTCCCCATGCCTATGTATGCTTTCATTGAAAATTTTAAATTTCATTATTTATTGAATGGTTATTTAATTATGTCATCCCTGATTTTGTGGACATTTGACTAAGTCATGCCCCTTTAATCATGTGGCATTTGAACATGCCCCTTATTTACGATCTCCTTCGACCATTAACCTTTGAATTAATTTTGAGTGCTCCTATGTGTGCACTTTTTTATTTTTTGAGCTTTTACTATTATTATCTAAACATTTCCATAATATTTATCATGTATTTTAGTCCATGTGATAACATTGGTTCTATGCACTTCAAAGCTAGCTAAACATGTTCCTTATATATGTTACATGATTACATTAAAATATTATAAAATTATCTTATCATTTTTAGGTGAGATAACTACCAATTTATATCTTTACCTCACCTCAAAATGAGGGAACATTAGAGGGGGCATGTCATAGAGGCATGTTCTCCACACTTGGTACAATTTCTAGATTTAGTGGGGGTATGCTTTGGAAGCATGTTCTCCACACTCATTCAGTATATGGTAATTATAATAATTTTCAAATTTAGTGGGGGCATGTCATATGGGCATGTATTACACACATTCATAGTTTCTAGATTCAATGGGGGAATGATTTGGAATTATGTTATCCACATCTACTCAATATTCAATATTTTTATATTACAGTGGGGGCATGCTTTAGAAACATGTTCTTCACATTGGTACTTATATCAATTTTTAGATTTCTCCATATATAGTGGGGTCATGATTTGGAAGCATGTTCTTCACACTTACACAATTTTATAAATTGGCCAAAGCACATAATTATATGATTCACATTCATAGTTATGGTAGAATTCTATACATTGAAACCATTGCTATACATAGTTTCAACATGTGACATATCTAAGGTGCATATTCTCTGCAATGTGCATCTATTATTACAAAATCCAAATTAGTTTCAAATCTAAAATCTTTTATGGATTATTACCACATCACATACTTTTTCATACTAATACCTTATGAAATTTTATGAACTATACTGAGTCAAACTAATGCAGTAGTTAATTTATCTTTTAGTATGGTTGAGATGATCAAATCACTCAATTTTGCCAAATTTTTAGGTTGGACTTGATAGTATCATCTAGCATCACCAACTTGATAGTGTGGGTGACTTGGTTCCCTCACACTCACCAGGTAATAAATATCATTGGGTTACATAGTTAAGCTAATATAAATTTCTTGATGGAAACTCACTTTTTCTCTAAGGTTGGGGGCATAGGCCTTTAAATATCTCTTTTTATAGCTCTCTATCTCCTTGGATATATGCACTTTCAATATTTATCTATATTTGTCCTAATATTAGTTTTAGAGCTTTATGATACATATTTTTCAAATCAACTTACCAATAAAAAAGGTGGTTACATTGAGACACATGTGTACTCCTAAACCTTGCTCTTTTAATTTCAATCTATTTCAATTAATTTTAATCCCAAATTGATATTCAATTATTATATACTGTAACATGCTCTTGGTTGCATGCTAATCACCAACAAAGCACTTAGGTTGGGCACATGCAAAGATAAAGTGTGTTATACACACCCATGTATGCATTCATTTCCTTTAAACTATAAATTTCATAACTAGATTAAAGGGGGAAATTTAGATGATATTTATGGATTATATAGCATCTATATCATATACACTTTAAAAACTTAGACCTTGGTTGTTCCTCTCAGTTTTGAACCTTTCCTACTTCTACATGTTTTGCATCTACTTTATCTTATGTCCTTTAGCTTATATATCTTAGTAAGACTAGTCTTATGTTGATGGCCCATGCATTCTATCTTTCCTAGAATGTTTAAAATGTACTTATTTTCCATCTCTACAAGTTTTGAACCTGTACCTACTTTCTTGCTCCCTGGAAACTAACATCAAATATAGACACTAGAGTCTATGTTAAAGTCCTAACCCAATGTAAGTGTCTAATACCCTAAAATAATCTAATTTTCAAATGAAACATATCCTAATGGTTAAACTAAGTTATTTAATATGAGTTACTTATCCAAATGGATTGATATAAACACAAGATCAACCCTCATTAATTCCTCACATATAAATATGGGAAATATACAAAGTATTCTTACCAAAGAGCATTCAAAGAACATTAAATTGAATAAAAATTCCTTATTTCAATACCAATCATAAGTACAATACATCAACATGTTTTAAGTGCCAAATAAGTAGCCCAATAGCCCTATTTTCCAAGTTACAAGCTAGGTCACTATTTTACTTTCTTTCTACATATTACATGATTCACATACAAGCCAACATATACGAGAGAAATACATGAGTCTAAGGCCATCTTTTAGAGTATTGAATATGTAGGCAAAAACCACTGATAGCGAGGTCTTTGGGGTTAACTCAAAACCATGTCCCCACTAACCCATTTTTCACCAATGTCATAATGAAGATGAACTAGGGTTTTACAATTTTATGAAGAGATTCATTCCATGACTTAGATATGAATGCACTAGAGTGAAGGAAAAGTCAAACCCAAAGCATATAAGTTGTTTCATCCTTTTCTAATAAGTATTTGGTATAATACACTTATATTAAACCTATAAAATAACATCAATGCAACTATTCCAGGATGGTTTTAGTGTTTAGAGCTTTAGAAGCATCAGATCCAAAATCTGATGACTATTTTAGAATCATATTCTATACTATTTTTTATGTGTTCCATATCCAACACTGTGTTAGCATTAAAACTAGATAGTATATCATATTTTTTTCATTTTCACAACTTAGTTATACTTTCTATATTTAGCCTATACTCAAAATAATAAATTCAGTGTATGCTTATATCTAAGTTTAGTATTTAATTGGCGTACTGTAGTTTTAATTATCACCCTTATGCATTATAATTTATATATTCTTAACCTTATTATACCACCAAATTAAGATATCCCCACATGCAATTTAGGGTTAAACACATCTAAAGTAATCAATGTAGAAATATAATTAACCCACTAGTTAAAATATGATCCATTTAATTTTCAAATAGTCTCAAACAAAATATTAGGTGTGCATTTATAATGAAATGAATAGTAGAAAGAGATATGTAAATCAATACACTAGAATAATATTGAATGACAACTAGAAATAAGCATATAACCCCTACTATTATAATATTTATAATTATTTACAAGTCTCATAGCCACTGCTATGTTGAATATTCATCAATCATAGTGTACTACATATTACATTTTAATACTAAATCAAATATACAAGATAAAATGTACAAAAATATAATTAATATTCATAAATAACTCAATGATCCATAAAAATAGTTATGAGTGTGATTCCCAAATGTTTTAATAGGTTGAGATAAGTAGAACATCATCGGGATGTTTTTCCTTGAATAATAAACAGTCGGTCTCCCATACACCTCCCCACTGGGAGTGGTCTTTCCCTTCATAGAGGGGTAGATAAAGACAGAGTGGATATTATTAATTTAACTAAAACACATGTGTGTATATTCACTAATACATGGATCACTCACATATACCATGGAAAACACTCTCAATCTAATATGACATCATGCACACACACGTAAACTAGAAAGTATAGTGGATTGATAATATCTTAGCTATAAAATTACTTTGGCCAAAGTTTTCATTATATAAATTAGATCTCTCATGGATATGATTAAATTCCACTCACACATACTCTCTACTAATGAATCATAATTTATCATATGAAACTTGTGGGTATAAATATGTGTTTCATGATAACACCATCATATATCTATCACCTACTATCATATGAAGCATGCCTAGTGATTTATCATTGAAAAATCAAGGCATAATAAATACATATTATAGCATACTATCCAATACAAACAAATTATTACATAATCTATGCAATACAAGGTAAAATAAATCATCTTTTTCAACAAGTCACATTATTTTCAATAAATCAACCAATAAAGTCACATATATAGGTTTTCAAGTTCTTTTCAATGAACTACATTCAAAAACCAATTATGATTATTTGCCTAGATGATAAAAATCAAGGTAAGTAATACAATATTTCAATTCCTCAACTTCATCTTTTAAATTTAACACAAACTATATAATATCTGATGATATACAACTAATTCATTAATATAAATTAGATATAACTCAATATGGATGCTAAACACAAAATCAAGTCTCCTCCTAGTTTTAGTCAAGCCCCTAAGACTCTTATATACTACTTGACATTCTTTAACTTTTAATACCTATTTCATAAATTATTTAAATCATATAAGTCTCATATTTTATCTATTATAAATATACAACCATCACCCATACATATCACACAACATTCACCCATACTAGTTTATAACTTCCAAAAGAATCTTTAGCAAGAGATATAAATAGCTCAAAATACATTTTTAAGGTATAAAAACTTCTCACTAATTCTTTTCATCAAGTTCATTTAAAACTGAAGGAAAGATTGTTAAACAAGTAAACCATTACCAAATATAATATCCACATAATTCTTCTAAGAATTTTTATTATACTCCTACAACTGTTCGTGTATTTCCACATAGAAATATCTCTATGTTTAGCTTAGGTCATAAAGATGTTCAATCTAGTCATGTATTTATGCATAGTTACGTGAATAAATTTTTATCTATATATATACATATATACATGCATACTAATATATCTAAAAAACTAAAATGAAGTCCCTAAGTTTTGTAACAATTTGTTATAAGCCAAATAAGGAACATACCCAATCAATATATAGTCCCAATTGCTAATTAAAGATAGAACTTGCCTAGGCTACCTCACATCATAGGTAGACAATAAAATAGGGTTTCCTTAGAGTTTAAAAAAATCATGATGATGATAATAACCCCCAAGATATTTCATAATTAAAAAGTATAAAGGGTATTCATTATAGAAATGAATATTCACTAGTCATCCATCCATTCAAATTATTTAACAAGTCTCAATATCACATTTATAATCCTATGGATGAATGGAGTTCCATACCTAGGTATATAAATATGAAACCTTAGATTTATTTTTAGTAATATACCATTATACACATTCAAACATGATTCATTTCCTAGACCTGTTGACCAAATTTTGCCCACAGGAAAAATTTTTGGTCCCCTTCTTCCCTTGCTATTCAATGCCAGTCATTTTCAATTTGCATTGGTTCATGTCATGGTTCTTCAGGGCTTGGTTCATCCGTCTTCAAGTTTAATGAGTTTAGTTCATGGCCTGGTTCAAGTGGTTCAACGACCTTTGGTTCAAAAGGTTCATCGCTCAGTTCAAACATCTAAATTTTACAACATTGAACCTTCGTACTGTTGAACCGTTGAACCAAATTTTGGTCTAATGAGCTTGGTTCAAAGCAAGAATTTCACTAGCCTTAGTTCATTAGCTTTTATTTCTTTTGGCATCAGTGCACAATGGTTGAACCAAACTGTTGAACCTTTTTTATGGTTCAATGGGCTTGGTTCAAGGGTATGCCCTTGGCAGAAGGGGAGTCTTCAAATTCAAAATGCCCTAGCAGAGGGCAGGTGCTTTAAAGGCAAAGGATCTGGTAGGTCCCAATTTTTTTAAGTTCAATTTTGTTCAAGTTTGACTAAGTCCTAAATTCCTTCAGACTTTTTACCTGAAGGAATTCCTTCGAACAAAAAGTTTGAAGGAATTCAGGCTACATATACAAAGCTAAAGCAAAGAGCTGGGAGAATTTCTATGGACTTTTTGTCAGCGGGAAAATGTCTGCAGATAAAAGTCCACAAAAAATAAACAAAGGCAAACAAGACCTGGGAAAATTGTCTTCTGGAGCTCAAGGGGCAATCCAGAGTACAAAGGGACTCACCGAAGGACCCCGAAGGGCAGGTGCCCTTGCGGGGGACTTCTGGCCCAAATCCAAAGGGGCACTAAGCAAGTTAGAGGGGTAGTAAGAGGAAGCAAGCCACAGAGAAGCCATGAAGACCCGATGACATTGTGATGGGGATGGAGATGTTTCGAGGGATGTCAAAGTTAACAGAGCAAGTTAGCCATTGGTTTTTAACCAATGACGGTTGTGTGAACATCAAATTTCATGAAAAAAATGGCTATTTGTTTTCAACTAAGAGAGAGCTAACTGAGGGGCTAGAACGTAGTGACCCACTAAGAACTCATCCGTGAGGGCCAAAGAAGCTAGAAGAGACAAAATGGAGAAAAGACAAAGTGACAAGCATAGAATGAGAAATCATTTAGTCCAAGTGGTGCCAATGTGAGAAGTGACTCTAGTAGGTGAAACAGTTCTTGTGAATTGATCATGAGAGGATGCAAACAACTAGTAATGCAATTGGTTTCTCCATTTTATATTTAATGGGTGGACAAACCATTTATTCACCTTGAAAAAATATATTTCAAACAGACAAAGGGGTAGTTCATTAATGTTTTGATCGACTTACTCTTCCCAATGAAGGGACATGATAGGCCACTTGTAAAATAAGGAGCACCAAATGGGCCTCCTTGCTTCTCATATATATTTGTGAACTTGTCATTTGTAAAAGGCATCTTCCACATTTTACAAGGTGTAGCCTTGCTAAAATTTCCACCTAAATTAAATAAACATAGTTTTACCTCTTCTTGGATAGATATTCTATGTATGCCCTGAGTGTTAATTCATGTTTAGTCATTGTCTTTTGATGCTCTCACAGGTTCAACACCAACACACCAGTTATCTACAAGGTGACATTTTGTAGCTGACAAGAGAAGAGCTCTATTTGGAAGTATAGAACAGAGGAAGTTACTTACAGTGTGCATTTCACAACACCTTGGTGAGTCTCTATTTTTGTGTTTTCATAAGAACCTCCCTGCCATTCTCTTGCAGCCTGGTCCTTTTGCCAAGTCTGAAGTGTATGTATGTTGTTTTTTTGTCTGATTCTGAGTGTGGATGTGAGAAGGTTGACTTATTTTGGTACATCACCTCTCTAGAGTAGTTTTTTTGCCTGTATCTTTCTCCCTTTTCATCCCCCTCCCTTTCTATATAGCTGTATATATATATATATATATATATATATATGTATGTATGTATTTGCACTTGCTGGAACAACCATGATGCATCAAAGGGAGCTAGCCCTTATCTAGAGACTCTCCCCTCTAGCTTCACCAGTCCCACAAGTGAGAGGGGAGTTTCCATAGTTGCAAAGAGAAGGTAGGATCTCAGCCTCCTGCCAAGGGTGCAATCTCTTGCGTCAACAAGACCCATATCAAAGAAACATTTAATATTTTATTCCTTATTAGAAACTAGTTCTACAAGCAAAACCCATTATCACAAACTTAAAGCTTAACCAACTTGGTTATACAATGGATACCACTGAATGCCTTGAATGGTATATCCAATTCATTCTTTATACAACTATGTTCTCCCCATTTTATGTCTCCCATTCTCCTCTTTTTCTTCCAATTATTATTTTTTCACTCCACATCCATGTTTTTCATGACCATTCCACTCTCCTACTATAATGTAAGTTGTTCATTATGAACTCCCCTTCATTAATACCTGATCTATGTATTTTTCCCATTTACTCATAGTATAGTAGCCTATTTTTGAGCATGGTCACCACATGCAAAACCTACTCATCATAACAATTGGCAAAGTCAACCTAAAACATAGCAACTGAGACCTAATTTCATTATGCCCTAATTTATTTTCATTCCCAAAACGTATGTGGTAATTTTTTTTAATTAAAACCTTCATAGATTCAAAACTCATTTAATATAATTGATTTGGGTGATTTTTACCTTATTGCTCCCCCTAGGTCACCAGCAAGGGGCATACAAGTATATAACTTACATAAACTCCACAAAACACCTAAAACTCTTATGAGTTAAAATGTTTAAATTTTTTACCTCAACATATACTAATTCACATTGAGGTTTCATGGAAAAATAACAATCAATACATAAAATTAATGTATTATTTTAATCAAAAGCATTAAGACAAGAAATAAACTAGAAACCAATACAAACATGATTTACTAATCATAAGGATAGACAATGCAAAGTAAAAACTCAACATTTATACATATACTATTATAATTTATTTCATCTAAGAAATCAAGAGTGTAGTGTGTGTGTGTGTGTGTGTGTGTGTGTGTGTGTGTGTGTGTGTGTGTGTGTGTGTGTGTGTGTGTGTGTGTGTGTGTGTGTGTGTGTGTGTAGGTTTGACTCCATTATATCTATCCCTAATTCTGATATCTACCTCCTCTTCCCCTATGATACTCTCCCTCGAGACAGTCCTACAACCATATCAATAAAAATAAAAGGTAGTTAGTCTAAGATTGAAAAAAATAATCAAGTACTTAGAATATATAAATATATCAATGAAATACTATAATGTAAATCAAATATGCAAATGAAATCATAGCCTAACATGATTTTAGTACATAGAAACATTGCACATCCACAAGCGTATGAAAATGTACTTCAACATAACTAATTAAGAAAGTAAAGAGTAAAAATATCAATTACATAACATAAATATCTAGATATATCATATAAATTATAAAATACTTATCATTAGTTCCACTTCCCTTACTAATACTAATGTAGTTTTTAAAGAGTTGGATAGGATGTGACATCTTTCCCCCTAAAATAGGTCATCATCCCAATGAATTTTATTTCAAACAATAGTTCCATAAATAAAGAATAATATTAAATAAAAAATATTTAAATAGATGAGAAAATAGCCTAAATAATTCCTCATAATCTTCCCATGCAGCATTATCTTTAAAATACTTATCACACTACACCTTGCATTGTGATACTTACCTATTACACAAGGTAAGATTACGAGTATCCATTATTCTGATTGGTTCTATTGTAATCACCCTTAGATCTAGAAAATATAATGCATTTCAATGTGAATGATCAACTACATATTTTTAAAGATATGATACAATAAAAACATCATGTATTTGAGATAAAGATGGTGAAAATACAAGATTAATAACTTATATAACTTTTAAGGGTCCCACATATCTTGATGACAACATCATTGATTTCCTAAAATTAATAGCACTCTTTTGAGGTTTGAATCATAGAAAAAATTTATCTCCAACTGATAATTTCCTTGTTATCATTTCTAGAGTAGCATAATGTTTTCTACCAAACATTGGCTTCAACAAATATTTACCTTATTAACTTTAATTTTTCCTCCATTTCCACTAAGCATATTAGGTCTAAACACCAGTCTATCTTCTAGTTTATCCTATTTGATTAGTGTTCTACACTTCCTACCATACAATGCCTCAAAAGGAGCCATATATTCATTTCTGATTTGAATGAGTTATTATAAGAAAAACTCAACCACTGGTAGGTATTCCTCTCATTTGTATTATTGGTCCATGCAATACATCCTTAAAAGATCCTCTAGAATCTGATTTAGTTTTTTTTATTTATCCATATATTTCTAGATGATAATCTATACTAAAGTTTAGCTATGTATCCAATGTTAAATTAAGAGTTTACCAAAACCTTGAGGTCATTTTAGGGTCCCTATTTGAAATAATATTTTTTATAAATCCATGTAATTTATATACCTCCTTTATGAATCTTTTAATGAGCATTAGTGAATCATCTATTAGATTACCTAAAATGAAGTGTGTCACTTTGGTGAGTTTATCCAAAAATTACCAATATCATATCATGGTGTTTAGACATAGACAATCCCTGGACAAAGTATATGCTAATAACTTGGTAATTCCATTTTATTATAGAATGTGGGTACAATAACCTAATATGATACACATGTTTAGCCTTAACTCATTGTCATTTTAAGCATTTAGACACAAAGTCTATCACATTTTTAAAATTCTTTTATATGAATATAATGGTCTTAGTTCTACTAAGATCTTAGTCACTTCATGGTGTCTTGAATATGGAGCATTATGTAATTATTTTTCCACAATAATTCTGAAATTTTCTCTATCAAGTACATAAATTCTAGCATCATATATCAAATCACATCATTATCAAATTAAAATCCTTTGTATTAATGATCTTATGAATTCTCAATTAATACTTTCTTTACCTATTCATAAAATTCATCTCTGGGTGAAAATTTTACTACCTAATCTAAAAAATTACTCCTTATAGTGGCTAAAACTGCATTATACCTTCTACAATTAAGGGTGGATGCAACTCTATTTTCTTTGCCCTTAATGTATATATGCCAAAATCATAGTCTAACAAAAATTTTAACCATAACCTTTGATGAACATTAAGGTTAGGTTGGGTAAATATATACTTGAGTCCAAAATTATCAATTTTAAGCTCAAAAATCTTTCCTAACAAATTATGCAGCTAAAATTACAAATCATGCACTATGATAACTAATTTTAGGTCATGTGGAGCAACATTTACCTCATAGGGCTTTATCTTCCTTGATTCATAAGCTATAATTGAGCCATCCTACATAAAAAATCCTCCTAACCCATCTCTTGAAGCATCAATTATAACTACAAAATGACCATTTGGATCTAAAATTTGCAACACTGGTGGTGAAGTATGCCTCATTTTCAGAACCTAAAAAGCTTATTTAGACTTATCAGACTAAACAAAATGCATCTTTTTCCATTGAAGAGAGGTGATTGTATTTTCTATCTTATATAAATTTGGCACAAACTTCTTGTAGTACCATACTAAACCCATAAATCTACACACCTCATGATATTTTTTGGGTGCTAGCCACTCCTAAATGGCTTTAATATTTTCTATATCCATAGAAATTCTTTCTACAAAGATAATATGTCCTAATTATTGTACTCTTCTTTGGAATAAGGCACACTTAAAAAATTTACTATAGAGTTTATGATTCCACAACCATTACAAGACTAAACACAAATTCTCAATATGCTCTAATTCACTTTTTGAATAGATGAGGATATCATTGAAGAAGACTAACACATAATGATCAAGACAATATTTGAACACATTGATCATGAGATTTATGAATGTTGTAGGTGTATTTGTTAACCTAGAAGGAATCACTATAAACTTGTAATGCCTATATCAAGTTATGAAAGTTATTTTTGGAATATCTTCTTATATAATTATTAATTTATGGTACCTAACACAAAGATAAATGTTTGAAAATACTACTACACTATGTATTTGATAAAAATTATCCTCAATGCAGGGTAAAGGATGCCTATTTTTTTATCATTGCCTTATATAACATTCGATAGTCTATGCATAGGTAAAAGGTTCTATTCTTAATTTTAAAAAATACTATAGGTGTACCCCATGGTGAAACACTTGGTCAAACCAACCCTTTGGCCAACATCTCCTGAAGTTAGGCCTTTAAATCAATTAATTTAGTCATTATCATTCTGTAGTGAGCCTTGGATTGAGTTTATAATCTTGGAATGATATCAATAGTGAATTAAAATTCCATCTTGGGAGGTATACCTATTAATTCCTTTGGAAAAACATCTTGAAATTCTTGTAGAAAAGGATAGTTTTCTATTGAGGGTTTTTTTTTCTCTAATTTCATCCATTTTGACTAAGAACACTTGACATCTTTTTTTTCGAGCCTTTTTCAATTGAATGGTTTAAATTTTCCTTAGTTTCAACTTTTTATTTTCTCTTTGAATTTGTGTTTGATTTCAAAAATCATTTAAACACTCAAATTTATTAAGAAAATAATCAACTTTGGCTTTGTGCTTAAAGGACTAATTAACTCATAGGATCACATCATATAACCCTAATTCTACTACATAAAGATCAATAATCATAGTGAATTCTGGTAACTTTACCTCAACCTCTATATGACATTTATAAACTTTGACCTTGGATTCATTTTCATATTGAATTGAACAAGTATTTTACATAAAACTAGCTTTCTAAATAATTTACTTAACATTCTAAGAGAGATAAAACATTTAATGGATCTTGTATCTAATAAAATTAAAATAGGATGCACAAATAAAGTACCTAATACTTCAATGGGATAATCTTGAAATTATTCTTGATGGTTGTCAACTACTACATGAATTCACTATTTTAAGGTTTCCTACTATGATGTAGAGGTGGATGAATTATTATTTCTACCTTCTATCTTCCATCAAGTATAATCCTAATCATAATGGTCTCCTCCATGTGTAAAACATACACTAGGTGGTCCCTTCCTCTTAGATTGATTAACTCCCTTGAATCATTCCCTGAAACCACTTCTAGGTTTCCTATTCCCTAATGCATTATTGAACCTTACATTATAACTATTTAATTAATACTTGGAATTCCCATTCCATTTCCAATTCTTTTTCTTAAGGTTTTATTAGATCTTACAAACTTATTTTTGAATTTTTCTCTAACCTCAACAAGTAATTTCAACTTTTTCTCTTACTTAATTGCATTCTCAAAGACCTGGTCTATGGTATATGGTTCATGAACATCCAATTTACACCCAATTTGGAGTTTAAGTCCATGATGAAATTCTTGATCTAAAAACATTCATATTTATAATACTGTGGTATATACTTCAAGATTTTTGTGAATTACTCCTAGTATTCATTTATTGACAAATCTCCTTATTTTATTTTTTTTAAATATGTTAATTTTTGATTAAAATAAAACTATGGTATCTATCATGCTCTAAAAAGAGTTACAAACTGATCCTAAGTAGTGATGGTGGAGTTAAGGCTCATATCAATATTCTTAATGGCCCATCAAGTTGTTGTTTCACCAGCTAATTGATAAGCTCTCCAAATAAACTTTATTACTTCAAAATAGTTTTGAATCTTGAAAAATTTTCCCATTTCTATAATCCAATATTCAAATCCATCACCCAACATTATAGCATCAAATTTGGGTGGATTCACTTTCTTCATATCTCATGTAAAGTTATGTAACTACTTGAGATCTTGCTACTTGTTGTCCCTCATCATGTCCTGATCCTGAGGCTCTTTTGAACTAGGTGGTTATTCCTTTATAACCTCTTTTTTCATTTTTCTTATGTGGCCCATAAAATTCTTATTCTAGGGTAGATAGTTTGTCTCTAGTTTTATTCATGACAATGAGTATTTGATCGCATTTTATATCTTATTAGGCTACTATCTGATTATGATCAACTTGAGGGTTCACATTTAAAATACCCTCTATGATTGATTTACCTCATTCCATTCTCATTACTATAATAAGATAAATAATTTAATGTTAGTGGACTCATTAGGACAAAGCATTAATTTTCTCTAATACCACAATATTAGAATCTCATTGGTATACATAAAAGTTACCCATTTAAAAAAAAAATACATATAGCACTTAGAACATCTATATATTCCACTATTTAACTAATAAATGCATCTAAATTAATGAATTCAAAAATATAATTAACCCACTAGTTAAAATATGATCCATTTAGTTTTCAAATAGTCTCAAACAAAATATAGGTGTGTATTTCTTATTAAATGAATAGTATAAAGATATAAGTACATCAATACACTAGAATAATCATCAATTAGAACCATAAATAAACATACAATCACTAATAGTATAATATTCAAAATTATTTACAAGTCTCACAACCACTATTGTGCTAAATAGTCATCAATCTAGTGTAATACAAATTACATTTTAGTACTAAACCAAATATACAAGATATAATATACAACAATATAATTAAGATTCATAAATGACTCAATGTTCCATACAAATATCCATGAGTGTGATTCCTAAATGATTAAATATCTGAATAGAGGTAGAGAATCATCGAGGTACTTTTACTCCAACCATAAACTATTAATCTCCCACACACCTCCCCACCAAGAGTGGCCCTTCTCTTCAAGGAGGGATAAATAAAGGCAATGCGGATAATGAGAATTAAAATAGTACTTATGTGTGTATAATAATTAATACATGAAAAATTCACATAGACCATGAAAAATACTCTTCTATCTAATATGACATCACACATACACATGTAAACTAGAAATTATAGAGGAATGAAAATGTCTTAGTTATAACATTACTTTGGCCTAAGTTTTTATTATAGAAATCATATCTCTCATTGTTCTGAGTTAATTTCACTCACACATACTCTTTGATAATGAATCAAAATTTATCATATGATACCAAAGGTATATATATGATTTCATAAAAACACCCTCATATATCTATCACCTTCTATCAAATTAAGCATGCATAGTGATTTATCATAAATAATTTAATGCATAATAAATATAGATTTTATCATATTGTCCAATCCAAATAAACTATTACATCCTCTATGTAATACAAGGTAAAATCAATCATGTTTCTCAATAAGTCACATTGTTTCTAATAACTCAACCTACAATGTCACATATAAATTTTTTTAGGTTCTTTTTAATGAATTAAATTAAAAAACCAATTATGCTTATATGCATAGAAGCTAAAAATCAAGGTAATAAATACACTAGTTAAATTCCTTAAATTCCTCTTTTTTTATCACAAAATATATAAGCTATTATGGTACACAACTAATTAATTAATATAAATTAGAAACATTGAATATTTTATTCCTTATTAGAAACTGGGTTTACAAGTAAAACCCATTATTAGAAACTCAAAGCTTAACCAAACTAGTTCAGTAATGGTTGTTTCTTGAGTGTATTGAATGGTAGGTCCCATACTTCCTACAACATCTTTGTTTTCCCCATGATGTGTCCCCCATTCTCCTCTTTTTCTTCCTTTTTTTCCTTTTCCACTTCACATCCATGTTTTGCATGACCATTCTACTCTCTTATTATACTACAAGTTATTCATTATGAAATCCCATTCATTAATGCCTGATCTATGGATTTGGCATGTTTAATTGTAGTTCATTACCCTATTTTTGAACATGACCACTAGACACAAAACCTCCTTATCATATCAATTGGCTAAGTCAACCAAAAATATAACAACTAAGACCCAATTTAATTATGCCCTAATTTCTTTTCATTCCCAAAAAATACAAGGTAAATTTGTTATTAAAACATTTATAAATTTAAAAAAAACATTTAATATAGTTTCTTTGGGTGTTTTAACCCTATTTTTCCCCCTATGTCACCAAAAATGGGAATAAAATTATACAAATTACACAAGATCCGAAAAACACCCTATACTCTTATGAGTTAAAATGCATCAATAGTTTACCTCAACATAATTCAACATAGAATAATCCATATTGAGGTTTCATGAAAAAATAATAGTCAAAACATAAAATTATCATATTATGTTAATAAAAATCATCAAGACAAGTACCAAACTTAGAACCAATGAAAACATGATTGACTAACCTCAAGAACAAATAATGCAAAGAAAACACTCAACATTTTTATAGAATATTATTATCATTTATTTCATCTAAGTAATCAAGAGTGTAGTGTGTGCGTGGGTTCAATTACATTATCTCTATCCCCAATGATGATATATGCATCCTCCTCCCATATGATATTCTCTCTTTACTCCACTTTGTGAGGGTATAATAGTCCTAAAACCACCTCAGTCAAACAAAAAGGTAGTTAGTCTGAGCTTGCAATAAAATAATAAAATACTTAGAATATATAAATATATTAATGAATTATTGTAATGCAAATGAAATATACAAATGAAATAAAAATAAAACATGATTATAATACATATAAATATGTTACATCTACAAGCATATGAAAATGTCCTCCAACATAACTGATCATGAAAGTAAATAGTATAGTTTTGAACTCTACAACATAAATATATAGATATATTATAGAAATAAAAAATGACTAATCCTTACTAATACTAATGTAGTTTTTGAAGAGTGGGATAAGATATGACACTTAAATTTTGATCATTGAAAAGTATACACAATATTGAACAAAAATTCTTGCAAAAACATAATGATCATCTCTATGTACAACATTTATATAGTTATCTGTCTCTCTACATTATTTAATACAATAATGGATTCTTGAGAAAATAGCTAACTAACAGAAGAACCATGGATTGAAGTTTCATAAATTTTTGAATGTTTAAGTCATACATGATATATATTATTCACTTGCACATAGTATCTAGTAATGTTTTTAAGTATTGTTTGATCATAATTTATTTCAATGGTAAAAATCAATATCTTTGAGCCTTCAATATTAATTTAAAATGGATAGGTTTATAAACATTGTTACTATTATTTTCTTGAGAAACCATTTGATACTTGATTTAAATAAATATTAGTTTAGTTCTCATTTGAGTGTGATTTATAACCCTAACTATGATCATACACTTATGAGAATCTAAAAACCTAAAATTTGTTCTAGACTATCCTATACCTCTATATACAAGACACAAACTTTGGTCATATTGTATATTTTCTAAGGTTTAAATAACATACATGAGACATAAATTTTTCATATGGAATGTTTACTATGGTTTTAATGAATACATTCAATTTCATTTTAATAATCTTCAAACTAGATTTAAAGATTTATTGAAATATTGTGTGCACTTTGATTAATACATAAATGATTCTATTTGAATACAAATCTAAAAAAGGATAAAGGTCAATTAATTGATAAATTTGGTGGTGAATGATAAAGTTGACAAGTTGGAATTTGGCATAATTTATAGCATGCACTATTTTTTTGGTGTATTACCAAAGTTGGTGAAGTGCAAAATGTTTAGAAAAGTTTGGAGGCTCAAATATCACTAAATTTGGTGAAACATTAGTAAGTTTTGTCAAAGTTATAAAGAATTTAGATGGTAGTGGAATCAATCCCTCACATTTGGAAACTATACAAGTATTGAATGTAGTATTTTTATTGGGTGTTGAGGTGAAAATAGTTACCAAGGTTTTGTTTTACTTGATATTCAAAAAACTCCATGCAAAAGCTATACTCTACAATTTTTCTTTGAACTAGTGATATTTTTTGATTTTCATGCATTTTTGATAGTCTTAAGGACCCATAAGGAGTTATTAAATAGATTTATCTATGGAATTTTGATGGTTGTGAAAGTTTGAAGGCATTTTATAAAAGTTAGAGGACATTTTTTGAAATTCATAGGTCATTTTGTGAAAGTCAAAGGGTATTTTGTAAAAGTCAAAGTTGTCATTTATAGGAATGGTCTTTTTTTTCTGGTTTATTTAAGAATGAAATTTATTTGTAAAGGCTATTGCTTACATTGGTTTTAATTAAGTTTTGGGTATAAATATTTATTTTTTACGATTACAAGGGATTGTGAATTCTGGTCTAAATGACTACTTTCATTTAAGCCTATTGAATAAGATTTAATATTACATGAAATTTTATATGACAATATTTTATTTATACTAACCATGTTTGAGAAGGTATATACATAATGTGGAAATATACATGTATGTTTTTGGGTGTTGAGATTAATGCATTTAGAATGATAATTTAGTTGATAATGATAATTAAAATATACATGTATTACTGAATATGTGACTACATATTTGTGGCTTGAGGATTTGAACTCAAAAAAGTAGTCTAGTACTAGTTTGAAATGAATATCCATGGTTATTTTTTGGTGTTGGTTAAGATATGGGTTGATTCAAAATTTTGTTTATATCAAATATTATTTTGGGATTAAACCCATTTGCTCATTCCTTATTTAAGTTCGAAGGAGGGATTTTCTTTTGAATTAGTACATACATTTATGTGGAAATTTTTATGGCTATTTGTGGCCTCGTTGAATATATATATGTTTTATTCCAAGTACTAACTTGTTTGAGTCTAAAAAGGATTTGCATAAAATTTAATCTACATTGCTAACATTGAAGCTAGCATTCTTCGAGTTTATATTGCTCAGTTTATTTTACCACGAACTCATGAAATAACTTTCATTATTTTGTAACAAGTTTATTCAAGAGTATTTTGTTATAAGTTTTTTCCCCTTGAAGCTATATATTAAAATTTAAAGAAAGAAATAATCATTTTGAAGTTTTGGTTTATTCTATTTTTTTGATAGTTAAATGTATTTTATGGGTTTAGAAATATTATGTGGATGATTGATTTACTAAACCCTAAAAATGGTGAAAGAATTTAGTTGCAAATTTATTACAAATATCAACATTTATTTTATCAAGTAATTTTGTGCTTGATTAAAAATGGCTTTCAAATAATTTTTCTTATTTAAAGCTTGTGATTTTATTCTATTATCGATTGAAAAATTCAAAGTTAAAATGTTATAAGGTTTTAATGAAATATTTTTGGTATTTTTTAGCAAGTTAGAAATTTAATTAGTTTAAATAAATACCTAAGTCTACAAACTTATTATTTTATTCTCTCATCATGATGATGGTTCACAGAGTGTGATCCGAAACATTGATGAAAAAAATTGCACATATTTGTTTCCAGAAACCTTTATCAATATTTCATTAGTTGTTTGTACTAAATAAAATAATGATTTTAAATATTGGATATAAAATCAAAGATATGTGATAGTGGTAAAGGTTATTATAAATGATTTGATATAATCTCTTAAATAGTTGTAATTTTTAACTTTATAAAAAGAGGTCTAGATGGTGTCAAGGTTCCCACAATGCAAGTAGTAATACTTGGGGAAGAGGAGATCAACAACATAATAGTTTTAAAGTTTATAGTTTAGTTGGCAGTGATAAATACTATTTTTAAACTTTCAACATAGTTTCATTTCAATTTGACATATGCATATAGTATTTTTGATGAGATACAATTACTCAGTTTTGATTGGGTAATTTGATATAGTTGATTGCTATAAAAAATAATGTGGTGGGTTATGGTATATTTGTGATTTTAAAAATTTGAAATAGATAAATGATTTAAAATGAAAATAATGGTTGAATTACTTAAAATGAATCATTATGTTTATTTAATTTACATGATGACTTGTATTAATGATTCAATTAGGTTGTTTAAAGTTGAGTGTGGCTCCCCCCATCATGTTAGAGATATTTGGTGGTCTATTACAAAAGAATATTTTATTCTCAAGTATTATAATTTATTATGAACTTATTTAAATTTTAAATATAACTTCAAATTATGAGCTTATTATTTAAAGTTAAGTTATAAAAAATTAACTTTATTAAAGTTAATTAACTTTTGTATTTGTTAATTAGAGTAGTTATATCTTGAAACCATTACTACTTCTAAGAAGAGGCTTTTAAAAGGAGTTTTGAAGGATATTTCAAAAGGAGAAACGTCTACACATACAAGAGTTCTTTGATTACAAGTTTCATATTACACTTTATTTTTGTGATATATCTCTAATATTGAATATCATCTGCATAAAGACCAAACAATATATCCTTTGACAGTGAAGTAAAACACTTGATACACATATGTATATCCACATTTATTATTCAATTTAAAAACTAATTATTTGAAGTTTATTAAAATATTAATTTATTTGATGATTGTACAACATGTAGTCACATGTGTAGAATATCTTTGTACTTCTATTACATAATGACGAATACATCATATCTATTATGGAAAATTGTTGAGTTTTCTCCATGTTGTGATTAATATTCTTAAAGTTATTGTAACTAGACATGAAATATATAGTTTCTTAATAAAAATTCTAATTTATTTTATTTTATCCCTATTTTTAATGTATTTTTAGGGTGAAATAATTTTTTTGCCAATTCAAAAGATGACATAAATATACTTTCACTACACATAGAGATACTTATATCTTTAACAAAATGCCCTTTGGTTTGATTAATGTAGGTGCTAATTTTTAAAGGGTTATATGTATGTTGCTTTTGATGATCTAATCAAAATTATTATTCAAGTCGATCTAGATGATCTCACAACTGATTCAAAGAAAATAAATCAACACCTAAATCACTTATGTGAAATATTCATTAAGTGTAGGAAATATGACATATCAGTAAATGCAAGGAAATCAATTTCAAACTTTTGGGTAATGCGATATCAAAAGATGGAATTTAAATAGATCCAAATCACATTAAATATATAAAAGAATAACATAATCTATAATATCAACCTAGTCTAAGATATTTATTTGGTAAAATCAATTTAGTGTGTAAATTAATTTCTAAATTTTCAAATAAATTTAATCATCTACATATTTTACTAGAGAAAAATCAGAACTATTTAAGGGATGACAGATTAGATATAGACTTTAATGAAGTTAAAAATGTAATAAAAAGTGATCTTTTACTTTTAAAACTATATCTAAATAAACCTTTCATATTATATGTTAATGTAACTGATAAAGCCATAGGTGTTGTTATGACTCAATATGATCAACATCACAAAGAAAGACCCATTGATTATATAAGTCATGTCCTCAATAATGCTGAAATTAGGTATCCTTAATTTGAAATATTTTTTTATCATCAATTTCAACATTAAGTAAATTTAGATATCATCTAATTGGAAATAAAGTGACCATCTATTCAAATATACTTGTTTTGTCTTATTTGATAAAATAACCTACAATTGAAGGTAGGATAGTTAAGTAGATTTTGAAGATCCAAGGGTATGACCTTGATTTTTAAACTTATAAAATAATTAAAGGTAATGATATATCTAAACACCTCATTGAAAACACAACCTATGATATAACTATTTTAATTATTTCAATTGATGATAATCTAAATGCAAAACCATATTTTCAAACTGTGAAGGTTGTTGATATTGCTTAATAATTCAAAATAGGGCTTAAAATGTAAGAATGAGATTGCTTAATTTCATAAGATGATTGGTATTATGATCTCATTTATTATTTTTAGAACTAAACTATGCCTGATTCTTTAGATAAATACATGTCATACTTAACACCCCCACTCTCAAATTATTTGAATATGGACCCATTATAGTCTAAAAGGCCTAGTTCTAATTTGAAAATCATTTTCATTGGCATTTATGTGTGTAATTATCAAGATTTAAGACTTTAAATTTGTTATTCTTATGTCAATAGTTCTTGTTAAGTATACTATTTTATGTAAATGTAAGCCACATCTTCCTTGTTATCAAGGTTTTCATTATGTTATTTATTCAGATTAATGTATTAATGGATTTAAATAATTTTGAATATATAAAGGTATTTTTATTTTATGTGAAGTTTACAACTTGAAAATCCTAAGTGAAAGCAATGGGTCTTTGTGTATTTTAAAAATCATGACTTCTAAAATTTAACTTATTTTGGGTCTTCGCATATTTTACAATTCAATACCTCTAGGATTTCATATTTTTTGGCTATTGTGACTTTTGAACATTGAATATTTTGACACTTTAGGTCTTTCATACTTCTTGACTTCTAGTCTTCACATCTTTTTTTTGCATAACTTTTGCCTTCATATTTTTTACACTTAAAAACTTTTGTTCTTAAAAACTTTTATTTGTCAAGAATTTTATTTGTTGGGACCTTTTTTTTATCAAGACTTTTATTTTTTGTAACTTTGGGATCTAAAAAATTCCATGTCTTCATGAGTTTTGGTCACTATATGTTTTTGCATTGCTCAAATTGGTTCTTGTGTCTTCATAAGTTTTATGTATTCATTACTTTTATCTTTAAACTTTCGAGCAAAATGGTAAATGATGATTTTGACAAAAGTTTTGAGACATAAAATCCATGAGTATTCACTTTTTGTGCATCTAAGGAATCATGAGATTTAGATAAATAGGTTTTGATAAAAGTTTCAACACCTAACTTCTAAGAGTATGTCGCATGACATAACTAGTTTTACAAAAAATTAACAACATAGTGACCCTTATCTAGGGATAACAACATGGAATTATTATAAATTTATGGAAGGTATATGTGTCATACTCACCAAAGTAAGTTTTTAAATTCAAATTAAAATAACAAATCAAGCCTAGAGCCATTAAACATTAATGGTACATGAATTGGAATTAAAGTCCCCATATTCAAATGACAAGATCAAATTTTGAAGAGACATCATGCCTATTGATTACCAAAGAGATAAATTAAATTACATTCCATAGAGAACTCAAAGCCCTAGTTATCTAAATTTATCTACGATAAAATTCTAGCAAATGATCAACTAATTAAATTATCATCAAAACTACGTAAGTAAACTAGATAAGAAATGACTTCATCATCCAAAGTATTCAGGGGAGTTTCACCACCATCAAAATTATCCATTAAGGATTTTATAAACTACACAAACATAATATTCAATGTGGTAGTATTTGATGGTGAACATGCCAATTATGCAACCCTATGGGATGTTGTGAAGAACATTGACACTCATTCATGTGAAATAACTAGTAGTTTACTTAATACCATTGAAACACTTATCCAAAATTTCCCTACATATAAAACCTTTAACCTAGATGGATTAGGCCACTCTCCTAGACCATTTAGTGACCTTTTACCTTCATTACTAGTTTTTTTATAGTCCTAAATTAATGATGCAATGTAGTATCTTGGAAGGTCTTGATGTGGTGCTGTGAACTCTCTTAGAGTCCTAGTATATTGAATGATCTAATGGTGGAAAGAGAAGATGATATTCATGTCCCTACATCAGTGTTCTTGCACACTTTTGAAATACTTTAACAAGGTTTAAGGTAAATTTGGAGATTTTAAGGAAAATGCCTAGAAATGGGTCTTAAGTTGCAAGTGAAAGATCAAGCTAGTTTCCAAGGTGTTTGAGAATTAAGGGGAAGGAAGGAGGTTTTTAAAAAGTTCCAAAGATTATAAAAAGTCAAAAATGATGTTTAATGAAGCCAATTTTCCCATAAGACCCTCCAAAGTGAATTAGATGACTTAAGGAGCTTCTAAATAGATATTTTACTTGAAAAAGTGACTTTTTGGAGAATCCAAATTGGTTTTGACTTCCTTACACATAATTATGTCATGTTTTACTTATTTAGACATGTTTAAGACCATTTCAAGTCATTTGGAGTGGAGAAGAGGAGTTTGGGTGCAAGACAATGTATTTTTGGGCCTTTTGGATCCATGTGTGAATAAATTTTAAAGGTATTGATTATTACATAATCTCAAATATCATATAAAAGCATGCATAGTGTCCCTAATATCCCTTCTTAGGCCTCTATAATCAGATCAAAGCATAAAAACTAGCAGAGGCAAGGGAAACCTATTAGCTATAGACTAGGCATGAAACATGTTTTCTACCATTAATGGATCTTCAAAAAATTGAGAAGGTTTATAGAAGGAAGTAACTATCACTTACCTCATGAAAAATATTGTCCAAGAGTTGTGATGATGCCACAAATTTATTAATTTTATAGCCTCATCCATGCTTATTCTATGTCTTTTCTATGTAAATCCTATAACTATCTGTCACTAATGCAAAGGAATGAATAAAGTTATGATTTTGTATTTTAATTGAAACACACACACACACACACACACACACACACACACACACACACACACACACCCGTGTGTGTGTGTGTGTGTGTGTGTGTGTGTGTGTGTGTGTTTTATGAATTATTGATGTTTTTATTTGATTGAATTATATTGGTATGAATTTAACTAAAAATAATTTGAAAGGTCATGTAAAGTTGTAGAATATTGATAAGCCATAGCTACTATAGGTTGCCCATAACAATTGTAAGCTTCACCTACAGGTTTCTCGTAGCCACTGTAGAGTGCCCATAGTAATTGTAGGCTTCACCTACAAGTTTCCTACAAACACTATAGAATACCCATATCAACTATAGGCTTCACTTACAGGTTGCTTGTAGCCACTGTAGAATACCCATAAAAAAGGCTTCACCTATATATTACCTATAACCACTAAAAACTGCTCATAGCAACTGAAGGTTTCAACTACAAGTTGCCTATAGCTACTATAGAGTGCTTGTAGCCACTATGAAAAGTAGAGTAATTATTAAGGAGATCTTGTAGATACATTCAACTATCTTGGGAAACCAAATGAATGATTAGGAAGAACCATAATTGTCATACTGATTCCCTACATGCAAGGAGACATTGGATGTGTTGCCAAAGATGATAAAGACAAGAATAATGAGAAAAGACAAAAAGAAATAAAACGAAAAAATAGTATGCCTTGTCTCTAACCCAGTCAAACTTAAAACAAGTAACTTTAGTTGCTAACCACTTGACGGTTGACTAGGGTAGTTTATAAGTATTTGTATTTTTCCTATTTTGGTGTTTTTAGTTATGAGTTAGTAAACTACCTTTTGTATTTAAAGGTAGAACCTAGATCAAACTAGGAGTTAGATAATTTTGAGGAGATAATAGTAGGAGTTTTTGAACTATAGCATTGGATTCAAAATTGAGTAATGATAAAGTTGAATTTGTAAGAAGTTTGTGATTTTTGTTAGAGAGGGATTGGAGCTCAGCTCTGAATGAGGAAGGTCCCCCTCAAAATGAGCTGATGTGAAGATCTTGACCCTCTTTAATTATTAGTCTGTTGTGTAAGTTGATTTTACTATTAAGTGTTATTATATAAGTGATGAATATATGATACATAATTGTGGAATAGTTCTATAATTATATCATAATAGTTTCATAATATATCTATCTGGTAAATTCATTATACTACAATTGGAAAAGAAAGTTTATTTCTTAATTAGTAATGCATATATAGTGTTGACACTCTTGAAAATATTATGTACCCTAGGTTGAAAATTAATGTTTAATCAGACTGGTGAATCTGGTTATCACTAAGTAATTAGTGTACACAACATTTTGGCACCATTGCTAGGGAGGGTGTCAATTATTGTTTCTAAAATCAATCATTAATTTTTTTTTGGTTAATGCACTATTCTACCCAGTCAAGTAAGTTGAGTGAGGACACTACGGTGTCTTATGCCAGATGTCTAAGTTCCTAGACATATAATTCCAATTGAGAAAGTTGAGTGAGGGATCTATAGTGTCTTATTCTAGATGTCTAAGTTTTTGGAAGTAAATAGTGCATAAGTTAATTCATGTTTCTAGAATTTATTTCCTACAAAAGTGATTTATTTTTGACAAAGTGTGCTTTTAATTTTCCTATTTTCATTTCCTGATTTCTAGAATAAATTTTCCTACTTTCATTTCCTAATTTCTAGAATAAATTTTCCTACTTTCATTTCTTACTTTATAGAATAAATTTTCCTACTTTCATTTCCTACTTTCTAGAATAAATTTTCTTATTTTCATTGGTTAATTTTTTTTGCTTTCTAGAAGTAGAATTTCAATTCATATTGTTTTGATTTTAACATTCCTTTATTATTATTATTATTATTATTATTATTATTATTATTATTATTATTATTATTATTATTATTATTATTATTATTTTAAATTAGTCTAAAATAACCCCCTTAAAAAACATAAAAATGAAAAAACTAACTCTGTGTAAGAAGGGACAGAATAACTGAAGGAGTGGCATAACATTTATGCAAAGAGAAAGAGATTCTCAAGGGAGATTCCTACCAAACAAGCCACAAGTTGTTGCTAGGAAAGAACCAAAAATACCTACAACTAAGAATCCTGTTAAATAATATACCATAAGCTGAAAGGCTCTTGAAAAAAAGAACACTACAAACTAAAGGAGGTAGCTTGCGGAAGAAGCATTATTGGATCTGAGAAAGGAAATAGGAGTAGAAGAAGCATTCACTGAGTTGGTAAGAAGACATGAAGGAGAGAAACTAAATGAACCAAACACTCTAGAGTGTAACATATTTACAACATTTTAGTAAGGCTTTCTTGATCAAATCAAAGGAAGCTTAGGAGAATATTTAGACCCTTCATCCAATAAAAAGATTGAGGATCAATAGATAAATGTTTATTATCATGTTGACCAAGGGACTGACATAGAGTTTGAGGATGAGATACTAAGTACCTTTTTATCCATATCATAAGAAGAGCCATCATGAGCAGAGAAGGAGACTTTGTGGAGGACAATGGGACTCCAAACAAAGTGACTTTTAAATTTCCTATTCCAGATGCAATAACCATAACGCAAATGAAAAACATCCTACCCTAAACCTTGCCAAATTTTAGAGGTATATTATCAAAAGACTTGAAAACATTCTTGTTCAATTTTGATATCCTCTATAGAATCTATGAGTATAAGTAAGATGCACAAAAAATGGAACTTTTTATAGCTACTCAAAAAGACTTAACACTTTGCTGGTTTATGGGACTGGGTAGTAATTTGGTTTGCACTTGGGAGGACATGAAAAATAAAATATTAGCCAAGTATCAAGAATATGGAAGAGGAATAAGTTATAGAGGAAATGGCATCTTCAAGATAACTCAGGAGGGGGATGAATCCTTGGAGGACTATGTTAAATGGTTCATGTTTTATGTATAAAAATTTAAGCAAAGTGCACTTGGATAAAAACCTTTGAAACTCATCTTCCTAAAAGGATTCAAATAATATTGTCTAAAAGCCTTAGACCTAATGAGTGGATTAGATATTTCTTACGTACCATTCTCAAATATCAAAGAGCTGAGAAAAAATTATTTTAGACCTGCCATAAATAAAGTTAAGAGCAACAAGCTTCCATTTTCCATTACAAATGGCCTATCAAAAATTGAGGTTAGTAACTTGTTATAGGACATGAAATAGGATATCATTAGCCATTTGGTAACCCAACTAGATAGCCTACACTTAAGATAAAAATAAGTAGCTTTGGATCAAGCCTTGACCATTTACTATCTAGACTATAAGAAGAAAAATGTTGATTATAGATGTCATGAGGTTTAGGCTAAAGTAGCTCACATCATAGCTGAAGAACCAAAAATATTAGAGCTACACACTATAGGAAGAGATAGTGACCAATTTTTCTATGTTTCACAAAGAAAGCTATGGGTTTAGTGACCACCTTATCAAGATGTGAGACAAAATCCACCTTTTTCAAATTCTACCTCCTTTAATTCATAATTTGAAAATGCTACTCCCAATTGGATTAGTCCTTGGATGAACATTCCACCTCCTAATTCTATATGGAAACCACCTCAAGCAAGCTACCCCACCACCTCTTGGCAGCCTCCATAAAATTTAACTCCATCTTAGATGCAACCTTGGTAACCACATCAATTCCCACCCTTCACAAACTAGTGGAAACATCCCTGGAGACATAACCAACCATGGTGAATCTCTCTAGGAGGATGTCCTCCACAATAATAAAAATAACCTCCTACTCTTATGACCAATACATAAGCTACATTTAAGCCTAACCAACTACCTACCCAACCTATCCAAAATCTTATAAATAAGCTGATGCAATCCACATTCAATATTGAGCCTATTCAGTACCTAACATACATAGTAAACATCAATGAAGTTCACCTACATTCAAGGAAAGTTCAACAACCCCCAAAACCACCCATAATAAGGGATTTAGATGATGAAACCCTAGAAGAACATGCTAACCCACCTCCATCACCTCAAGAACTCTCTAAACTAGCAAATAAAGTTGTTGATGAAATAGCCCCCCCATTTTTAGAACATCTTAGCCTTCAACACCATATAATTGAACCTGAGTTTGATTTCACGAGAAAAATTAAGAATCTTTACCTCAAAATCCCACTATTATAGGCCATTAAAGATGTACCCATATATTCCAAATCTGTTAGAGACCTCTATCTACAAAAACTAGGAAGGAAGAAAAAAGATCCCAATATTATGTATGTGATTGGATAGCTAGTAGACATCATACTGGGGAACACCCTTTTAAGGAAGTATTCAGATCCTAGATGCCTGATAGTAATAGTTTAGATCCATAACTAGAAGTTGTCCAACACATTAATTGACTTAGGGGCTACAATAAATGTAATGATCATTGAAACTATGCATAAACTATAGCTAAATAATATTCATTCCACATCTACACTGTTGAAAATGGTTGATAGGTCTATAGTTAGATCAGAGGGAATCATTGAAGATCTTGTTATCACTATAGATTCTTAGGAATATCCTATAAATTTCATTGTGCTATAGCCTAAGTCTGATTTGGGTGGATGCCCCCTAATCTTAGGATGACCTTGGGTTGCCATATCTGATGCCTTCATCAACTATAAAATAGGTAACATGATGATATCCAATGGCTACCACACTTAGCAGTTAGTTATTTATCCCCCAACACAATTAGTTTTTACACCAAAGCCTACATTATGGGTTGAAGAAGATGAGGTAGATTAACCTTCTTTGATTATTGTATTTACCATAGAGCATGCTGCACATGGGTTGATCAGGAGGAAGATACCATTATCTCCAATGTTATTTAGCATAATTACCAAACTCCTTCTATATATCTTAACCACTTTTAATGTGTTGAGTGCCCATTTTCTAGCTTCTAGAAATTGGATAATTATGATGCATCTATACAAAAAATATTACACCAATTGCTACCTCATAATTGCAGCCAAACTAGATCCATTAGAAATATGGAAATAATGAAATCACTCTAATAGAAAATTTAAATCTCTCTAGGGGAAACATTGATTATTAATAACAAGTTGGAGTTAAATGAGGAAAAGTGCCTAGTCAGCATGTTGCATGCCAACCAATATGATTTTGCATGGGATTATAAGGATATGAAAGGAATCAACTTAGAAACATGAACACATCATATTTACATCAAAAAATAGTACCAACTAGTTAGAAAACCACAACATAGGATGAATCCAACTCTTTGAGAAATAGTTAAAAGGGAATTACAAAAAATTTTGATTGCTGGATTTATATATCTTATCTTTGATAGTGAATGGGTGTCACCTTTGGTAATTGTACCAAATAAAAATGGAGAATAGCATGTATGCATCAATTATAGGGAACTCAACACAATAACTATGAAGGATCACTTTCCTCTACCCTTCATTGATCAAGTGTTGGACACACTAGCAGGGAAGAAATATTTTGCCTTTTTAGATGGCTTCAGTGGTTACAACCAGATTGGAATTGCTCTTAAGGACCAGGAAAAAATGACCTTTACTTTTATTTGGGGTAATTATGCTTATTTTTTATTACCCTTTTGGCTATGTAATGCTTTGGATACATTCTAGAGGTCTATCCTAAGTATCTTTGTAGATATGGCTAATGAATGTGTAGAAATCTATATGGATGACTTCACTGTCTATGGAGAGACATTTGATAAATGCCTTAAAAACTTGGGAAAAGTGATAAAGAACTATTAGAAGAACCATTTGTTTCTCATCCATAATAAATTATATATTCTTATGATAGAAGGTATTGTCTTAGGACACCATGTATTTGATGCAATTATTAATGTCGACCCTACAAAAATCAGCATCATCAAAAACTTATCTGTTCCTCAAAAATAGAAAGATGTTAGGAGTTTTTTAGGACATGATAGTTACTATAAGAGATTCATCAACAATATTAGTAAAGTAGTAGCACCATTTTTCACCTTTCTGGCTAAAGATGCTAAAGTTTTCTAGACTCTTACTTATGATACATCCTTCAAACAATTGAAGGAATTATTGACCACCACCCCTATTCTGCATGGTCCTGATTGGAAGATTCCATTATACATTCAAAAATATGATTTAGATACTACCCTCAGAGCTATTCTTGGCCAAAAATAAAAAGCAATCAACTATGCCATCTATTTATAAGCAAAAACCTATAGGTAGTAAAATTAAATTACATAGTTACTGAAAAAGAGCTCTTGGTGGTAGTATATGCTATCAAAAAGTTTCATCACAACATCATATGGTATCAAGCCTTTATTCATATAGGCCATGAAACCATTTAGTAACTTATAAACAACCCATCTGTTCCAACCAGAGTGATAAGATGGTTGCTCTTATTACAAAAATTTGATATCACCATTATCGATAAGTCTAGCAAGGACAATGTAGTGGCTAAATTTTTATCATGCCTAAAAACCCTTGAAGAGGATACCATATTGGATGACTCATTTCTAGATGATAACCTATTCTCTCTCACCCTTGACACAACTTGGTATGATGATATTGTTAACTACCTTGTAACAAGGTTACTTACACATCACTTCCTCCCTGAACAAAAGAAAGCATTGATTCACAAAAGTGATAGATATTCATGGTTATCTAGATTCTTTTTCTATACTATACCTAACTCTATCATCAAAAGATGTCTCAGAGAAGATGAATTTATAGATATCCTCAAATCTTACCATGATGAATCCTATGGAGGACACTTTGTAGCCAAGTGTACAATATAATTTTTTTGAATACAAGATACTATTGGCCCTCACTCCATAAAGATGTGATAAGATATACTACTCATTATGACAAATGTTAGCATATGGGGAGACCCACATGTTTGGATGAAATTATTTTATATCCCTAGATGGTGCTTAAGCCATTTAAAAAGTGGGGCCTAGAATTTGTAGGACCTTTTGATCTAAAATCCAACAATAAAGAGTACATCCTTATCTGTACTGACTATGCCACTAAATGGGTGGAAGTTAAAGATATTACACATGCCAGGGATGAGAAGGTGGTAGCTTTCCTCTATGAAGAAATATCTACTAGATATGGTGTGCCATGTGAAATATTCATTAATTAATGACCCCAATTCACTTCTAACTTAATTACTACCTTTGTCCAAAAATATGAGATTAGGCATAATAAATCAAATCCATATCATCCATAGTCTAATGGATAGGTGGAAGTCACCAATAGGGAGTTATAAAATGTTCTGACAAAGACCTTTAGTCAATCTTGTAAGGATTGGGAGGCTAGGATTCTTGAAGCTGTGTGGGATTATAGAATCACATGGAAGACCACTACAAGATTCACTTCATATGAGTTGGTCTATGGAAAGAAACCTATCTTTCCCATTGAATTTTATCACAAGACCTTATGGATAACACTAGAATTTGGGATGGATATATCTAAAGCCTAGAAAGAAAGGCTTCTATAATTGAATGTCTTAGATGAATATAGACAACAAGAATTATAAAACATAGAACTTATACAATAATAATGGATTGGATAAAATGACAAGCACATTAAGACTAGGAAATTCCATATAGAATATTAGGCCCTTCTTTTGAATCCAAATACAAGGACCACAAGGGTAAACTCTAGACCAGATGGATTGGTCCTTTTGAGATTGAGCATATTTTTGACAATGGAGTAGTTCAACTCCAAACCATTGATCCAATGATATTCCATCTATTAGTCAATGACCATAGATTCATTTTATATAAAAAACTGCATACTTAGGAATAATTTACTAGTCACATATGCTAGTAGTTATAAGATTGATACAATGATGTCCTGGATAGGAATGTTTCCTCACCAAAAAATAAGAGCACTAGTCCACACCCAACTAAAGAAGGAGAGGAGGACATCCTTGCCCTCCTCTAGTATGATGAATGAGACATTTACCTAGTATTTGACAAGTCACATTTCTAGGTGACTTAGCCAAGACCCTAAATAAACATTCTTCTAAAAATAGCAGTTAAATTCAAAAACAAATTCCAACAATGAAAACCTATTTTTGGGTATTATTGGTAGCTTTTAGGTAGAAAATCAGCCTACTAGCTACCCATATCTATAAAAAGAGCCTAAGTATAAAAATATATTGCTATCTATTTAGGGGTAAAAATAATAATAAATAAATAAGGGAACATGAAAAAGGAAGCAGAGATAGGGAAAATCCTCAAATCTTAATTGTTCACATAGGTTTTCTCTAATTGATATGGACATTTTTGTAGCTGCTACAAGCACCTTATACATAGTTGGCCATCACTTTTTCATCTTGATACAGGCATTTTTTTTAGCTATTTTAGGTACCCTCTCATTCCTATTCTCACCTTTCTACAAAGCATACAAGATAGATCCTCTTACATCTCTCAATGATGGCTTGGCTATTAGATTTTGGGCATTACATGAAAGTCATCAAACAACCTCATGGAAAAATGAAGGAAGATTAGGGAAATAAATGTCATATATATTACCTAAAACTAACCTTGACTACCAAGCTATAGAGCCACAATAAAGAATACAACTTCCCTTTCCATGTGGAAATGTTGTAGACTAAAAGTTTTACCTATAGGGACACTTCTGATTCATTTTTAGTTCTAGTCATTTCATGAAGATCATTTCACTATGTTGACTAGTGAAATCTTATATTTATTTGGCACACAAGTTCCATGTTGAAGACCCTACTAATTACTAAAACCAAGACCCAAGCATAAAAGCTCTAGGGCATAAGTAGTATCCAAACTCCTATCAATTGATCCATCCAGATGAAGGTCACTAGGCAGTAATGTTGTCAAATACCTACTCAAGATATTTTAGTCCATCACTTGGATCACTCATTTTTTTAATTACCACCTTATGGTATGGTAGTAAATAAATTTATCCTCTAAGTCTTAAACCCTTATTCCATGCATACTATCCTACATCACATGCACATGAGTTATAGGCATCATCAATGCCTAACCACTAGTGATATCCCAATCAATTCACAAAGGGTCCACTTCACTCCATTTATAACTACCAACCCAGTCATTGCACCCATTAATCATTCACATTAAAATATTTTCATGCCAACACATGTATAACTTCATAGGCATCACATCTGAAACACCATTATTAAAAGGTATACCATATCTTTCATCATTGAAAATCTCATTCATTATTTTAATATAGCACATATGGTATTAATAAAGCATATTTAATTATTAATTTATTCATTCATTCAAAAAGTCTATCACATCACCTCTAAAACATGTACTTTCATTCCTTGTGATGACCTATCTTATCCCATACTTCCTACTTAGTCCACATCACCTGAGGACACATGACAGCTCAAGTGGGGAGAGAATGCTATGGGTTAAACCTCACACATCATGGGAACCCTTAAGATGCCATAATGTTCAACTTGCAACCTCATATCCTCCATTATTGAGCTAAACCATGTAACATGCAAACCCCATATTTTCCATTTAAAAAAAAAACTATTGTAGGTAGATTTCCATAAGTCCAAAGAGTGTGAAATGGAATATTGGTTGAAGGGACTGATAGGGAAGTTAAAATGGGAGGGTTAGTCATGTAGAGAGAGCCTTCACACCATAGGAACTTATGAGGATACCAAGTCAATTGGGATGTCTTCCAAAGAGCTAGTTGGACTACCTATTTTGAATGGTTGCAACATTTTTTAAAGCCTCTTGCTAGGGCATTTGTAGGTTCTTTTGATAGAAACCAAGACACTATATGTGGAATCACATTTCTATCTACTGAGACCTTGGTGAGCCAAGCAACTGGGCTACCAAGCATTGGGGAAAATTGGTAAGATAGATCCAATGGACAATAAGCTAGGCAGTAGTTTTTCTAGGCAAATGAAAGGTTGGTATTAAAGAAAGGTGTGAAAATACTTAGTATACGTATAGAATGGAGAGACATAACATCATATATTATTAGGTACATGACTTGTGAGGGGAGGTATTCACTCATTTACACTCTCCAATTTAAATTTTTAAATCATTTAAGACATAATAGAGTCATTAATGTTCTCAAATTCTTATGAAATATCTTGAAAATAATGTCCAAATAATATCAAAAGGGAATTGAAATAGCCCTATCTTACCACTACCTCATATGGTTCATAATTAAATAAGGAATAGCTTCTATCAAACCTGACCTCACTTGGGAGAAATTTTTGGCCCTAGAAAATATTTCACCCCAACAAGAAGAAGGCACTAATGAGAGAAATCTCTTGTGGAGTAGCCCCAACAAACTATTTAGGAATATGTTGAGGGCACCGGTGCTATTTGTTAGCCCATAGCGAATGAAGGTCCATGTGAGACTGATATGGGAAAGAAGAAGGGGAGAAGACTATTCTTATATCCTTCTGATATAGAGGAGGAAATCCCATAATAACATGTCCCTTCTCCCATTATGTCTTCACTTCAGGTTGATTCCTCTACATTGTCTCCTACTGGACAAGAAGAAGTTTCCATATCAACTAATACACAAGAAATGCAAAATCCATCAAACATCCCTCCTATAAGGAAAATGAAAACCAAGGGGGAGAAATCCATAGTGTTAAAAATAAGGAGACCCACTCTTAGGAGATATCAAAGGATGAAGAAAAAAATACCACTACAACCTCCTTAACCATAGCCATAAGTGATGATGAAGAATCGAGGAAAGAACCTAGGCTTAAGAAAACTCTTGATGGAATTAAAATATAAGAATGGTCTACTAATGAACAATATGTTAAGATAGAAGAAGAAGAAGAATGGTCACATCTCCCATCTATATTCATTGAGGAGAACATTGATCTCCTTAGAAACATTAGATACATAGAGGAATAATTGAGAGAGATAGAGCAACATGAAGGAGAAGAAGAATATGTTGAAGAAGAGGTTATGTAAAAAGGAGGAGAACAAGAAATTTTTTCTCATGATCAAGAGTTCCAAACATTGGAATAAGCTATGTAGGAATTATATAGCCTAAAAAATGAGATAACATAACTAAAAGGAAAACAAGGAATTGAAATGCTTATAGGAGCAATAGAGTTTATAGAACCCTCTAGGGACAAAGATAAGAGAGTGGAAGAACTTGCAACATCCTCATCCACCTTAGCCATAAAAGCCCCTATAATAGAGTATGCTATAGATTTGGTACCCTTTTGTTAGGGATTTCCTCCTCCATTTCTCACTACACCAACACCCACTATAGAAGAAGTTATTAATGTGGATTTCTCAACCACCACTCCAGTAGAGATTAATGATCTTTTGATTTTACTAAAGGAAAAATTTAGTAATAATGGAGCTTACCATAAAGAATTAGTGTAGAGATTCAAGATATATGTTGAATCAAAAGAAAAACATGATAAATTCCAATAAAAATTGGAATTTACTAAAAATAGAATCAGATATCTGAAGGGAAAGATTGGTAAATTACATGAAACTACTGATTTATTGATGGAGTATAGACCCCTTCTAGAGTGTATGCTATATACTTAGAAGCAAAATGGTTGAAATTTAGGTATGATAGGATTTATAATGATCAATCTTATATGGTCTGTGACCCAAGATCTTTCTTTAATGAGTATAGACATGTTGATCCTAATCTTCAAGCCTAGATAAGTGAATTCTACATTCACAATATGTTGTTCCCAGTGATATAGAATGGAATCCCAACATCTATTTGGGGGATGTCCTGTTAAATGCATTTTCTTCATATGTTTTGAATGAAATTGAAAGAATAAAACAAATGGAAGAATATCAAGGAAAGGAGAAAGAAGCCACCCTAATGATTAGAAGTAAATCCAAAGATTCAAATGCTATAGTAGAATAATGGATCTCATTTATGAACATAAATTCTCCTCAAGAATGGGTTGTCAAAAAATAGATGGAAGTACAAAACCACTATTTGAGTCTCATGGAAGGAGATGGTAGGTAAATTTTTGTTGCCTTCTCTTATTGATGAGAAAAACTCTTAGATTACTTGAAAAGGAAGGAACCATACTCCCCTCGAAACCTTAGTGAGGTCATCCATAGAGTATACTTATATATTTAACTTTCTAAGAAGTGGAGAATACAATGGTTGGGATTAATGTTTCAACCCCATATATTTTGGTTCCCAATCCTTGACTGGGAAGGAAATGTTCCAACTAATAGAGAGGTAGAGAAGAAAAGATGGGAACACATTAAAAATGGTAAAGGTTTTTATATCTTGGAAGGGTCAAGCTATCTTGAACCCCTAGACTTTAGATTTTTTTTTGGTTTTATAATGTAACCAAGGATTTCTCGAGGTTGATCAAGAGGATAAGTAGGAGGGAGTGATGAGGTTGAAAATTTCTTACTTTTATAGCCTCATCCATGCTTAGTCTATGTCTTTTTCTATTTAAATCCGATAACCATCCATCACTAATGCAAACAAATGAATGAACTTATGATTTTGTATGTTTATTGATATATATGTGTGTTATGTTATGAATTATTGATGATTTTATTGATTGCATTATATTGGTGTGAATTTATCTAAAAAGCATTTGAAGGGTCATATAAAGCTAAAAAATCTTGCTAAGTTATAGATACTATAGGCTGCCCATAGAAAATGTAGGCTTCACTTACAGGTTGCCCATAGCCATTGTAGAGTACCCATAACAACTATAGGCTTTAGCTATAGGTTACTTGCAACCACTATAGAATACCTATAGTAATTGTAAGCTTCACCTATAGGTTACCTGTAGACACTATATAATACTCATAGTAATTGTAGGCTTCACCTAAAAGTTGCCTACAACCACTCTATAATGCTTACAATAATTTAAGGTTTCACTTACATGTTGCCTGTAGCTACTATAGAGTGCCTACAACCACTATGAAAATTAGAGTCGTTATTAAGGAGATCTTGTAGAAACATCTAGCTATCTTTGGAAACCAAATGAATGATTGGGAAGAATCATAGTTGTTGTACAAATTCCTTACATGCAAGGAGACATTGGATGTGTTGTCAAAGATGGGAAAGACAAGGATAATGAGAAAAGACAAAAGGAAATAAAATAGTAAAACAATATTCCTTATCTCTAACCTAGTCAAACCTAAAAAAAGTAACTTCGGTTACTAACCATTTAAAGGTTGACTGGGGTAGTTTCTAAGTATTTGTATTTTTTCCTAGTTTTTTGTTTTTGGTTATGAGTCAATAAATTGCCTTTTGCATTGAAAGGTAGAACCTAGATCAGACTAGGAGTTAGATAATTTTGAGGAGATAATAGTAAAATTTTTTGAACTATAATATTTATATTGAGAATTGAGTAATGATAAAGTTGATTTTTTAAGAAGTTTTTGAATTCTCTTGGAGAGGGATTGGATCTCAGTTCTAAATGAGGAAGGTCCCCCTCAAAATGAGCTATTATGAAGATCCTGACCCTCTTTAATTATTAGTGTGTTGTGTAAGTTTAATTTACTATTAAGTTTGATTATATAAGTGTGATGCATGTATGGTACATAAGTGTGGAATAGTTCTATAATTTTTTCATAGTAGTTCCATAATATATATATATATATATATATATATTTATATATATATATATATATATTATGGAACTACTATGAAAAAATTATATAACTATTCCACACTTATGTACCATACATGCATCACACTTATATAATCAAACTTAATAGTAAATTAAACTATATATATATATATATGGTAAATTCAACATAAATTCATTGTACTATAGTTGGAAAAACAAGTTGATTTTTGAATCAGTAATGCATATATAGTGCTGACACTCTTGAAAAGCTTACACACCTTGGATTGATAATTAATGTTTAATAAAATTTGTGAATATAGTAATAATTGGGTAATTAGTCTACATAACAAGTTATATTTATAAGGTAGGCCTCTAGTTCTTCATGCTAAGGGAAAACTATTTTAATGCAGTCTTGGATAACTCATCAAGGGGGGTAGTTTTTGTATTATAATTATTTGTCCTTATAAATTATATCTCAAAATTATTGGATAAGGTAAAGGGGTATCCCAAGAACATTTTTAAAGTATTTTATATTTAATAAAGGTCTCTAACCTCACATGCCATCAACAAACCATTGACTAGCTCCTTAGTGCCTTCAAAACCCAAGAGGCAAGTTTTCCATGGTTTTGGCCCTTCGAGGAAGGAGTAAAAATGAAATATAATTTTAGAGGGTTTAATAGCTCATATAAAATAATTAACATCATTTTTATCCTTTGGTTCACATGTGTGATCCTTAAGAGGCAAAAAACCTTCATGGTGAGGAACATCCATAGTATCCTATTAAGGTTAATTTTAAGGATAGTTTATGGTTTGAGGTCTCTATTAAGAAAGGTTTGTACTTTTATTGAATTTTAAGGACATAATAGACATGTTGGTATCCTCATAAAGATCCTATATCACCCAATCCTTACCTCAATCCATATCATTAGTAAAGGGATCTCCATCTTCAGCTAGGTCAAACTTAGTCAAGATATGCTTCATGAAGGTATTGTCTTGAGAAGACTAAAAAACATGGATATATAAATTAGAAAGGTTTAAATAAGTATTATTTTATTTTAAGGAATAATATGTTCATAAACAATATTTTTACCTTCTTAATGTCTCTTTCCAATAGACCATATAAGGCACTCAATATATACTTATAGTCAGGTCATGGTTGAATGAAGTTTTGACCAATGATGGAGGATGCTAGATGTGGAAAGAAAGACAAGTTTGAGTGTTTGAAATAGGTAAAAAGTTTCAATAACCTAATTATCCAAGGATGCAATTAGGTAAGTCAAGGACTAGGTTGATCATTTAAGAGTCTCTATTGGTAGCTAAAGAGTGAAAATGGCCACCTACAACCATTTCTATGTGGCTCACGTATAGTATTAAAGGTGAGTTGGGTTATATAGGTGTTTAGGGTATCAAGAAGACCAATTAAATATTCATTAAGGAATTAAAATTATTAAGGATATATTTAAGAGGTACCTCACTATAAGGTAATATTCCTATTCATCTAACAAACACCTAAAACCATAACCTACAACAGTCAAAGTTCCACCTCAGAGTGCAAAATAGGTTTTGAATAACCATGGAGTTTTACCTCAATAAGGTTTAAAGTGTCTTAAGTGAATATATATCAAGAAAATCAAGAAAATAAATGAGAAATATGTCAATCCAATCATAAGAATCACAAGAGAAGAGATGAGTAACTTGAAGGTTTTCCTTATTAACATAAAATAAGATAACTTTGTGGAAGTTAAGGTAATCAATGTTCCCTTGTATCTCCTCCATTCAATTAGTCTTGTGACCAAAATCATGATATTTCAAGAAATGAAGATTTTTAAATAAATAATAGGGTTGTTAACCCCATCATACACCATGGAAATCCAATTCTCAACATGTTTTAGTTTATACAGGGGTCAAACATTCATCTAAAAGAAAAGGGTCAGGTTGACATGAAGATTTCAAGTGTAGGTGATGCTAAGAAATATAAGAAATCATGTCTAATGTTTGTTTTTTGTGTCAAAAATCCTACATTTACTAATGAGAAGAGGAAAAGATCCATCACCCACATGAGAATATATATTACACTTATATGTATTATATACTTATGATAAGTCAAATAAAAAGATAAGTGATTATAAGTGTTGGCAGAGGGTGTGCATATTTTTTTTTTAAAACCTAGTTGAAGGTTATGAACTAAGAATTTAGGAACAATGAGATGATCAAGCATGATAAGGTAAGGTTGAAAACCTAGTATATAGAGGTATAAACACCTAACAACACCTAAAGTTAGGCCTATTAGTATGGGTGATAATAAATTTGAATGTTCATATAAGCAAATGATATTAAAGAAACCAATAAATAATAGGAAATAATGGATTTAATGCCATCATGTGAAAGTGGAGGGTGAGGTCTTAGGAAACTAATAATTCAAAATAAACTTTGAATTGCTCATCTACAACCAAGAACAATAGGCAAACATAGTGAAACACAAGGTAAGAGTGGCCTAAAAGGTTTTGGAGAGGTTAGTGAATTGATGAAGAGTGAGACATGATCTCAAATAATGAGATGAATCAATTAAAGAATGGAATAGGTCCTAGTGATATCCAAAATGGATTAGGGTTGTGAAGTATATAGTATTCAAGCATGATGCACACCTACAGATGACCTTTCAAAGCTAAAGCATGGTCTTAAGGCTTTTAAGCCTAAATACTTTCTCAAGGTTCTTAGACATCTAATAAATTTTCAATGATCAAGGAGAGTTATCAAAACATGAAATAAACATAAAAGAATATTAATTAATACTAAAGCACACATCTCTAGGCATATGGTAACCTATAGGATTTTCAAGTAAATAGTCACCTACAGTTGTGCACTGATAATTTTGAGTTTGTTAGTGTAATGTTTCCTATAATTAACAAGTAAACTAGTAAATATAATGTGGAAGACCTATAAGGTTAATAAGAAGGTATAGTTTATTAAAAGTGATAAGAGTGTTAGGTCACTCTCACATGGAGTTAAAGACTAGAAGTTACAGTCTGTACACCTCTCAGTCTAGTGCACCAACTTATGTAGTAAAAAAACCATGATACGAAGATATGGAGGGTGGTATTTTTGGACATGATGAGACTATTAAAGTTTAAATTGAATTTAAAGGTTAAATTATGTGTTTAATAAATTATGATCATATCTCAAGTGGATTCATACACATAATAGTATTAAGAAGTCTACTGACCTAATGTGCTCTTATAAGTATTATGTGGAAATCTTCTTCTTAGGAAAGTTATAGAGTTATAGAACTGAGTAAATATTTTGAGGTCAATTTTAATGCGACTATATCACACTAAAAATATAATTTATAGGTATAAAAGTAGAGGTAAAGATGATAAATTTTTTTCACACAGTACACACAGTCATCGTTGAATGATAGTTTAGAGAAATTGAGGAGTTAAGGATACTAGAGAGATGATATAGATTAGGGAATTGGTATAAAATGTCCTTATGACCTATTATATCTCTCCATACCTTAAATTTGGCATGAAAAATAAGGGATAGTCCATATGTTTTATCTCAGATAGAGGGCACTCCTAGATAACCTAAGACTACATATAGGGGTAGGTAAATGGTAAAGCCATGATAAGAGGACTTATTTGGTGTTTAGAGTTGATGTATATATAATAAGTGACATTGGATAATGAATAAGTAAATATAAACAAAAATTATATCATCTAATAAGGCCTTAATTATGTAAATCTTCACCTATAACCAATGCTTGGAAGGTATGAGCTAGAAAGAAGAAATGGGAAGGTATAACACTTTGACAACTTGTGGAGGTGGTGAAGGGACTTGGGAGGATATGAATGATGTTTGGAGGCTTCCATAGGAATTATAAATTTTTAAATTTAACTCTCAATCCAAAACATAAGAGTGATAAAACAACTCATTCACAAACCTATTAGAAACATAGGTAGCCTAAACTAGTCTTGGAAAAGGTTGTGACATTTGAGAATCTAAAGGTAGATTTAGGCTATAAACATTGGTAAAAATGGTATTAATAAATTTTAAAAGATTTATATGCCATATTTAAGGCCACATGATTAGTATAAGTAGGAATTATTTTGTCATAGACCTCTTGTAGTCATAAAAATCCATTCCTATAGGCAGCCCACTACTAATTTCAAGCAAAATGCATCTACAGGCCTATAAAAGCAAGATCTAAATTTAAAACTTGGTAAAAGTGATGTTAATGAGAGTTTTTATCTATTCACCATATTATTTAGGTCAAAATAATAGTAGGATCATCCATAGTTTTTATCACCATCATGTGCTTATCTATTGATAGTGACCGTTGGAGCTTAGAAGGTTTTTAAAGAATTACAGTTATGATAGAAGTTTTTGACTTAATGAGAGGGTTTGTAAGGAATTTTAAGGTGTGTATAATTATTCAAATACCTTATGAGAGTGATCATACTCATGTTTTCATACAAATATTCCTTTGAGGGCTAACTAAGGGAGAAAGATCAAATAGGCTTGTGTGTATAACCTTAAACTTTTTGCTTGTTTCAAGGTTTTCTAAAGTATAATATGATTTATAGAGATATTTTAGGGTCTGTTAAGGTGTCATGATAGTGAGAATCTTAGGTTAAACAAAGAAAAACACCAAACCTAGCCATAAGGTTTACTAAGGCTTAATTGCTAAGAAACCCTAGGTTAGAGAGATAAAGAGAGTAAAAGGTTTTGAGAGGATATAAACAATTGAAAAAAATGAATAATAATGGTTTTTCCCTCCCATATCATCTTATATGTCTCTCATACCTCTCCAATACTCAGATTTGGCCAATCAGGCCTAAAAACCAATTTTAGGCCTAGAAGGCCTATATCACCTTGAGGCATCTTTAGACCTTCCAATGCAAGATGAATTCATCAAAGGAGGTGAGAGGTTTTTTTAGGTATTATAAAGGTAATATAAATGAAATAAAATAAATGCCATATCTATTCCTTAATGACCTATTTAAATTACATAGTCTACACACTCATTTTGACCCACCTATTTGAATGCTCATATCTTTCACCATGTGAGGAATTGGACCAAATGGTACTATCATGATTTGAGGAAACATTTAATTGAATAAATTAATTATTAAATTTTATTAAGTATCAAAGGTTATGAACCATCACTAAGATTGTAACTAGGTCTAAAATGTATACAAAACCCTACAAGAAAATTTCTCTATGTACATATCTTTGTATAAATTTTACATGGGAACCCAAGATTATCAATAAATTTTAAGGGGTATATTTAACAAATATCCATGGTAATAATTTATAGTTTTTAAGTTTGTACCTTATGAAGAATTTTTAAGAAGTTAAGCCTATCTGAGCTACCAAAAGATCCTGTTTTGACCAGTTTTGAGTTTTTGAGCTCATAATACCATGAAATGACCTAGTATCACTTGGAAACCACATAGTGAATGTAAGAGAGTCTATAAATATCATTTTTTAATCTATTTTTTAAGAATAAATTGGTATGTGTGGGTGCTTAGGAGGCCCATAATGGTAAAAAAATTCCCATTTTTGCAAGCCATCGAAGGATGAAATTGTATAAATGCATGGAGGAATACTAGTGGAACCTAAATCACCATTATATGGAACTAAGATCCATTACCATGGGTTTATAGGGTGATTTTTTGAGCTAAAATGCCAAAACCCTAAGTTTTATAATGGTTTGTGAATGGTTGTAGGTTTAATGGAGATTTCCACCATTATTATAGGTCTTGAAGGTGGCATAAGACTTCAATTTTTTTACTCATAGGAATGATATGGATGACTAAAAGCATTATACATGTCTAAAAGTGGCTCTCATGGTGATTAAATGGCCTTGAAATCAAGTTTTAGGATAACTAATTAAAGATGGCTTGAGCTTGAATACTTCCATCAATGGAGTCTAAGGGATTTATAGGTTCCATGGTGAATTTTGTAGTTTGGAGGATCAAATGTGAGTTGGAAACAAAATAAAAAGCTCAAATTTAACCCTCAAAGTTAGTGAAAGCATCAAATATCAGGGTGTCTAGCCATAACACCAAGTTGCTTCTATAAGCCAAGTGGAGATGGGGTGTAGAAGTCAAGTGGAGGAGTTTTGGGGAGTTGAGGAGAAAGTTGGAGAATTTAAGGAAATTTATAGATGTTTGAAGACATTTATCAAGTTGGTAGAGCATAATGTCATCTTCTTTAAGCAAATTTTGTCCTCTAGTTCTTTTTTAGGCCAATGGGTGAGCTTAAAGACCTTTTTTGACCTTGAAGGCTTAATTTGCTAAGTGAGGTTAGTGCCTAAGTGGTTTTAATGTTTTTGAAACTCATCTACATCTTATTTTTCTTTATTAGAGATACATCAAGGGTGGTTTATTGGCATTTATTGAGTTTTGAAAGCTTTCTTCTCTTCCCCTTCCCTTTTCTCCTATATATACATTTTTATCTCCATTGTAAACATATACTCTCATTTGACAAAGCAAAACTCTATAAAGATTTATAATAATAACCTTTTGAAATAATAAGACAAATTATTTTACCTATCTCTTTTCCTACATCTAGTATTCTAGTCAACATGTGCATGATTACTTTGTAGAGGAGTATTATTTATTGGTGATTATCCTTATTTTTTGCCTTTTTATAGGTGTTTCAAGGTTTTTATAGGTCTGAATTTGTGTTTTTTTTATCACTAATGAAGGCATAGTCTGAGTTTTGATACTCCTCCATGCTTCATCTCTTATCTAGGGAGCCTAGTTTAGAAATATTGATGCAAAATGACTAGTTTAAGAGATTGTTTGAGTGAATGTTATCTTTGATCTTATTTAGTGTTAATTTAAAGTAATTTAGAGTGTCTTTTAGTTTTTTGTATCACTCTTTGTATGATTTTAGTTATCCCTTGTATCACTTTTCCCCCTTTTCCATGTCAAAACTAGTAGTTTAGGTGATCTACTAAGAATAACTAACCTTCTTTAGAGGTTCAACCCCATCATAGGATACCCATAGTCTAGGTTTGATCCCATTTTGTATCAAAAAGTGAGAGAGTCTAAAGAACCCTCTCATAGGGTACACCTTTGTGCTAAAACAACATCATTAATTACATTTTATGATAGCCAAGCTTGAAGTGATGCTTTACATCGACTTACTTCAGAAGTTGTTCTTCACAAGAAAGGTATCTAATGGCTTCTTACACCATATCAATCATAAAATAGTTGTGGTTTATATTTTAGGGGATGATTTCCATAGATACCTATGGCTCCCCATCACATATTCCCTATATGATGAGTAAATAATTATGTTATAGAATAATACTGGCATAGTAAAAAATGCACTAAGGAAATGGATAATACCAAGGGATAAGGTTAGCCTCAAGCCCACAACTCCTATGCCAATTATCAAATTTAGGATGGGAGTTCATATTGGGATGGCCCTAATGAATAGAGTATATGGTTACACCAACATCCAATACCTTCAATTAGAATGGATGCAATTACTTGACTTGTTGATGACCTTAGAGTTAACCTTTTCCATAGGATAGATTATTAGTGACAAGATCTACGATTAAATGTTATATAAAGATAAGAGACTAGTTAGTATCCATTTATTCATGATGTCTTATATGATGGATGTGGTTATGGTGACTATTTAAATTTATGATGGATCACTCTAGAGCCTAGCCTTAGATTGTATCAAAAATAGGGTATGCGACTTATGTTATTTCTTGTATATCTACTCATATATAATTAGCATTATTTGGATTGATGATAATGTCTACCCTCAAATCTAGAAGGCAATCCATGAGGAACCCTTGGCCCAAGTATCTAAGAGCATTAAGAAAACATTATGGCCAAGGGGGGAATATTGGTTATACCTTGATTATATACTAATAATTATTTTGGGAACCAAGGTTTCACCCCTATGTCTACCCAAGTATGTCCTAGATAAGTTGGATAAACAAGAAACATCATACTAGCTCTAGTGGAACATTGATAAGGACATGAAGAAGAAACACAAAATCCTTTTCCATGGATCTTCTCTGATGATAGGGTGAATATGTTATACACATACAAATCACTTATATGAGGTTGGAAAAATCATGGAATTATATCCATTAGAATATTTACATCATAAGCATTTGGGATCCCCATGGCCACATTCAAAATCATGTCATAGGCTTGGGTATCCCTTACCAACATGAGCCATATAAACATGAATTTATTTTCTTAAATAAAAATGATGATGTTGAGGTCCTATCTAGTGTATATATGGTTATATTGAAAAATAATATCTTAAGGGTGATAAAAAGGTATCCCTCCTTTACAATTGAAGAGGCACACAATATATTTCCACCTCTAAGTGGATGGTCTTCAAAAAATTATTGGTCTTCAGGGCCTTCCTAGCTAGATCAACGAGAAGGGGAGCCATAACAAGCACCACCACCAAATATAATGATGGTTTTAAAGCAAGAGCAAGGTGTGGAGGAATCCTTACTATTCAAAGTTCTTTGGTAGGATTAAGGGAGCCAATTAACATTGATTATCTAAATCTGAAGATTCAAGACTCCTCACTTTGAGTTTAGTTCTTGTTGCCCCAAATGTAAATGTTTCATATTATGGTACACAAAAGGATACTCCTTTAATTAAGAAAATATTTCCTCATTATAAGAGGAAACCTATATTCCTCAAGGTTATTTTAAGTTCAACTTTTGGGACATTGTCCTAAGGATAAGCTGTAAACCAAGGAGAGACCCCAGTAGAGGTAGAGAAAACAATATAATGTAGACAAACTCCTCTAATTGACTACCAAAAGGATGATGAGGAGGAGGAAATGGATAGGGATAAGGTCATAAGTATCTAGGGAGTCAAAGGAAAGGCACCAATGGAGGCTAGTAATTAGGTGATGTTATTAATACTATTTCCATTACTACTTCACCTTCTTTAGGTCCTATTATTTCTATAGACACTATTATTTCTTTATTTCATATTGCTTCCACTATTCCTATTACTCCTATTATATATTTAATTCCTATAGCTACTTATGTTGATCATTTATAGTAGTATCTGGATAGAACTAAAGGGCTATGCCCACATGTTACTGATTCAACTATTATGAGTCATACTTCTACTCCTTCACAACTTTTTTCAAAGGATCCTAGAGCCAAGAAGGTTCATTTTAAGAAAATTTTGGGAGTGCTTACTATTGCATAATTTTCTATCCCCTCTACTCATTTGGGTTTACCAATGCCATCTTAGACTACCACTCAGGCTACTTCAATTATATCATCTTCAAGAGATGGTATGAAGACCACATATACTCTGTATCCATGCCTCAGTTTGGAAATGTGGACCAACATAAAATCATTTTTCCATCCTTAGTAGACCCACTCCATGTGAAGGCACAAAGTATATTCTCAAAAGATGTTTTGTGAAAATATTCTACTAAAGACACCTAGTCTATTGACCCTAGACAATTGGTAATCGTATAATGTGTGGCAAACTTTAAATCCCAAGCTACTCAGAGGCCTAATATAGTGATCATAGAGATACCCACTTAATTTCCATTTTTATAAGTCAATAGGGACTATATAGAGGGATAAAAAGAGAAATTTACAAGATGAATATGGTATGGGTCTGATCCTTAAAGAGAGGCAAGATGTTTTCTCCCTATCCAAGAGAAAGAATTAGAGAATTGGAGAGTCTCCTTATAATGAATATTTTGTAGATTATTTGGAGACTCACATAGAGGCTTTAATAGAATTGCACTAGGGAACTAATCAATTTAGAGAGGAGTTATAATAATAATTGAATCAAGTATGGGAACATTAGAAAATCATGCATGTTCCCTAGTATATTGAGGATGATTTTTAGATGCAACCCTCAGGTTGTAAAATATTCTCGACACCATTAATTCAAAAATCAAATTGTCTCCCCATTTAGTTAAGACATATAAATTGTTTAATTATTTGAAAGAGGATGAAAATAAATATAACTTCCTCATACCATATAAATCCAATAGGGCCTTCAGCCATATGTACATGATGATGCCACTTAAGGTAGCTAATTCTCTTAATTTGGTGGTCATTAGAACACATAAAGATCAAGATTAGGTGTTAAGTATGAATTCCTTGATCTAAAGTTAGTTGAGCATGAGAAACATGTCTTAATTTTTTTATAAGAATTAAAGTTGTCTCAAGTTATAAACACTTTAGGTAAGTTAATGGATAGGGTAAATTTTAACAAGCTATACCAAAAAACATCTACCAATTTAAAATAGATTCTTTAGGGGTACAATTTAGAGGAAATCAAACAAAAACTTGGTTTTGATAGAATTAAGGTGATTGAAGTGGGTATTTTTTGGGTGGAATTTAGAACTAAAACGGTTGAGCATGGACGTGTATCGACAAAATTCACTAGGGTGAATAAGCCATCTCTTATGAATATGGATACAATTAAATTTTAATATGATGTTACATACAATCATTATCAAGATTTGAAAGTGAATAAATAATCCATGTTTAGAGCATCTTGTTCAACTCCATCTTGTAGTTAAACTTCATCTTCTAGTTTAAATCTTATTACTACTTCTAATTCAAGTACTAATCGATCAACCATGCGAGTCCTAACAAAGAGTAAACCTTAGTCTTTTTGAGTTAATATTATATGTATTTTTGAATGTAAATTAACAAATGTAACTAATGTTTATTTCTACTTTATGAATGCATGTAAGAGTTAACTATAGAGTCTTGAAACATATACACGTTGCATGTATTTTTAAATATGTGTCTTACTCTAACATGTATTTTTGACCATCTTTAATTGTATATGTAGAATTTATGTCCAAGTGAAAATTTTGTTCTAATTATTATCATGTAATTCTGATACTTCACAGGGATTTGAAGAATGAGACAACCCATCCCCAAATCTATTTATATTTATATTTTTCCCATTCCAAAAAAGAGTTGGAATTTTATAAATACAAAATGAGATATTTTGATTATCATGCAACTATGTTAATGATTTTTTATCCAATTCTATGTGTTTAATTATGTTTATTTTCTTACTGGTCAATCCAGTAATTTGAAGTGTACAAACAATACTTAGAATTCCTTATTATTATTAGTAATATATGATGATATAGGATGTGAAATAAATATTTGATGATTGGAAAAGATTGTTAAATTTTATGTATTAAATTTGACTATTTCATTTCCTTGTGTAGAAGTGTCTTCCATAATATATATTTATACGAGTAGGCAATAGCTACCCTAGATACCTCTCTAACCCAACCTATAATATTCTATTATAAGGGTGTGTAATACCTAATCTAAATAGGAGAAACATTTATTTGAGATCTTAGAGTTTACTATATCATTTATCCTTAGACTCCCTCACTGTGTTTGTATGCATGTGAACAAAAAATACTAACTACAAACATTAGTTTCATGACACTTGTCCAAAAATGAGACCAGTCTATAAGTAATATCTATTATGATCACAAATCCTAATTTTATTCTTTACCTTACCATTTTTGGAGTTAATTTTAAGATCAACCATTTTAACTTAAGTTTCTAGATGTCTAACAAATATGTTTTGATTTATTTTTAGTTTTCACTCACTAAAACACAACTAGTTAATAGCATATGTGCTTAGCCTACCATTCTACCACTTGGTTGTTTAATGAATACCTTTAACTCATGATCTAAAGTGGAGTTCACCTCATTGAGATCCTAAAATGGTAGAAAATACCTCATTTAGGTCTTGGTATGCATAAAAATCCCATCAACATCCATTTTTTGATGCTATAAGGAGGGTTATCTTTGTGTTTATATATATAAGAGGTTAACATCCACATTTGGGTTACACTAGAGTCACCCAGGAGAGTAATTAGGTCTAGGGTACAAGCCAATATTTTAGTTTTACCATTATCAGCCTATTGAAGGCCTAGATCTAAACTAAGTGTCCCAATAATACTCTAAACTAGAAAACATTATCTAATAAGAATTGATTATCTTGTTAATCAACCTATAGATCATTATTGGTTAATCAAGTCTACTATTACCATTTTAGGTGATGTACATAATCTACCAAGGAATCTAAAGAAGTACCTCCCTTTTTTCTCTCCCATAGGAGGAAGAACTAAAGAACATATCAAGTATTTTAAGGCTACATTAATATTGATGAAGACATTATATGCAGGCTTTTCCCATTCACATTGTAGGATGCTACTTATGATTGGTACCTCAACTTACAAGAGGGTTCAATTACTTCATGGGATAATTATCAAAACACTTTACTTGCTCAATTTAGATAGGTTACCAACCCAAGTATTATATATCACCACTTCACCAATATGAAGAAGGACCCCAATGAACCAAACCCTAATTTCAAGAGAAGGTTCTATAATATGTACACTTTCATGAATAATACATATAAACCATTAGAGGCTTTATCACTAAAAATGTATAAGAATGATTTGGATCCAATCACTATAATTTTTATATGAAGGGTTACTACTAATAACATTTTAGATTTAGCCTCTGAAGAGGATATTAACATTAATAGGTAGCTCATTCCTTAGGTGTTAAGAGTTCCTAACATCAATGTTGGTTTTATAGCCTTAAATCAAGTCTCTCATGTGAATTAGAATGTTCTTGTATATAATTACAATCAACTGTATGCATTACCTCCTCTAATGTAGTTGGCACCAAATAAGAATAATGGATTCTCAAATAATCATGTACACATGATCAATCATCAGTAGAGTCAACATTCGATCCCATCCAATAATGCAATTACCTAGGGTGTTTATTATACCAAGGTAGAATTGGATTCTATACAAAAGATGGTTCAAAAGTTGAGTAATGACTTTATGAGCATTCAAAGGAAGATGGGTAATTCTACTAGATAGAACAATAATCAAAATTTTTCATTATCAAGATATAATAAGTCTATAAACAATATTTAACAATAATACCAAATAATTTTCTTGAGGTCAACATACTCAAGAAAACCTTGCCTAACTAGTGTAGAGTTAAAAATACTACACAACATATTGGGATTGATTGTGTTGAATTATGTACACCATATTAAATATTATAGAGAGATATGGAGAGGCAAGAGATAATGAACAATTGTCCAAAATCATCTCATGATTCTAGTTCATTGAGCACATCATTAATCTTTAAAACTCATAAGTTTCCATTCCCAAGTGAAGATGATAATGAACTAGATTATAATTTAGATGAGGTCAAAGTTTTCTAATAATACTTGAAGAATAATTATAACTTGATGAGAAATCAGTCATTCACCACATCTATTCCTCCAAATAACATTAATATTACTCTAAATCTAAAAGTTGATAACAATCCACCTCCCCTAAAAGGTAATGATCAACCCATGAATATATAAGTATATAAAAAAAGAGTATATAACATTATTGAAGACATGAATAAGATAAAACCAAACATAAATCTTCATGATTTATCTCAAATTACTAAATAAAAGAAGCTCCTATGGAAGTCTATTACAGAGAAGTCCATTGCAGACAAGTCAGAGCCCAGTCATATGAATACCATATACAAAAGTAAGCTAGAATTTCATCCTTTATTGTTAACTATTATAAAATTTGGTAATAATATACATGAATACTTAGTTAATTATAGAATTTTGACCACTATAATGCCAATGCCCATCTATAAAAAGCTTGGATTAACTCCAAACAATTCCAAGAGGATGGTTTCAAAGTTGGACAAGACAACAATGCCTATGGTTGGAGAAATAAATAATGTGCATATTAAGGTTTTTTATGAGCCATGTGTGTATATGAATATATACATACTCATGGTATATATCCTAGAGGGATATGGATTATTAATGAGTAGGGATTGGTAAAAAACTCTAAATAGATACTGTTAACCAAATTTGACCCTATAGATCAATTTTGGCCCCTTATAGGTAAAAAATGGTATTTATATGTTTTATGGGGTCTAAAATCTGGTCATAAGGTGTATTATAAGTCATTTACGTGATTTCATGTTATATTAACCTTGGTCAATTAGTCTTTTAGTCCATTTATCATTTTGAGTCATTTTGAGGTCCTAAATAGAGCATTTAATAGGTTGTGTGATCTCTTTGGTAAATGTGAAGGTTTTAAAAGATTATTTCATGTCCCATGTGTCCTAAGAGGTCTTAATAAACTATCATAACTGAAAAGTGGTAGGTTATTCAAAAGAAAAGGTAGTTTTCTTGAGAAAAAAGGGAATTTGGCACTTGTACAGATCTTGGGAAAGTGTGCCATGTGGGAGAAGGTTGTAATGTGACTCTTTAGATTAATTATATATATCTTAGTTCTTGAAATTATTTGGAGGAGATAAAAAATTCCCAAAACTATTTTTCTCCCTTTTCACCCTTCTAGGCACATAAAACCAATCTTCAAGTTTGTACTTAGTACAACTAGTAGGGGAGGTTTCAGATCAAAAACCTTAGGGAGGTGAAAGTAAAATTATATAAATTAATTTAAATAACAATAATTTGAATAATGGTGGTATGTTATATATGAACCATCTTTATGAAGTTGACTATATTTTTTTGCTTATTGTTTCATGCACCTTATAGGTTTTACTTCAATTTAGGCAAGTCCATACAAACTAGTGGGTGAGGTTAACTCTAAAGGATGTGCACACTCTTATCAGATGATATCCATGTTTATTTTCATCTTTCACGATGTTTGGATTATCAATTTATCTCATGTTATAGGAAGGTGCCACCATGTGAAGTCTGAGTCAATTTTTTCACTTGCAACCATTTTAAAGAACATGTGTGGAACCTATTTAGAATATAAATGGAGGTGTTTCAAAAGTATAATGGTTTTTAAAACACTATCATATCAGGGAAATAAATTATAAACCTTCACTTGTTAAGGAGAAGAGACTATGGTAGTCATACTCAGTCACTCACACATTCTGCCATTGGTATGATTGATTCAGGTGCCATGATATAAGAATGTCATGTTGAAATAAAGTTTTGACTTGTTCCAAATCATCACAAGTTGAATGGAGTTAATTTAAGAATTATAATGGGGCACATTATTGTTGAAATTGAAACTCATCTTCATTGCATAAACACACAATCTACCTCCATACAACTAAATCTCCACCTACAAGGGTATCCTTGATAACATCATGCTAAGACATGGAAATTGATGAGTGTTTCAACCTTTTAGTATTTTCAAGATTACATTTGGATACTTGATGAAAGTATAGATCTGACCACAACTATGTATATCCTCTATGTTTCTTAAACTCATATTGACTACCTATATTTGACCATGTCCACCTATAGGTAGTGTTGGTAGAGGGTGCATGAAAGAAGAGTTTTTTAGATTGTAAATAGTGATAGCTACTTTCCAGATGATTCTAGATGACCAAGCCTATAAAAAATACATAGAGATGCATGTTAAAAAGATATACCTTCATTACAATGATCATACCTATCCATAATTATTTTTGGGGTATTAAAATAGGTATAAATCATAAAGTTTTTTGAGCTAGAATGAGGAGTTTCATGCCAATTTTCATGAGTTTATGACTTGAATGGAAACTTGTGCTTCTTAAACTTGCATGGTTCATCCCACATACCCTTATCATGCATAATTAATTGATTTTTTCAACTTAACAAGTTTCCTTATGACCCTTGGACTTCTCTCTTCTTCTCTCTCTCTCAACTTCTATAAGAACTAGCCATTTTGGCCATTTTAACTTATGATCCACCTAACTATGGTGAAGACTTGCTCATTTGTATACCATTTGATCAATAAAAATAATAATTTTTACCTCATAATGACTATGAATAGTGTGTTTTACTTGGATGGTGGATCTTTCATAAGTGATATCTCTTGTTTCCTTAGCATGGTTGTTTCATTCTTGTATCTATTTGTAGTTGGAAATCTTCTTCTTGTAGGGCATGCAAAGTGTTCTAGGAAGTGTCAAGGTTGAGTGAGTTAATCTATTCACCAGTGCCATTCAAGGCATCTTGTCTATTCCTCCTATCCTAAACATCATCCACCTCATAATGTAATATTGATGTGAGAAGATGCAAATTAGAGAAGTGTATGTTTGTTAGTCTCTTGGTTTCATGTGTAACATGTAGTTATTTGGAATTCATCAACTTATTTGGTGTATCACCTCCCTTGGGATGGTTTAATTTTAGTTTTCTCTCTTCCTTTCCCCCTAAAGTTTAGGTGTAGTTATGATCCAAAGTGGTGCATCAAGGGAGCTTGCCCTATCTAGAGATTCACCTCATCCTTAGGCTACCCACAAGCCTAGAGGTGTTTCAATTGTGTAAATTGGATGAGAAGAGTTGATACATCTCCTTAAATGGTGAAAATACAACTAACAATAATTTTTGGCATGCCCAATGGGAGTCATAGTCTAAGAATTTGAAATATTCTTGGTGTCATCTTCTAATAATCAGCATTTGGTGGCATCTATCTAAGCATCAATGGTGACTCTAAAGATACATTAGCTAGTCAAACAACCCAAGTTTCCTTTTGAAGACTATTGGTAATATATTTCTTTGTTTTCTTTATCCTAATGAATTTTCATGGCTAATTTTGGTGTTAAATACTATTTTACACAAGTTTGTGAGACGTATCCACCTTATGGCACTCCTTATCAGCCTTGGTGTGATTCTTACCAATATTGTCATGGCTCTTATCAGCCTTATAACCATCCTATTCATGAAGTTTATTAGTCTTATATCTAACCTTCTCAATACTTTTCTCCTTGTCAACCTAGCCAATTCTCAAGTCAATCAAATTCCACCTTCAATCAAACACTCTTGGGTTATGAGAGGTACATGTTAGATCTTGACACACAAAGGGGATATGTTATAAATATTCCTATTAATTTCATTCATAATGTGAAATATTCATTAGATGTGGTCAAAATAAAGTGGACACCTATTGAGATAGCTAATTGTTAAAGGCTCACAAGTGAGATGTTAGATGTGAGTGGCCTAGTTTTTTTCTTAGAATATATACTAAGAATTCATGAAAGGTAGCCTCACCAAACCTATCAGAATTCATATAAACTTATCTAAGATTTAATTTATTCCTATTTTACCCCTAATCATGAGCTTGATCAATCCTATCAAAATTACCCTTTTCCCAATCAGTTGGAAAAGAAAGTTGAAAAGAGAAACATTATTTTTGAAGCTAATATTGATAGGTAGAACCAGTTGGATAATATGAATATGTAGTAGTCTATGTAATTATAAAAATAATTTAAATATAATCCCTTATTACCCTCTCCAATTACATCCCCACCTTAAGAAGTGACCTCTAGATATGAGATTCTAGGTTGAAGATAAGGTGGAGAATCCAATCCTAAGGAGATTCCAAGTTTCTTGAGAACTCCACCCACTCAAATTGTATCACCATCTAAATAAAAGAATCCTAATCATAAAATAATAATATATAATAAGATAGTGGAGTCATTTTTAAAGAAAGAGGAGAAAATTATTGATAGGGAGTGTGAAGTTGAGAGAGAGAGCTTGATCCTATGCAAGCCCATCCCACCCTTACTCAAGAAGCTTATAGTGTTCCATGTCATTCCTCTTGTAATAATCATCCTCATTAGAATTCATATTAACATAAAAAATTAGTTTTATAATAGAACCTATCCAATAAAATTTAAGAGATAGAGTCAAGGATGAAATTGCTAAGTCAAGGTGTGATTGAAGGTTTAGACCCAAAAGGAGATCCTATGCCTAAACACACCCCATATAACCTCCCTAAAGAAAGTGTTCATGATAAATTACATGTTAATGAAGTGATTTTTAAGTGGAAGGAATATAATCAAGATATTTTATCTCAATGTCTACCTCCCCTTCCTCAAGAGCTTCCAAAACAATCCCCTACATTTCACTCTCAATTTGATTTTGAGTTCTATGTGCTACCTCCACCGAATAGTTAATCTTGACCTCACCTCATCACATTTTTAATTTATGGACCTATGGTATGGGAATATAAATATGAGTAGGTGGTTTATTAAAACTTAGAAATATTTATTGAATAAATCTTAGCTCCTTGACAACCTCATTGGACTAAGTTACATGACTTCAAGATGCTTAGTCTTGGAATCACAAAGAAGGAGATTGAAGATATTATAGCCCTTGAGAACCAAAGTCATATTGTATAGGTTTAGATGTAACTTTAGAGACATTAAGAGGTTATAAATTTTTAATAAGTGGTGGTCTCTTATGTTTAATCTTTATATTGGGTTGATATAGAAGAATGTCTTCCTTTTGCCAAAGAGGAATAAATAGTCCATGATTCTTCCATCACTATGAAAGATATCATGAATGGGAAAGAAAAAGTTACTAATCATATTTGGGATGATTTTTTTTTAGTAATTAGATCAGGTTATTCTCCTATTTAAGGAGACTATGATCTATTCAAAAATGGAGAAGGCAACCTTGACACTCTAGTAAATATGCAAATAAAAAGCAACCTTTCAAATCTACCCTTCTAAGAGGCATATGAATCTCATGATGGCATGTTTAAAATAATAAATATGGGATATAATACTATAAAATATTTTGGATAAACAAATAAAATCTTGAAGGATGGAACAAGATCCTATTGGCCTTAATCTTTTAAGGAACAAGAAATCAATCCTCTTGAAGCCATGACTATCAAGAAGATACTAGTTGATCATGGGATGAAGAGTGGGTATAATTATGAGGTAAGTGTAAAAGTTAAAGATAATTATTTATAATTTGGAGACATATTTTAAGATGATATACTTGAGAGTAGATCAAATGAAATGCTAAGGAATAGGTCTAAACTACAAAACATCAAATCCAAGGAGAAATATGCTTGGCACTATGACTCATCTCATGAAGAAGAATATTTAAGAAACTTTCCTTTTGATCTTGGAAAGGAGGAATTCTTAGTTTTTAGTTGTGAATAAAAGTTTATTCTCTAATTTTCCTAAGGGCCATGAGCGCGCGCACGTGTGTGTGTGTGTGTGTGTGTGTGTGTGTGTGTGTGTGTGTGTGTGTGTGTGTGTGTGTGTGTGTGTGTGTGTGTGTGTGTGTCTTGTTAGTTTGTTTGCTTGGTTTTGTGTGTGTCCTTTGTTCTATGTGGTTGAGGTAGTCAAGTGGTCTTATCTTGATCAAATCCTATGGTCAAAGTCCTCTTGTTGTGTCTTAGAATTCAAATGACTCCCTAAGCATAATATATTGATAAGGCTACTAGTTTAGTTAGTATAGTAGGCATACTACCTTATGAGTCACCAATTTGTTGACCAAGTTTGACCTTGTAGGTCAAATTGAGGCCCTTATAGGTAAAAACTTGGTATTTATATGTTTTAAGGGGTCTAGAATTTGGTCATAAGGTGTATTATAGGTCATTTAGTGTGATTTCATGTTATATTAACCTTGGTTAATATGTCTTTTAGTCTATTGATCATTTTAAGTCATTTTGAGGTCCTAAATAGATAATTTAATAGGTTGTAAAAAATTATTAGGAAATGTGAAGGTTATAAAAGATGATTCCACATACAATGTGTCCTAAGAGGTCTTAATCAACTATCATAACTAAAAAGTGGTAGGTTCTTAAAAAGAAAGGGTAATTTTCTTGAGAAAAAGGGGAGTTTGGCACTTGTATAACTCATGGGTAAGTGTGTCATGTGGGACAAGGTTTTAATATGACTATTTATATTCTTTAGATCCATTTAATTTATTGAAATTATTTATAATATCTTAAAAAAGTCCTAAAACCATTCTTCACCTTTTTCACCCTTCTAGACACATAGACCAATCTTCGGGTTTGTACTTAGTACAACCAACAGGGGAGGTTTAAGATAAAAAACCTTGGGGAGGTGAAAGTAAAATAAAATATATTCATTTCCATAAAAAATTTTTGAATAATGGTGGCTTTTTCTTTATTAACCATCCTAATGAAGTTGACTATGTTTTTTTGCTTGTTATTTCATGCACCCTATAGGTTTTTCTTTACTTTGGACAAGTCCATACAAAACAATGGGTGAGGTTGACTCTATAGGATGTTTACACTATTATCATATGATATAACTATTTAGTTTCATGTTTCATGGTTTTTGGATGACCAAGTTATCTCATGTTACAGGAAGGTGCCACCATGTGTAGTCTCAGTAAGTTTTTTTACTTGCAACCATGTTGAGTCACGTGTGTAGAACCTCTTTAGCATATCCATGGAGGTGTTTCAGAAGTATCATGATGTTTAAAACACTATAATATCAAGGAAATAAATTATAAACCTTTATTTGTCAAGGAGAAGAGATTGTGGTAGTCATACTTAGTCACTCACATATTTTATCATTGGTATAAATGATTCACATGCTATGGAAGAAGAATGTCAAGGTAAAATGAAGTTTTGATTTGTTAAAAATCATAAAAAGTTTAAGGGAGTTCATTTAAACATTTTAAGGGGGTACATGATTGTTGAAAGTGAAACTCATCTTTATTGCCTAAGCACATAATCTACCTCCATACAACTAAATCTGCACCTACAGGGGTATCCTTGATAACATCATGATAAGATAGGGAATTTGATGAGTGTTTCAACATTTTAGGATTGTCAAGATTTAATTTGGATACTTTATGAAAGTATAGAACTGACCACAACCAAGTATATCCTCTCTACTACTTAAACTCATATTGACTGCCTATACTTGACCATGCCCACCTATAGGTAGTGTTGGCAGAAGTATGAAGGTACCTGTATGGAAGAGATTGAACATGATTAAAACCTTATTAACATATGAGTGGGTTAAATAGACCTTGTTATAATTGTTTTTATGGTTAGATGAGTAATGACAATGGAGACTACTTTCAAAAGCATAGGATGACTGATTCAAAATATGGTTTCGAGGACATTTTATGAATATTGATGACCATATATTGTATTAATCATATAGGATAAGAACCTTTAAATGTTTTAAGGATATAGGGTTAGTGGAAGATGGTGATTGAGAGGCCTAAAGTTTCCTATAAAAATACTAAACTCAGGCATTGATGTTTATAGGTTTGAACTCAAAGAGACCTTCTTTCACCCAAAATGACAAAACTAGACCATGCCATTAAGTATATAATTATAAAATAGTTAAAATGACATTCATGATAAAAATAATCATTGGTAAAGGTGGATATGAGATATTCAAGGGCCTAATGTATACCTATAGGGGTTTAATCCTTCAATTATGCACCTATAGCTAGGGGTCAAGATCCATATCACCCTTTGAAGTGGACTTAAGCATGAGATATAAACTTGGGACAATGGAAGATGACTTAAAAATATCTCAAAGGTCCTTTAAGGAAGTAAGAAACATATTTTAAGATGAAACTACACCTATAGGTTTCCATTTGTATTAGTACAGTCCATTATAAGTGACTGTATAAGGTAGTGAATAAAAGGTGATGGTTATTAGTGTTTATTTATCCCAAACATGAAATGAATGGTTTAAACCAAGATAAAATTACCTTAATGGCTTAAAAGGAGTTCATCAAAGGTTTTTCAAAGCCTAAGTAGGCATTGAACACCTATAGGCAGGGAGACACCTATAGGTAGGATTAACTTACCAATTAGGCCTGATTAAGTAAAGAAGGTTTTTAAAGTAAAAACATATATTAAGAGGGTTTATTATAATTATGAAATTCCATATTATTTTTTTAAGGAACCTTATTATACCATCATAGTGGATAAAAATCAAATGAAAGACACTTCCAAGTGAAAAACACAACCCACATGTTAAAAACCCTGCACATTCTGTCTACTTTTTAATATCTATTGGTTTTTATGAATTTGAGGTGAATATTGACATGATAAAAATATTATTTTTAGTGTCTAATGTACCCATAATTGGTTAATATCCTCAACTACTTAGTTTGTCTAGAAAAATAGGAGAATTTCCCTCTATTTTGTCTCAGATAGAGGGCACTTCCCTAGGTGCATAAGCCTACTGTCTTGAGGAATGGAGAGAAAGGATTTAAAATATATGACACATATAAAAATAATTTAAACCAGTCACAAAGAAAGGAATCCTATTAGGATGGTCTAAACCCTTGGAGTTGCAGTCAAGCTTACTTGTCAGGTTTTGGCCTAGTACCCAAATGAAAGGTCAAAAACATTTTTAGCATGAGGTGAGATTTAAAAATTGTTGGGAAATGTTTTTTATGTCATATAATATATGTAAAATATATTTATATGTATGGGAACCATTAAAAATCCATTTTTGGCTTCAAGGATAACTCAGGCCTACTTGACATGGTTAGGCCTAGTTTTCAAATGATAGGTCATTTCATTTATTACCCTTAATCAAGATTTATAATGTATTTTATAATGGTTATGGGGTCATATAATATGTGATAAATATTTTATAGGGAAGATATGTTGAAAATAATCAATTTTTGAGCTCAAAACTAGCTCAAACCTATAGGGAATATAAGGAAGAGCTTGATAGGCTAGTTTTGAATGCTCATATATTTTATAAGGATGTGAATGGAGACCAAATAATTATGGAGGTGCTATAAGTGTCCTTGAACATAATTTTTGTGAGATTTTTTTTAGGTTGAATGTCATGTTTTTATGAACAATGTTTAAGAGGTCAAACTATCTAAAACCCTTGCTAAACCCTTATAAGGACCTAATTGGGAAGATGAGGATGGTAAAATAATATAATGTAATAGTTTTAATATTATTAGAACCTATAGAGGAATATCTTAGGCTCCTCCCCACCCCTTTGAGCTATATGAACTTGTATGAATAGGGTACAAAATAGGGTACTTTTGACAATTTTGTGTATTATGTAGGTTGTAGTACATTTCAAGAGATGAAAATAACCTGGGATGGAATATTAGGACTTAAGATAACCCCCCATGTCATTTTAATTCCTTGGAATAAATACTAAGTTCCTAAACTAGCTATTTCATCTCAACTAGACAAAACTGACATAGCGGCCAAACTAGTGAGAAGGGTGAAAATCTTGAAGTGAGCTGATTATAAGGTGTGCTTGATGCCTCTAAGGACATGGAGGGTATTTATAGGTGACATAAAATCCATTACATTAATTTTCATGTAAAACTAGTGTCGTTTTGGAGGCCAAGTATGTAAGGTACATGAAGAAAGAGTTTTTTGGACTGTAGATAGTGATAACTCCTTTCCAAATGATTCTAGATGACAAAGCCTAAAAATAATGCATAGAGATGAATATATGAAAGACTTAACCTTCATTACAATCATCATACCTATCCATAATTATTTTTGTAATGTTCAAATATGTCCAAATCATGAAGGTAGTTTTTTGAGCCAGAATAAGGAGTTTCATGCCACTTTTCATGAGTTTTATGTCTTGGATGGACACTTGTGCTTCTTGAACTTGCATGGTGAATACCAAATACTATTATAATGAACAAGTAACTAATTAAATAATATTTACAAGTGTCCTTGTGACCCTTGGACTTCTCTCTCTTTTTTCTCTCTCTCAAGTTCTATAAGAACTAGCCATTTTGGCCATTTTAACTTATGCTCCACTTGAGTATGGTAAAGCCCTACTCATTTGCATACCATTTAATCAATAATATTACTAATTTTTACCTCTTCTTGACTATTCATAGTATGTTTTACTTGGATGTTTGATCTTACATAAGTGGTAACTCTTGTTTCCTTAGTATGGTTATCTCATTCTTACATCTATTTGTAGTTAGAAAGCTTCTTCTTACAAGGCATGTGAAGTGTTATAGGAAATGTCAAATTTGAGTGAGTTATTCTATTCACTAGTTCCATTCAAGGTATATTTTCTATTCCTCCTATCTTAAATATTCATTCATAACATCATAATGTAATATTGATGTGAGAAGATGTAGATTGGAGAAGTGTATGTTTGGTTAGTCTCTTGGTTTCATGTGTAACATGTAGCTGGTTAGAAGTCATCAACCTATTTTGTGTATCACCTCCCTTAGGATAATTTTATTTTATTTTTATGTCTTCCTTTCTTCCCCCCCCCCCCACAAAATTTTAGGTATAGTTATGATCTAAAGCAATGCATCAAGGGATATAGCCCTATCTAGATATTCACCTCATCCTTAGGCTACCCACAAGATTTGAGGTGTTTAAATTATGCCATTTGGATGAGTATATATGAGACATTTCCTAAAATGGTGAAAATCTATGTGACAACAATTTTTGGCATACCCAGGGGGAGTCTTAGTCTAAGAGGTTGAAAGATTTTTGGTGTTATCTTTCAAAAATAAACCTTTGGAGGCATCTATCTAAGCATCAATGGAAACTTCAAAGATATATCAGCTGGTCAAGAAACCCAAGTTTCCTTTAAAAGATTGTTGGTAATTTTTTTCATTATTTTATTTCTCCCAATGAATTTTCATGGATAATTTTAGTGTTGAATACTATGTTACACAAGTTGGTGAGATGTATCGAGCTTATAACACTCCCTATCAACCTTGGTGTGATTATTACCAGTCTTGTCACTATTCTTATCAGTCTTGTATCCAACCTTCTCAATTTCTTACTCCTTATCAAGCTATCCAATTCTCAATTCAATCCAATCCTAAGTTGAAGATAAGGTGGAGAATTCAATCCTAAGGAGATTCCAAGTTTCTTGAGTACTACATCAACTCCTAAAATTATATCACCATATCAAGAAAAGACTCCTAATCCTAACATCTTAAGATAAAATAAAAGAGTGGATTAATGGGGGAAAAAAGAGGATAAAAGTCTTGATAGGGTATGTGAAGTTGAGAGAGAAATCTTGATCCTATGCAATCCCATCCCACCCTTACTCAAGAAGATTCTAGTGTTCCATGTCATCCTTCTTATACTCCTCATCCTCATGAGGATTCCTATGAAATTAAAGAAATTTTTTCCAAGAGAACCTAGCCAAGTAAATTGAAGATCTAGAGTCAAGGATGAAATTGCTAAGTCAAGGTGTGATGGAAGGTTTAGACCCAAAAGAAGATCTTATTCCTAAACACACCCCATCTAACCTCCAAAAATAAATTGTTTAAGATAAATTAGATATGAATGAAGCTATTTTAAAGTGAAAGGTGGATAACCAAGCTATTTTGTCCCAAGGTATGTCTCCCCTTCCTCAAGATCTTCCAAAATAATCCCCTATATTTGACTCTCAATCTGATTTTGAGTTCTATGTACCACCTCCACCAACTAGTTAATATTGTCATCACCCCATCACCCTTTGAATTGAATTACCTATTCTAATATAACCTAAAGAGGAGTAGTTGGTTGATAAAAACTTATAACTCTTTCTTGAAGAAAGCCTATCTCCTTGGTGGCCTCATTGGACTAAGTTACATGACTTCAAGATGCCTAATCTTTGAATCACAAAGGAGATTGAAGATATTGTAGCCCTTTAGAACCTAAGTCCTATTTTAGAGGTTGAGATGCAACTTTAGAGCCCTCAATAGGTTCTAAAATATGAATAAAATGTGGTCTCTTGTGTTAAATCTTTAAATTGGGTTGATATGGAAGAATGCCTTCCTTTTGCCAAAGAGGAAGAAATAGTCCATGGTTATTCTATCACTATGAAAGATATCATGAATGGCCAAGAAAAAGTTCCTAATCAAACTTGGGATGATTTTTTTTTAGTCATTATAGTAGGTTATACTCCTCTTCAAGGAGACTATGATCTATTCAAAGATGGAGAAGGCATCCTTGGCACTCAAGTGAGTATGCAAAGAAAAATCAACCTTTCAAATCTGTCCTTCCAAGAGGCATAGGCATCTCATGATAGCATGTTTAAAATCATAAATATGGAATATCATCCTCTAAAACAATTGGGAGAAATGCATTATCTTTTGAAGGATGGAATAAGCTCATATTGGTCTCAATCTTCTAAGGAAAAAGAAACCAATTATCTTGAAGCCATGCCTACCAAGAAGATACTAGTTGATCATGAGATGAAGAGTGGGAAAAATTATGAGGTAAGCGTAAAATTTTAAGAGGAATATATATAAATTGGAGACCTATTTAAAGATGATATACTTAAGAGCAGATCAAGTGAAGTGTAAAGGAATTGGTCTGACCTATAAAGCATAGAATTTAAGGAGAAACATGCTTGGCACTATGACTCATCTCATGAAGAAGAATATTCAAGAAACTTTCATTTTGATCTTGGAAAGAGGTGTGCTTAGTTGATAATTATGCATAATAGTTTGTTATCTAATTTCCCTAAATGCCTTGAGCACATGTGTGTGTGTGTGTCTTGTTAGTTTTTTTTACTTAGTTTTATTTGTGTCATTTATTTTGTGTGGTTGAGGTAGTCAAGTGGTCTTGTCCTGATCAAAGCCTATGGTCAAAGTCCTCCTTTTGTGTCTCAGACTTCAAATATATCCCTAAGCCTAATGGACTGATAAGGCTATGGGTCTAGATAGTATTGTAATTAAATTACTTCAACAATAAAGTAGAATAGAAGAAATAGATCCAAATATGACTGAAATATATCATAATATATGATAATAGACAAGCCACCTTGAGGGGGAAACCTCCACAAGTTTCAATAAGAGCAAAATTCACAATATATTCCTAAACAATGTCCTCAATGTTAAACAACTTTGGATGTTGTTGTAAAAAATATTCACCTTCCCAAGTTGCATCTTCACTGCTCAGGTTCTTCCACTTGATTAGATATTCCCTAATCTCTCTAGTGCTCAACCTCTTAGTACATGTTTGGAGGATCTTCTTTGGTTCCAAAATGACTCATCCTTCTTCATCTAGTTCTGGGAGCTCTATCTAGGCTGAAAATTTCTATCTAATGACCTTCTTCAAATAGGAAACATGAAATACTAGGTGTATGCGAGATGAATGAGGTAACTCGAGCTTGTAAGCCACACTTCCATTTTTCTATAAAACTTGACAAGGGCCATAATACTTAGGAGCAAGTTTGTTGTCCTTTTTATGTTGCTTCAAGGACATATGCTTGTAAGGCTAAAAACATACAAATACCCAATCACCCACCTCAAAATTTTACTCACTATAGTGTTGATCTACTTTTTGCTTCATCTTGTTTTGTGCCAAGGCCAAATTCTATCTCAAACTAGCCAAAACCTCTTATTGATGTTGAATGTGCTCTATATCTCAAACCTTGGTTTACACCTTTAATGAAGAAGTGATGGAAGGTGGATGGTAACCATATAGTGCTAGAAATGGAGACATTTTAGAATATGTATGGAAAGATGTGTTATACCACCATTTTGTAAATGGTATACATTTAACCCAATGTTCCTATTTATCTAATACAAAACAAAGGAGATACCCCTCTAAACATTTATTAACTACTTCTATTTGTCTATCAGATTGAGGGTGGCAAGATGAGCTATGAGCTAGCTGAGTAACTAAACAAGAAAATAGTTCAGTCTAGAAATTACTAGTGAAAATATGATCATGATCACTTACAATTATTTTTGGGGTTCCATGTAATTTTAGAACTGCATCCAAAAAAATAGTTGCTATTGTATTTGCTGAAAATGGGTGTGAGAGAGCACAAAAATGGGCATATTTTGTAAGCCTATCCACAATGACCAAGATAAAATTCTTACCTTCATAACAAGGCAACCTTATGATGAAATCCATGGGAACCTCCTCCCGCCTTTGACTAGGAATTGCTAACATTTGTAACAGACCTGGTGTCTTAATTGTCTCACCTTTATTCTATTGGCATATCAAGCATTATGCCATAAAATTTTGTACATATCCCTTGAGTCCTTCCAAAAATAATTATTTCTTAATTTTGTGATAAGTTTTCAATAACCCTGAGTGTCCCCCAATTGGAGATGCATGCAACTCCACAAGAATCTTATGCTTAAGCTCTGAATCTTTGCACAAGTATAACCTACCTTTATACCATAAGACATTACCTTTCCATTAAAATTTGTTAGAGGATAAAGTACCTTGTTGGAGATTCTAAATTATAACCTATGTATCCTTGTCTTACTCCCATTCTAACCTGGCTTCATCTACCTAATCTTCTTGCAACATGGACATTGCACAAAGTAATGGTTATATGGATGTATCCTGTCTAGATAGTGCATTTTCTACTACATTATCTTTACCCTTCTTGTAGATGATTTCAAAATCATAACCCAAAATTTTGGTTACCCAATTTTTTTGTTCCTTAGATGATAATCTTTTCTCCAAAAATTATTTGAGACTATCATGATCCATTTTCACCTTAAAGTGTCTACCCATCAGATAGGGCCTCTATTATTTAACTACATGAAGAATAGCCATCATTTATTTCTCATAGATAGGTTTTTTTTTATTGTTACCCTTGAATTAATGACTCCAAAATGAAATGGGTCTTTCTTCCTGCATTAGTACTACTCCCAACCCTAATCTAGAAGCATCACATTCAATAGTGAATGTCTTTGAGAAATCTAGAGTAGCCAAAGCTAGAGTGGTACACATAGATACTTTTAGTTTCTCAAATGATTTTGTGGTGGCATCATTCTAATGGAAGACATCCTTATTTATCAATGAAATGATTGAAGCCACTATGCTTCCATAACCTTTCACAATATTTGGTAGTAACTTGTTAGTCCTAGGAACCCTCAGAGGTTTCTGAGAGTTTTTCGCATGGGCCATTCCATCATAGCTTTGATCTTTTGGGGATCAACTTTGAAACCTTCATGGGAAATAATGTGACCTAGGTAATCTACCTCATATACTCCAAAATCACATTTGGATGGCTTTGCATAAATTTTATGCTTCTCCAAAACTATCAACACCTATTTCACATGTTGTAGATGTGGTTCTCATGTCTGACGATAAATCAATATGTCATAAAAAAACTAGCACAACTTCCTTAAAAAAGGCCTAAAAATAGTGTTCCTCAAGCTATAAAAAGTAGATGGTACATTTTTAAGACCAAAGGGCATTACCAAAAACTTATAATGGCCCTCATGCATTCTAAAAGTAGTTTTATGAACATCTTCATCCTTGATTCTAATTTGATGGTACCCCAAGTGAAGATCTAATTTTGTGAAATAATTAGCACCATGAAACTCATCAAGTAAATAATCAATTACTAGAATATGAAACTTATCTTTTATGGTGTACTTGTTGAGTTCCCTATAATTTGGGCACATCCTCAATGTGTCATCCTTCTTCTGCACCATGACTAGTAGTGATGAATATGCACTTTGGCTATGCTTGATGATCCCTACCTCTAGCATCTCATGGACCATCTTTTTGATTTCATTCTTCTATGCATATGGATATCTATATGATCTAATATTTGGTGGTTGACTCCCTAGAAGTAGTTGAATGGCATGATCATGTTCTCTTTTTGGTGGGAGTCCTTTTGGCATGGCCCCAAAAATAAATGGGTGGTCATCAAGAATCATCTATAGATCAAGATGTGTAGATGCCTATGTGGGTTGAAATTATATGGAACATAATCATGTAATAATTACATCTACCCTATTTTTTAGAATCTTCGTCATATGATGTGAACTAATCAATTATGGAGATTTTGCTTGTAATCCACATAGTTCAATTTTCCTACCTTCAGAATGAAAGCACATGAATAGTTCCTAAAAGTTCATCTCAATGGTACCTAGGTTGTGAGCCATTAGATTCCCAAAATAATGTCTGTGCTACCCATGGAAATAGCAAACATAAGAGAATCAAGATTTTACTCACCCATAACAAGCTTAATACTATGACATTTGCTTGAATAATTGATTGCACCACCATCTACAATCATGACCTAAAATTTTAGTGCTTGGTAGATGAAACAATTTAATCAAGTGGCCAACTTATGGTTGATGAAGTTATGTGTGATCCCTGAATCAATAAACACTGTCACCTTCTATTTTTTGAGGAAATCCACCACCTTTAGAGTTTATGGAGTGATAATACCTGCAAGTACATGACAAGAGATTGTAGGTTGGGAATCTTTAGGTACCTCCTCTATCTCTTCCTCATCATCATTGGAGGCATCATCTTCTTATTCATCTTCATTGCATCCCTCAATGTAGAATAAATTCTTCTCAACACATCTATGTCCTTTTCTCCACTTGCTATCACAACTGAAACATAATCCTTTTGCATGCTTCTCTTCAATTTATTGAGGGGTCAATCTGGTAGGTGGAGGAAATGTTGGTGTCAATATGATACAATATTTGAAGTGAGTGAATGGTTTCTTCTTGTTGGTTATGAATTTTTCCATAGCTCTGCATGTCATGATAATAGAATAAAAAATCTTAAGTGGATTAAACATGCATACCTCATGTTAAATGTGGTTCTTGAGTCTACCCAAGAATAGGTCATTCAAGTTCTAAAAAATTGTCTCCACATGTAAGGATAGGTTCTAAAAATGATGAATATAATCCTTAACAAAGCTAGTCTATCATAATTTTGCCATTTGGCTGAATTAATTCTCTATCACACTATTGACATAGTGTAATTGCAGCTCCTCTGTAAAAACTGACCAAGTGACACTGAGAGTCTTCTTTTTCTCTTGAACACACAACTATCGATACCAAATGAATTGATTAGGTTCAAGATATAAAGATGCCATGGTAACCTTTTTATCCACTTGGGATCTGATGTAGATCAAAACAATTCTCTATTTGGTTGATCCAATTGAGTGGATCTTTTCCATCAAATTTATGCATATCCACCTTTGGTAATAGGTTCCTCTACGGCAATGTAGTTGGATTTGAAGTAGACTAGTTAGGAGAACCACCCTGGTGGGGTTGTGAAATAGAGGTAGCTAGATGATTTGACTGATTATTTTTCAAATCCATCATGATATCTACCAAACTATCTTTTATGAATTTCATATTAGATTGTATACCTTGTACCTCACTTTAAATGTCTTACACACTATAGTCAAGCTGGCTCACTTTGTGATCTATGTTAAAGAACCCTAGTATAAAGGATCTAGTACATCCCCATTTTGACTCCATCTCTTCCTTGTTAGGAGTTTTACCTAGAGTTTTAGCACCCTTTCCTATGCCTCGAGTTTGTGGACTTACCATAAAAGGGTTTTACGATGTCGACCCTGATTGGCACTTTTGACCCAACTTTGACCAAGAGATTTTTGAATTATGTAGGCCTAAAATAAAAACATACCCTATCTGAATTTTTCTAAGCTTTCCAAAAATGTAAGTAACTAAAAAAATTCTTTGAATTGTGCACTATAGACCAATTTTATTAAAAACGCTAAAATGGCGATAAGTTTTGTAAAATAGATCCAAATGATATAAAATTTTAATGGAATATTAATTTAATGATTTCTCAGCTCTAGTAAAAAATTTCAAACAAATTAGCAACCTTTTTTTAGAAATAGAAAAATTTAAAAAATTAGGGTTTCACCCATAAGATTGCCCAAATTGCAGCTCTGATACCACTTGTAATGAAATTACTTCAAAAATAAAGTAAAATATCAAAAATATATCCAAATATGACTAAAATATATTAGAATATATGATAATATACAAGCCACTTCAAGGGAGAAACCACCACAAGTTTCAATAAGAGCATAATTCACAATATCCTCCTAAACAATTACCCACTACCTCCTATATATAGTCTATCTAGGCCATGGTTACTCCATAGGCTAACCTACTAACCAAATGAATGTATAGAGAAATATGATATAGAATAAAATAGGGATAAGTAAGCCATAAGTAAGATATTCCTATCCTAATACATGTGATAGGTTAGGGGCATAACAAGAATAATAGGGAAACTACCCCTATGAGTCACCATTTTATTGACCAAATTTGACCCTGTAGGTCAAATTAGGGCCCATATAGGTAATAAATTGGTATTTATATGTTTTATGGGGTCTATAATTTTGTTATAAGGTGTAATATAGGTCATTTAGTGTTATTTCATGTTATATTAACCTTGGTCAATTAGTCTTTTAGTCCATTTATCATTTTGAGTCATTTTTAGGTCTTAGATAGAGCATTTAATAGGTTGTATGACCTCCTTGGGAAATTTGAATGTTTTAAAATATGATTTAATATCCCATGTGTCATAATAGGTATTAATCAACTATCATAACTAAAAAGTGGTAGGTTCTTCAGAAGAAAGGGTAGTTTTCTTGATAAAAAGGGGAGTTTGGAACTTGTATAACTCATAGGGAAGTGTGCCACATGGAATAAGTTTTTAATATGACTCTTTAGCTCCATTATACCAATATAAATTCTTGACACACTTTTAAATATCTAAACAATCCTAAAACCATTCTTTTCCTTTTTCATCCTTTTAGGTACATAGAACAAGTCTTTAGGTTTGTACTTAGTATGGCCAGCAAAGAAGATTTCAGATCAAACACCTTGGGGAGGTGAAAGTAAAATTAGATAAATTAATTTCCATAAAAATATTTTGAATAATGGTGGCCTAATTTTTATGAACCATCCTCATGAAGTTGACTATGTATTTTTGCTTTCTATTTTATGCAACCTATACATTTTACCTCATTTTAGGCAAGTTCATACAAGCTAGTGGGTGAGGTTGAATTTAGAAGATGTGCACACTCTTCTCATATTATATCCATGTTTACTTTAATTTTTCATGGTGTTTGGGTGAGCAAGTTATATTATGTTGCAGGAAGGTACCACCATGTATAGTCTCATTCAATTTTTTCACTTGTAGGCATGTTGAAACACGTGTGTAAAATGTCTTTAGCATATCCATGGAAGTGTTTTAGAAGTATAGTTATTTTTAAAACAATATCATATCATGGAAATAAATTATAAACATTCACTTTTTAAGGAGAAGAGATTGTGAGCGTCATACTCAGTCACTCATACATTCTACCACTGGTATGACTGATTCAGGTGCCATAAAAGAAGAATGTCACATTAAAATTAAGTTTTGACTTGTTCCAAATCCTCACAAGTTAAATGGATTTATTTTCAACATTTGAAGGGGTTACATGATTGTTGAAATTGAGATTGATCTTCATTTCCTAAGCACATTATCTACCTCTATACAACTAAATCTCCACTGAAAGGGGTATCCTTGATAACATCATGATAAGATAGGGAAGTTGATGAGTGTTTTAACATTTTATGATTATCAATATTGAATTTGGATACTTGATGAAAGTATATAATTGACCAAAACTATGTATATCCTCTCTAATACTTAAACTCATATTGACTGCCTATACTTAACCATGTCCACTTATATGTAGTGTTGCTATAGGTATGAAGGTACCTGTACAGAGGAAATTGAACATTATTAAAAAATTCTTGACATCCTAGTGGGTTAAATAGACATTGGAATTATTTGTTTAGGGTTATATGATCAATGACAATGGAGAATACCTTCAAAAGCATATGATGACTGATCGAGGGCTTTTTTCCCCAAAAGAACAAAATAGATATCCTTGGTGTTTTGATGATATCTCATAGTAGGGTTTCAAGGACATTTTATGCATCTTTATGACCATATATCTTAGTCCCCATATAGGAAAAGACCCTTTTAAAATTTTAAGGACATAGGGTTAGTGGAAGATGGTGATTGAGAGGCCTAAAGTTGTCTATAAAAACACTAAACTTAGGCATTGATGTTTACATGTTTGAACTCAAAGAGACCTTATTTCACCCAAAAATACAAAAATAGACCATTACATTAAATAAATAGTTTTAAAATAGTGAAAATGACATTCATGATAAAAATAATCATTGGTAAAGGTGGATATGAGCTATTCAAGGGCCTAATCTATACCTACATGTGTCTATTCCTTCAATTATGCACATACAACACGAGGTCATGATCCATATCAAATTTTAAAGTGGACTTAAGCATGAGATATAAACTTTGGATAATTGAATATGAATTATAAGGATCTAAAAGGTCCTCCAAAGAAGCATGACACATATTTCAAGATGAAATTACACCTATAGGTTTCCATTTGTATCAGTACAGTCCACTGTAAGTGACTATATAAGGTTGTGAATAAAAGGTGATGGTTATTAGTGTTGATGTAGAATAAACATGAAATTAATGGTAAAAGGAGAGATAAAATTACATTAAGGTATTAAAACGAGTTCATCCAAGGTTTTTTAAAGCCCAATTTGGTAGTGAACACCTACAGGTAGGGAGACACCTACAGGCAGGGTTAACTTACCAGTTAGGCCTGACTGAGTAAGGAAGGGTTTCAAAGTGAAAGAATATATTAGGAGGGTTTATTATAATTGTTAAAATACTTAATATTTTTCAAATAACCTTATTATACCCTCATATTGGATAAAATTTAAAGGAAATACACTTCCAAGTGTAAAAGATAACCCACATGCTAAAAACCTTGTATAATCTATCTATTTTTAGTCCGTCTTAGTTTTTGTGCATTCAATGGGTAGATTAACATGATAAAAATACTATTTTTGGTGTATAATGTCCCAATAAATTTGGGAATATCCTTAATTACTTAGTTTGTCTAGACAAATAGGGGAAGTGCCCTTTATTTTGTCTCAAATACAAGGCACTTCCCTAGGTGCATAAGTCTGTAGTCTTGAGGAATGGAGAGAAAGCGATGAACTAGGAGTTGGGAAAAAATTTAAGAGTTGTGTGAAAGGATATATGAAACATATAAAAATCATGGAAACCAATCATAGAGGATGGAATCCTATCAGGATGGTCTAAACCATTAGAGTTACAGTCAAGCCTACTTGGAAGGTTTTGGCCTAGCGCCCAAATGAAAGGTCAAAACATTTTTTAGCATGAGGTGAGATTTTAAAATTATTTTAACATGTTTTTATGTCATATAATTTATTTAAAATCTATTTAGATGTAGGGGAACCATCAAAAATCCATTTTGGGCTTCAAGGACAATTCAAGCTTACTTGACATGGTTAGGCCTAGTTTTCAAATGATAGGTCATTTTCTTTCCTAACTTTAAGAAAGATTTATAATGGATTGAATAATGGTTATGGGTAATATTAGAGGTGATAAATATATTATAAGGTAAATATGTTTCAAGTAATCCATTTTTGAGCTTAAAACCAACTCAGACTTGCAGGGAATGGAAGGAAGATCTCGATAGGCTAGTTTTGAATGCTCATATCTTTTCTAAGGATGTGCATGGATACCAAAGAATTATGGAGGTGTTTTAAGGGCCAGTTAAAATAATTTTTTAAGTATTTTTTTTAGGTTTAAATTCAAGTTTTTATGAACAATGCTTAAGAGGTCAAACTATCTAAAACCGTTGTTAAATCCTTATAAGGACCAAATTGGGAATATGAGGATGGTAAGATACTATAATGGACCAATTTTAATATGATGATTATTTTAAATTTCATATTAATCTCTCAATATCATCCCCACCTTTTTGAGCTATACAAACTTGTATAAATAGGGTATAAAATAAGGTACTTTTAACAATTCTATGTATTATATAGGTTGTAAGAGGTTTCAAGAGATGATAAGAACATGGGAAGGAATATTAGGACTTAAGATAACTCTCAATGTCAATTTAATTCCTTGGAATAACTATTAAGTTCCTGAAATAGCTATTTCATGTCAGCCAGTCAAAACTAGCATAGTGACCAAGCTAGTGAGAAGGGTGGGAAACTTCAAGTGAGCCGATTATAAGGTGTACCTAATACATCTAAGGCCATGGAAGGTATTTAAAAGTGACATAAACTCCATAAAATGTATTTTCATGGAGAAATAATGCCTTTGTAGAGGCCAAGTGTGGAGGGTACATGAAGGAATAGTTTTTTAGATTGTAGACATTGATAGCTCCTTTCTAGATGATTATAAATGACTAGGCCTGCAACTAATGCATGGAGAGGCATGCATGAATTATTTAAAATTAATTACAATAATTATAATTATCCCTAATTATTATTATGATATTAAAATAGGTATAAATAATGAAGGTAGTTTTTTGAGCCAGAATGAGGAGTTTCATGCCACTTTTCATGAGTTTTATGACTTGGATGGATACTTGTGCTTCCTAATCTTGCATGGTTCATCCCAAATCCTATTATCATGAAAAATTAACTAATTATCTTATCTTTAAAAGTGTCTTTATGACCCTTTTACTTCTCTCTTCTTCTCTTTCTCTCAAGTTCTATAAGAACTACCCATTTTGGCCATTATAACTTATGCTCCACCTAAGTATGGTAAAGCCCTACTAGTTTTCATACAATTTGATCAATAAGACTATTTATTTTTACCTCATCATGATTTTTCATAGTGTGTTTTACTTTTATTTTTTATCTTGCATAAGTGATAAATCTTATTTCCTTAGCATGGTTATCTCATTCTTGCATCTATTTGCATTTGGAAAGCTTCTTCTTGTAGGGAATGTGAAGCGTTATAGGAAGTGTCAAGTTTGAGTGAGTTAATATATTAAATAGTGAAATTTAATTACCCTTGTATATTAATCCTATCTAAACATTCATCCATAACCTCATAATATAATATTGATGTGAGAAGATGTAGATTAGAGAAGTGTATGTTTGGTTAGTCTCTTGGTTTCATGTGTAACATGTAACTGATTGCAATTCATCAACTTTTTTTGTGTGTCACCTCACTTAGGATAGTTTTGTTTTATTTTTATCTCTCACCTCCCCACCTAAATTTTAGGTGTATTTTTGATCCAAAGTGGTGCATGAAGGGAGCTATCCCTATATAGAGATTCACCTCATTCTTAGGCTACCCACAAGCCTAGAGGTATTTCAATTGTGCCACTTGGATGAGGAGAGAAGATACATCTTCTCAAAGGGTGAAAATCCAAGTGATAAAAGATAAATTTAAATGAAATCTTAGAAAATTTGGTTTCCATGGAGAGGTGTTAAAAATTAGATTTAAATTGATCAGGATCCTAGCATTAAGCACCCTATCACCAAGTACAATGCCAAGAATGAATAGTTTAGTTATAAATATCCTAGTATTTGAATTTATACTTTCACCATGAAGTATGAAGTTCAAGAGATATAATTTTAGGGGCCTTCTCAATCATGGACTCTCCATTTTTATGGTGAAAGATCTAAGTAAATATTAGGTATTGTATCTAACCTATTGATCCATAACTTAAGGAGCATTGAGTAGTGTACATATTGTAATTCCCTTGGACAAATAATAGAATAGATTATGAGGCCCTTATTTTAGGGCTACAATTCACTCTCAAGAATAATTTCAAGTAACTACTAATACATGGAGATTTATAATTGGTGATTAATCAAGTTAAGAATAAATACCAATATAAATTGTCATATCTTAATAGGTACAAATATAAGGCCTAGGATTTTATTTAATCATTTGAAGAATTCAATATAGTGGTTATTCCTAGAGAAAAAAATCAAGGTGCTAATTCATTGGATGCTTCAAATACCAATTTGGTACCATTATAGGAATCTAAAGTGCAAATATTTTCTATAGATCTCATACCTTGCCCATATATTCTAGATAATGTATGAAATTTTTAGATATTTGATGATGATCAAAATACTATCCAATTCTTGAATAAATTAGGAAAGTTTAAATATTAAATAATTGATAATAAATATTTAATTTATTTATGCTAGGAGGGATTGGGAGAAGAAGTCATTCAACTTAAGGAAAATCATACTTATTTGGGAATGGTTTCCTTGGAGAGATAATTTGATATGGATCCCCAAACCCAAAAATAAAGTTAGACAAAAGTTAATGAATTTGAGTTCAACAAAGAAAACTTAATAGATGAGATTGATACACTCTATGTTAACATTGGTCTCAATTGTACTCTAGAATTAAAAAAAGGGTGAGAGATTTGCTCATTTAGTATAAGGATGTGATTGAATATAATTATGAAGACTTTAAGGTTATTAACCCAAGATTTATCATCCATATGATCCCATTAAATCCAAACCATAATCCATTTAGGTGAAGATAAAGGTTAATCAATCCCATCTTGGAATGCCTTATCTATAAGGAAGTAGAGAAACTATTAAATGTTGGGATAGTATTCCCCATCAAGCATTCAACCTAGGTTACCAATCTAGTTATAGTCAGGTAGAAAAATGGAGAAATTAAATTGTGTGTTGAAATTAGGAATATTAACAAGGCTTATGAGAAAGAAAACTACCCTCTACCTTCTTTAGTTGAGGTGATCTAGGTAGTGAGTGGTTCTAAAATGATGTCCTTCTTAGATGTATTCTCAAGTTATAATCAGGTGCTAGTAGAATTTGAAGATAGGATTAAGACTTCATTTACCATAAAGTTAGGTACTTATGTGTACAAAAGGATGCCTTTTATCCTGATTAATTTAAGATATACATTTTAGTAGGCTATGGACCATAAATTTCAGGGGCTGATAGGTAAATACATAATCATTTATATGGATGACCTCACTATTTTCTCAAAGAACAAAAAAAATCACATAAGCCACCTATAGACAATATTTTCAAGATGTAAAAGGTTTAGCATATCATTCAACCTTAAGAATATCATATTTTGTGTTACCTATGCTAAATTATTGGGGCACATCTTCACCAATGAAGGGATCACCATTGATCTAGGCAAAGTTCAAGGAATTTCAAAGATTGCATTCCTAAATAGCAAGAAAGAGCTTAAGTCCATAAATATTAATTTTATGAGGAAGTTTATCTATAGTTTTATATAAATTATTAGGAATTTTAATTAAATTCTCAATAATGACACAAAGGTAGAGGGGAAATAGAAGCCTAAAAGTCTTTCCAAGACATCAAGGATGCCATATCTTAGGCCATAGTGTTGATAACCCCATAATATGACAAAGACTTCTTGTATTCATTTGATTTAGGGCACACAGTCGCTACTATACTTACTAAAAATAAAGATGAAATTGATCATCCTATTAAATCTATGGGTAAAAATTCTAAAGTAAGCATATCTTAAGTACTCCATGATAGACAAATAGATTTTTGCTCTTGTCAAAGTAGTAAAGAAATTTTAGCTTTACATCTTAAGGAATAAAACTATTGCTATTGTGTCATATCTTATTGTTAAGATCACTTTAGGAAATAATGAATTAGGAGAGCATAGATGAAAATGGATGGAAAAATTGTAGGAGTTTGACATAGAAATCAATCATTATAAAATTGTTAGGGGATAAGGCATCATTTATCTTATGAATGACCCTGACCCATGCATCACCATTGAGAAGGTATTTGAGACCTAGGTATCTACAAGAGACTGGTATGCTAATATCATTCAATACTTACTCACAATTACTTATACCTTAAAGCTCAATAGAGAACAAAAGAGAGCATTGTGGCTTAAATCTACTCACTACATGATTATAAATGGGATTATATATAGAAGAAATTATTAAGGCATCTAAATGAGATATGTATCAAAATAATAACCTTAGGAAATTATGGAAAACCTACACCAAAATATAGGTAGTGGTCATCCATCTATAAATACCACAACATAGGGCTACTATTGGTGAACAGTCTTCAAGGATGCACACAATCATGTGAAAACATGCCATAAATGCCAAGTCTTGATAAAAAAAATAAGTACATGCAGTAATGCCATTATAGCATATGATTTAAGGAAGACCATTTAATTAGTGGAAATTAGATTTCATTGATGTCATCAACCTAAAATCTCTATCTAATCATAAGTTTTTGCTCATAGCCATAGAATACTACACTAGGTGGACTAAAGCAGTGGTAAAAAATAATTACATAACATAAGATGCAATAAATTTTCTTTTAATAAAACGTCAAAAATAGGTTTGGTACCCACATATCCATAGTTTATGATAATGGGATAGCATTCCAATTATCTAATTTTATAGAATACTACACTAGGTGGACTAAAGCAGTGGTAAAAAAGAATTACATAACATAGGATGCAATAAATTTTCTTTTAATAAAATGTCAAAAATAGGTTTGGTACCCACATATCCATAGTTTATGATAATGGGATAGCATTCCAATTATCTGAGTTTATTGAATGGGCCCATGATAACAAAATAACCATCAGGGCTGTTGGTTTTTTATACACCTCTTACACTCAACCTTGTAAACTTTAAAATGTGGTAAATGAAGATGAAAAACCCATAAATGTGTCATTGTATTAAAGTAAATATTTAGCATCAAGATGGACTAAATGCAAACAATGATTAAAAATTACTGATAGAGGGTATGGTTAGCTCCATGCTAGTTCTGGCTCTACCTAAACCAAGGTGAGAGGACTTACAAGGTATCTTGATCTTATGGAGGGATATTAAAATTAAATATCCATGGGGATTATTATCATACAAGAACAAAAATATGACCAGGGCATAAACAAGTTTGCACACTCCACCTAGGAAGAGTTGTTACATGAAATGAACAAATGCTCTAGGTCAAACATAAGCTACTGAAGATAAATGTAAATATGATTACAAACTTCATATTTAAAATAAATTTTAAACAATATAGGGCTAAATGGGATATTTAAATTCTAGGATTCAAATAAAAAAAGATAGACACATTTTATATATGCAATAGGGTGTATTATTTATAAGGTAGGATAGGGCAGGATGAGTTAAGTAGTTATAAAAGAGTGTGTGTGTTTTGGTTTTTCAAAAAATATGATCTCCTTCAATAGGCATGACATCATTTATTTTCAATAAATTTTAAAAGACTAAAATTTAAACTAAGGAAACTAACAGGAATGATTTGTATCTATTGGTGCCAATATAATGTAAATATTCAAATGATTCTTGAAATCCTAAAACATACACTAGAATTAGAATTTTAATGATTTATCCTATCAAATCCATAAACCATATAATTCAACCCTAATGAGATCATATTTTATGTTACCCATGCTAAATTATTGGGGTACATCTTCACCAAGGAAGGGATCACCACTGATCTAGGCAAAGTTTATAGAATTTCAAAGATTGCATTCCCAAATAGCAAGAAAGAGCTCAAGTCCTTCATAAATATTAATTTTTGAGAAAGTTTATCTCTATTTTTGTAGAAATTATTAGAAATTTGAATTAAATTCTCAATAAAGACACAAAGGTAGAGGGGAAACTAGAAGCCTAAAAATATTTCCAAGACATCAAGGATGCCATATTTGAGGCCCTAATTTTGATAAGCCCGTAATCTAACAAAGACTTCTTGTATTCATTTGATTTAGGGCACACAGTCACTACCATGATTATCTAAAATAAGGATGAAAGTGATCATCCTATTAAATTTATGAGGAAAAATTTAAAGTAAGCATATCTTAAGTACTCCATGATAGACAAATAGATCTTTGCTCTTTTCAAAGTAGTAAAGAAATTTCAAATTTACATCTTAAGGAATAAAACTATTGCTATTGTGTCATATCTTTTTGTCAAGATCAATTTAGTACATAATGAATTAGGAGAGTGTAGATGAAATTTTATGAAAAAATTGTAGGAGTTTGACATAGAAATCAATCATTATACAATTATTAGAGGATAAGGCATCATTCAGCTTACGAGTGATCCTAACCCATGCATCACCATTGAGGAGGTATTTGAGACCTAGGTATTTACAAAAGGCTGGTATACTAATATCATTCAATACTTACGCATAGTTACTTATCCCTCAAAGCTCAATAGAAAACAAAAGAGAGTATTGTGGCTTAAATCTACTCACTAGATTAGAAATGGGATTTTCTATAGAAGAAATTATGAAGGCATCTAATTGAGATACGTATAACAAGAACCTTGGGAAATTATGGAAAACCTACACCAAAATATAGGTAGTGGTCATCCATATATAAATACCACAACATAGGGTTACTATTGGCCAATAGTCTTCAAGGATGCACACAATTATGTGAAAACATGCCATAAATTCAAAATCTTGAAAAAAAATAAGTACATGAAGTAATTCCATTGTAGCTATGATTTCAGGAAGACCATTTACTTAGTGGGGATTAGATTTCATTGATGTCTTCAACCTAAATTCTTTAGCTAGTCATAAGTTTTTGCTCATAACTATAGACTACTACACTAGGTGGACTAAAGTAGTGGTAAAAAGGAATTCTAGAGCATAAGATGTAATTAATTTTCTTTTAAAAAAACATGACAAATAGGTTTGGTACTCAGATATCCATAGTTTATGATAATGGGATAACATTCCAATTATCTGAGTTTATTGAATGGGCCCATGACAATAAAATCACCATTAGGTTAGTTGGTTTCTATTTGTACACCTCTTGCACTCAACATTACACACTTGAAAATATAGCAAATGAAGATGAAAAACCCATAAATATTTCATTATAGTTGAGTAAATATTTAGCATTAGGATGGACTAAATGCAAATAATGACTGGAAAGTACTGATAGAGGGCATGGTTAGCTCCTTACTACTTCTAGTTCTACCTGAACTAAGGTGAGAGGACCTATAGGGTAGCTTGATCTAATTGAGGAATATTATAATTCAATCTCCATGGGGATTATTGGCACACAAGAACACAAATCTAACCAGGGCATAACCAAGTTTGCACACTCCACCTGGGAAGAGTTGTCACATGAAATGAACAAATGCTCTAGGCCAAACATAAGCTACTGAAGATAGATGTAAATATGATTGAAAACTTCATTTTTAAAATAAATTTTCAACATTAGAGGGCCAAATGGGATATTTCAATGTTGGGCTTCAAAGTAAGAAATATAGACACATTTTATATATGTAATAGGGTGTATTATTTGCAGGGTAGGATATGGTAGTATGAGTTAAGTAGTTATAAAAGAGTGTGTGGTGGTGTGTATTTTCAAACAATATGATCTCCTTTAATAGGCATGACATAATTTATTTTCAATAAATGTTAAAAGACTAAAATATAAGCTAAGGAAACTAACATGAATGATTTGCATCCATTGGTGCCAATATAATGCAAATATTCAAATGATTCTTGAAACCCTAAAACATACACCACAAATAGAATTTAAAATTCTTTCTCCTATCAAATATATAAACCATATCATTTAACCCTAAGAAGATAATATTTTGTGTTACCTATGCTAAATTATTGGGGCACATCTTCACCAAGGAAGGGATCACCACTGATCTAGGCAAAGTTTAGGGAATTTCAAATATTACATTCCCAAATAACAAGAAAGAGCTCAATTCCTCCATAAATATTAATTTTGTGAGGAATTTTATCTCTAGTTTTATATAAATTGTTAGGAATTTTAATTAAATGCTCAATAAAGACACAAAGGTAGAGGGGAAACTAGAAACCTGAAAGTCTTTCCAAGACATCAAGGATACCATATATTAGTCCCTAGTGTTAATAAGCCCATAATATAACAAAGACTTTTTGTATTCATTTGATTTAGGGCACACAGTTGATACTATGCTTACCAAAAATAAGGATGAAAGTGACCATCCTACTAAATTTATGAGGAAAAATTTAAAGTAAGCATATCTTAATTAATCCATGATAGATAAATAGATCTTTGATCTTGTCAAAGTAGTAAAGAAGTTTCAACTTTACATCTTAAGGAATAAAAATATTGATATTATGTCATATCTTGTTGTCAAGATCACTTAAGGACATAATGAACTAGGAGAGTGTAGATGAAAATAGATGGAAAACTTGTAGGAGTTTGGCATATAAATCAATCATTATAAAATTGTCAGAGGACAAAGCATCATTTAGCTTATGAGTGATCTTGACCCATGCATCACCATTGAGGAGATATTTGAGACCCATGTATCTACAAGAGATTGATATGCTAATATCATTCAATACTTACTCACAATTACTTATCCCTCAAAGATCAATATAAAACAAAAGAGAGCATTGTGGCTTAAGTCTACTCAATACATGATTTTTCTATAGAAGAAATTATGAAGGCATCTAATTGAGATACATATCACAAGAAGAACCTTGGGAAATTATGGAAAACCTACACCAAAATATAGGTAGTGGTCATCCATCTATAAATACCACAACACAGGGATACTATTGGCTAACAGTCTTTAAGGATGCACACAATCATGTGAAAACATACCATAAATGCCAAGTCTTGACAAAAAATTATGTACATGCAGTATTGCCATTGTATCCTATGATTGAAGGAAGACCATTTACCTACTAGGGATTATATTTCATCAATGTTATCAACCTAAATTCTTTAGCCAGTCATAAGTTTTTTCTCATAGCTAAAAAATACTACACTAGGTGGACTAAAGTAGTGGTAAAAAGGAATTACATAGAATATGATGCAATCAATTTTTTTAAAGAAAACATCACAACTAGGTTTGTTACCCACATATCCATAGTTTATGATAATGGGATATCATTCTGATTATCTAAGTTAATTGAATGGGCCCATGACAATAAAATCACCATCAGATCTGTTGGTTTCTATTTGTATATCTCTTGTACTAAACCTTGCACACTTGAAAATATGGTAAATGAAGATGAAAAACCCAAAAATATGTCACTATAGCTAAGTAAAGATTTATCATCAGGATGGACTGAATGCAAACATTGATTGGAAAGTATTGATAGAGGGTATGGTTAGCTCTTTGCTACTTCTGGATGTACTTGAACCAAGGTGAGAGGACCTACAGGGTAGCTTGATCTCATGGAGGGATATTACAATTCAATCTCCATGGGGATTATTGGCACACAAGAACACAAATCTAACTAGGGCATAACCAAGTTTGCACACTCTACCTGGGAAGATTTGTCACACAAAATGAACAAATGCTCTAGGCCAAACATAAGCTACTGAATACATATGTAAATATGATTAAAACCTTCATTTTTAAAATAAATTTTCAACAATAGAGGGCCAAATGGGATGTTTCAATGCTGGGCTTCAAACCAAAAAATATAGACACATTTTATATATGCAATAGGGTGTATTATTTATAGGGTAGGATAGGGTAGGATGAGTTAAGTAGTTATAAAAGAGTGTATGGTGGTGTGGTTTTTCAAATAATATGATCTCCTTCAATAGGCATGCCACAATTTATTTTCAATAAATGTTAAAAGACTGAAATATAAGCTAAGGAAACTAACAAGAATGATTTGCATCCATTGGTGCCCATATAATGCAAATATTCAAATGATTCATGAAACCCTAAAACATACACTACAAGTAAAATTTCAAATGCTTTCTCCTATCAAATCCATAAACCTGAGGTACCCTTAAAAGGTTATCAATAATATATCCCCAAATCATAATGCATAAAGGAATTTACAACTTAAATATATACCTTAAAACAACTGTCACCATTGATAAGCATAAAAATAAATACCAAATAAGTAAAGCATAAATAATATTTCATTGCATTTCATTGATAAAATATAATAGAAATCACAACTATTTTCTATTAACTTGCAAAAAAATCTTACATACATCATTGTTTCATAATGCTACCATGGGTAAAATCATGGTGAGTTTTCTATTTCAACAGGGGAAACATATAAAATTATCTTAGATCTTGGTAATGTCTATACAACTGAAACCACCTTATTAAGAGAGACAAGATGTACACATAACAAGGATCCTAATTTTTTTGAAAGAGCCTAAGACCTAGAAATACCAACAACCAACATCAACCTTTGAATATAAGATAAGCCCTCTTTTAATGCAAATATCTCATCTATAATTTTTTAGGAATATGATTTAGCTCAAAGATGCCCTTTATCACACCTAAAAGCTCATGCCTTTCAAGAAAATTTTTATGGTAACTACCTATCCTTGCAATGATGAATATTTCAAGCAAACCCTTGATATTCTTGGCTAGAAATGTTTTGCACTTGGGATTGAGGGATAATATTCCATTGGGAGCAAAAAAAACTCTTTATCTTTATGTGTAACTACTTGTCCATGCCTTTAAATAATCATTTGCATAGCCAGAAAATTTTAGATAGCTGCCCTTCTCCTTATGTAGGCCAAAGAACACCCTTTGCCTTGTAATAATTTTATTGGAATATTCTAGATATGGTAGAATCAAATAAGAATCCATGGCCATTTGAGAAATCTCCTTGGAATGGCTCACCGTGGCCTCACAACCCTACAACATTTATATTCCATGGAGGTATTCAAAACAAACAAAATATTATAAATGTAAGGCTTAGCTTTGATTTACCTTTTTGCCTTAATGCCAAAATTTCTCATGCATTCCAAATTTCTATTTTTCCTTTGACATTTTTAGGGTTTCTACCAAACTTTATAATTCTTAAGTGCATTATTTTACCCTTTTAAAATCTTGGCTTCACCAATTTACCCCCCACATGGATTGTATTAATAACATGGCTCTCTTTTACTTAAAATCTTAAGCTTTGAATTTTTTTAAAAACTTAACTTCCATTTGGATAGGTCATACATTTTGGAATGAGCATAAACTATTATGTGGCCTCTTGAGTTCTTACATGGCCTTACTTTTTTTTCCATGTCAACCTTTGATTTCCTTTAAAACTTTGTTGTTTCCTTTCTGGACCATTTTTCTCTTAGCTTTGGATTTATGTGTAGCATGATGACCTCGATCTGGGGGCTTAGGAAATGATATGAAACTTCACACATTGTAGGCTAAATTTTGAGAAATAAAGGATCTAAATACAAACCCCAAGCACAACCCCCCCCCAAGAAAATTTGGTGACCAAATACTTTAAAGTAGGGGAAAATCGAAACATAATATTGAAGATTTCATAAAAAAAATGTTTGATGAACAATGTTTGACCAAAATGTCTAACCAAAAAATTTGAAAAAAATGTTTGACCAAAAGTTTTGAACTTGATAATTTTCCAAAAAACTTAAGAATTTGAAAAGTTGAACTTACATTTTTTGCAACTTATTTTTCCACTAAGAAAGTCCGCAGTGCTTTCAAACTCCCCTTAAAATTTTTAATAATGTAGAATTGTATTTAACCTTAGAAATTCCACTCCTTCAAAGTGTTTTTGAATATGGAAAACATCATACTCAACATTATTTAATCTTCTCATCTTGAATTTTATCACAGATCCTACAAAGTTCATTAAAACATGAAAAGATTAAGCATTAGCTGAAACTAGGATTACATAGGTTTTTTACAAGGTAAAATAAAGATTTTTATAACCTTGAATGTGAAAGCAAAGTTTCATAAACTAGATACACATTTTTGTAAAAGAGTCAAAAATTAAATATTCAAGCATTAATATTTAGAAACAAGGCACAAATTACTAAGTGTAAGTTTGGGTACTAACACTGACTCTCACCTAGGGATGTACACCCCTTAAGAGTGTGAAAATAACCCTAGAAAACAAGACTAGGTGTTAATATTTTGGGGCATAGAGTCAAAATTTAGCAAATTCTTAGCAAACACCCATGGAAACTCAATTGGAGAAAGTCAAACCAACAAAAATAGATCAGAAGGATCTAAGAATAAAAACATGACATAAGAGTACCAAAAGGAACATTATAAACAAAGTTTTAATACAAATGGATAATGAAATAACAAGAAAATATATACACTATACATTGATATACATAGTTATGGAATTAGTTGAGGAAATGTTTTATATGATTACCATTGACTAGCAGTTCTAGTATCTCACCAGCCAGGTCTCTCAAGAAGAAAGTGTGTTCCCTAATCCTACAGTTAATGGAATAAGGGCCCATCCATAAGGTATACAATTTTCCATGCTTTCCTTTCTCTTCATTCCTACTATCCCAAAGGAAAACTAGATCACCTACTTGAAAATTTCTTGGAACAACTTTCCTATGAAATATTCTCTTGAGTCTTTCCTTAAACTTGAGGTGTATTTCATGAGCTTGTCTTCTAGTTTCATCAAGATCAACAATTTGGTTCATTTTCCTTTCATAACAATTTATTTTCTCATCTTCTTATAGCTATTGCATAAATTGATAGGTTGAAAACTATAAATTCATAAGCAAAATATCTTGAGCTCCATAAACAAGCTTAAAATGGATTTTGCCTATAGATCTCTTAGGCATGATCTTATGAGCCCATAAGGCAAAGTTCAGCTGTTTAACCCACTTCTTCTTGTTTACTTCTATGGTTCATATAATGATTTTGAGAAAGTTCTTGTTACTAGATTCTACTTGCTTAATCCCTTAAGGGTTGTAATTGGAATCATAATCTAATTTAATCTTGTACTCTTTACATAATTCCACTAAAGGTTTATCTCTAAAACTCATGGCATTATCAATAATTACCTTAACAAGCACACCAAATATATAAATAATTTAATTTAACAAAAAGTCCATAATCACCTGGTGTGTATCTTTTTCTATAGGGACCACCTCAACCAATTCATGAAGTAATTAGTTACAACCAATATCCATCTATGTCTAGTGCTTGATGAATTAATGATTTACCCAATGAAATCCATTCCCCATTATCTAAATAGGCCTTCAATCATCATAGGCTGTAAGTGAAGAGAACAAGAATATTTCAACCTCATAATAAAGCTTTGACATTTATTTCACTTTCTAACTTTCTATGAAACATCCTTGAATAGTGATGGCCACCAATAACTAGCTCTTAGAATTTTATGAGATATGACTTTAGGTGAAACATGACCACCACATACTCCAATATGGAAGTCTTTAATTAGATCCATAGTTTGTTCTTCTAATAGGTATATTAGGAGAATCCCATCTAGATTCTTTCATGTCAATCCACTTTCAATCAAGAGATATTTTTGGGATACAAGCTTAAGAGTTATTCTTTGGTTCTTATCCAAGTTAGGGGGATAATTCAGATTTTTCAAGTGATAAACAATGTCTTTATACCGTGGATAAATGTTAATTATATTCAAAGAATCATCAACATTAAAAACAATAGTGTTTACCTCAACATCTTAGAAATTTGTCGTAGACATGAGCTTTGATATACCCATCCCTCTCACCAACTTGGTGGTCTAAATATCAATGTCATATTATTATAACTTATTAACCCACCTACATCTCTTGTTTGATGCTTCAATTTGAGTCAAAATGTCTTTCACAATTATATGCGAGATGTATGCAACAATATTCAAACTCAAAATATAAGGTCTGAAGTCTTAACAACCTTCAAGAGAGTGAAATCTTGTTTTTACATGATGGTGTAATTTATTTCAAATCCTTACATAGCTTTGCTAAAGAAAATAATGGGTTGCTCATGACCATCATCATTCTTTTGGAACAAGATAACAACTACAGTATTATGTGATGCAAAAGAGAATATTTGGAATACTTTAGTGTGATCAAGACTGGCCAATACAGGGGTAGATTTTAAAGCTCATTTGATGTCATTGAATGCTTTCACAGCCTTTTCCTCCCACTTGATGGCTTGGTCTTTATTTAAAATATAAGTAATAGGTAGAGTGATCTCTATAAAGTTAGACATAAACCTCCTTAAAAATTTGATTTGTCTAAAGAAGGACTAAATTCCTTTCTTGTCTATGGCATAGGCACTTTGTCAATGGATTCCACTCTCTCAAGATTAATCATGACACCATACTTAGACACTATGTGTCCTAGAAACTTATCCTTTTGTAATCCAAAGTGATACTTCTTAGGATTAATTGAAATTCTAAACTCCTTGCATCTAATGAACACTTTATCTAGATTATCTAAATGTTCCTTTATATTCTTGGAGTACATGGTAATTTCATCCTGATACATATATATGAACTTGTTAATCACCCCTTAAAATGCAACATCTATATCTCACTAAAATGTTACACCAACATTAATTAACCCAAATAGCATACTCATATAGACATACATGCCCCAAGGTATTGTGAATGCAGTCTTAGGTCTCTCAAATTCCTTCACCACAACCTAGTTATAACTTGAGAAACCATCTAAAGTGGATAACATTTTAATCCTATAACACTTTGTAGTAGGTTATCCATATTAGGTAGGGGTAATTATCCTTCAAAGAATCTTTGTTTAAAATTTGAAAATCCACACATAAGAGGATGTCTCTATTTTTATTTTGTACAGGGACTAAGTTTCCCACCCATGATGAATATCTGATGGGCTAAATAATTCCATTGTTCCTTAGATTCTTAAACTCTTCCCATATCTTGGAGTCAAATGTCGGGTTGATAGGTATTTACTTCTACCTAAAAGGCTTACTATTAGGTTGTAATGGGATGACATGTTGAAACAAATCCTCCCTATATGCTTTCAATTTAGAATAAGACCAAGCCAAACAATCTTGGTACTTTTTTAACAACTGCATGTAAGTTTCTTTTCTACTCCACTTAGGTGAGTACCCAACTAGACTTTCCTTGGATTCTCATGAGAACCCAAATTACACCCAGTTACATCTTTTGAGATAAATGAGTCTCTAGTTTTTGTCTTCAATTGAATTATATCCTTCCCAAATAAGGTTTCTTTCCCATCACAGGTCTGAACCATGGATTCCAAGTCTATGAGCTAATCTTGAAACTCAACTTCATAATTTATAGACCTTCTAATCTATTCATCATCATTAAAAACTTTCTAATGATGAATATTATCTAGGATTAAAGGCCTAACAAACACCTCCACCTAATACTGATAATGAGGGTTCATATTTACAATATCAAACTAATCACCTAACCCTATAAGTATGTCATATTCTTCATTGAAACTTATATCATGATAATAGATATTGAAAGCATCAAAAAATTCTATCAAATCTCATACAACATTTTTATACTATTTCAATCTTTTATTTTTGGTGGCATAAACATTTTGGACCTACTTAACCACTAACTCAAAATCACCCTTTATAATCAAACTTGTAATTCCATGTTCATGTGCAATTTATAAACCAAGTAAGAGTGACTCATACTCACCAATATTATTCATGCAATCAAAGGATAGATTGAAATAAAACTTGAAATATTTCCCATTAGGGGCGTGAAAGATAACCCCAACTCCATTTCCAATATTAGATCAAGCCCCATCAAATGACATTCTCCAAACATTAATACTTTTATTATCAAACCAAACATCAAGAACAATATGTTGTTCAAAAATATCCACATTCCTAACAAAGCCACCTAGCTCCACATTTATGTACAACACCTTATTTATATCTCTTTTTGAATCTTCAAGTACATGTATCATCTTGGGGTCTCTATGAAGTTTGACCATCTTACCCTACAAAATAAGGGTGGCATAATACAAGTCCATTTGAATTCTTCCACCCATGTTGGCAACCCATTTTTGTGAAAGTAATATCCTCCACTTAGGCAAGAAATACACAAATATCACATCTATATTCAAATATTTACCTAGATGAACTTCTAAATTCACTACCAACCCTTTAACCTATCCAACAAATATCACCTATCACTAATCCATAGCATAATACTTGTCAATGCTAGATGTGATTTTTACTCCAAGATTAGTTAGGACACCCAAGGGAATCACATTTCAAGAAGCTTTGGAAAAAACATATAGTTGTGAAAAATTAAGCTATTAATCAATAGGGTAGTGTCCCTAAATAAACCTTTGGGGCTGGTTCAACAACCTCATCTGATTCTTCATCATCATCTAGGAGTGTGTGGGGTGAAGTCATTTCATTAGTAGCTATATTCTTAATAAATTCCAAATATTCAAATGCCATCCTCTTATATTTAGGTATTCATAATAACTTAATAAGTGGCATGACGAGTTTTAGTTGACTCAATACTTGGGCCATATCACACATGCTATATTAAGGTAAGGGCATATTTGGAGGGAGGGTGACAACACCTTTAGTTGGGATATGATCATTCAAAGTCATAGTTGGAATAAGAGGGGATGGATTATAATTTTTAATATTAGTTTCAAGGGTGGATTTATTCTAACATCACTCACACCCTTAAGAATACTAGAAAATAAAGGTACTCTATTCTTTGTTAGATCACCTCTTGGTTTAAAAATTTGGGAAATGGGTGATGGCTTGGAAGAATTCAGGACTACTATAATTTTTTTAACTTCCTTACTTGCATCCCCTACCCTTGTATTTGTAGGTGAAGTCTCTTGAGGAGCATCACTTTATTGCTTACTTCTCAAACCATATTCTTTCTCTTGGGCAATTGATGCATTAGTTAGTAACTACTTATCCTCAACTAAATGAATTCCTTCATCATATTTCTTAATCATCATAGATCATAAAAATTCAAACTCATGATTGGGAAATTCATATGCTTGTGTCATATTAACATCACAAACAACTTCAAAATTTGGGACACATATCTTTTGTACTACACTCCAAAACTAATCCATAGTGGTAGCACTCAACAATTCCATGGAAGAAAATAATTTACTTTGGGAGACTTGACAATCAATCATCAAAATCTCATCACCATTAGATGCACACTTAGGTTCCTATACATCTTCATCCATTCATTTAGTAATATCACATGGAGGATGGGGAAGAAAGCATTTATCAAACCAATTAATTTTAATATCACAATTTACAACATTAACTTTGGCATTTAATGGATTGGGAACTTCCTTTTTATCCCCTCTATTCTAATTTTTTTTATTTCTATCATCATGTGTAGACCTATTCCCTTTTTCATTATCTCTAATGTGTAAAGGATGTCTCCCTTGTGTTTTATTAGGATTCTGAGTTCTCTCTGGACTTATAAACCCATGAGGTAGCCCTTTTTTTAATCTCTAACTAGCTTGTAGGACATCTCCTTGATAGTAGAGGCCAAAGTTTTCATAGTTTCCTCAATGTTGGCATTCTTAGAGGACTAATTTTTTTTAGGATTAAAAAATTTCACATCATCCTACTTGTTCAAAGGTTTACCCACAACCTTTATATTTTTCTCAATTTGGATGGACATATTGAATGGCAATCTCAGGTTTGTAGGAGCCTTATCCCTTAAGTAATAGGTTGCCTTATTTTCAAATGCATCATAATATTTAATTAAGAAATCTATATCACTAGGCTTAATATTTTTAGGAAACCTTAGCATAGTCTTATTGAACCAAGTATAAAGTCCTACACACACTCATTAAGGTTCTTCTTGATGTTTTCAAATTCTACCAAAAAGAACCTAGAATCATTCCTATCACCATACTATATTTTGAAAACATTATTAATTTCTTCCCATGAATAAATGCATCCATGGGGAAGGGAATTAAACCACTCATGATAATCTTCTTCAAGAATGTTCACAAATAAATTAATGCAAACATCTTTATGCTCAACCTCATAATCTTCAATGATAATGTAAAAAACCCTCAAATGTTAATCACTAGTCATGACATTATTCTTTTGAAACTTAGGAAGGTGGTTCCTTACTTCATTAAAAAATTCATTAGATATCCCTTCATTTCATCAAAATTGATAGGTCTAAATTTGGGAATCCTAAATGCAAGATGTTCATTATCATCCTCATCCCTATGCCTCATGATTGGTTTAATGGTGGGTTCAAGATCAAATGGCAAACAGATGTGAGGGGGTGAGTGAGGTAGACTTGGGGGATCAAACTTAGAAGGATATTCAACTAGTTGAGAAGGTGATGGGTAATAAATTAGGATATAAAGTTCTTAATGATTAGAAGAACTATGATAATCTTCAATTAAAGGAAGTTCAACAAATGAGAGTTTAGGTGTACTAGAATCTTGATAGTCCAAACACTCTTTGGCTATTAAAATTTGTCCTTAAATTGGTCTCCACACTTATCTCTTTCTTTTTTGATGAACACTTAAGGGTGAGACAAGTTGCTTCGATGGGTCACCTTTGAAGGATGATCTCAGTCCTTCTAACTTTGCAAGCAAAAAAACACTCAAAGCTGAAGGAATTTAAATGGGCATTGATATTTCTTGAAATTAGATACAATGTTGGAGTTACCACTAGAAGAAAACCTATAGAATATAACAGATTACAAACATGTTGTGATACATACTAAAATCACAATTTACTAAAGCTAGTGATGAGATATTAAATTAGAGTGCTAAAAATCTAGATTTATGTTCAAGATGGGAAATCACTTCAAAACATGAATAGATTTATAGATCCTTGAATTTTTTCATCAAATGTCAATTTACCAAATCTTTTAAGTCACTAACAACATCCCCAATGGAGCATTGCATATTTTATGAGCCAAAGTAATAAATCATTCTCAAATAACTTCATATTTCAAACATATGAGAATATGGATAGACATTGTCTAAAAATACATAACTAAAGTTAATGCATCAAATATTCCAATAGGCAAATAAATTTAAAACCTAAACTTATACAAGCCCTTTGCAAGAGTCCCTAGTAATGATTCCAATGAAGTGTTGGTTCCTAGTTGTACAACTCTTTCACTTAGCCTTGTGCACTTGAAAATATGGTAGACAAAGATGAAAAACTCACAAATATATCATTGTATCCAAGGAAGGATTTAGCATTAGGATGGGCTGAATGTAGACAATGACTAGAAAGCATTGATAGAGGGTATGGTTATCTCCCTACTACTTCTGGCTCTACTTAAACTAAAGTGAGAGGACCTGTGGGGTAGGTTTCTCTCATGGAGGGATAATATAATTTAATTTCCATGAGGATTATTGAAAAACAAGAACACAAATCTGACCAAGGCATAACCAAGTTTACACACTCCACCTAAGAAGAGTTGTCACATGGAATGAACAAATGATGTAGGCCAGACATAAGCTACTAAAGATAGATGCAAATATGATTGTAACCTTCATTTTTTAAAGAAATTTTTAACAATAGAGGGATAAATGGGAGATTGTAATATTGGGATTTAAATCACAAAATATAGACACATTTTATATATGCAATATTGATTCATATGTAGGCAAATAACACTTAAAATAGGGTGTATTATTTTTATGGTAAGACAAGGTAGGATAAATTAATTAGTTATAAAAGAGTGTTGTGGTGGTGTGGTTTTTTAAATAGTAGGATCTCCTTTGAAATGCATGACATCATTCATATTCAATAAATGTTGAAAGACTAGAATACAAGTTAAGGAGACTAACATGAATTATTTGTATCCATTGGTGTCAATATAATACAAATATTTTGATGATTCTTGAAACCCTAAAGCATACACTGCAAGTAGAATTTCAAATGCTTTCTCCTATCAAATCCATAAACTCAAGGTGCCCTTAAAATTTTATCAATAATATATCCCCATATCATAGTGCATAAAATAATTTACAACTTAGATCTATGCCTCAAAACAAATGAAACCATTGATAAGCATACAAATAAATACCTAATAAGCAGAGCATGAATAACATTTCATTGCATTTCATTAATAAAATATATTAGAAATCACAACTATTTTTTATTAACTTGCAAGCAAATCTTACATACATCATTGTTTCAAAATGCTACCATGGATAAAATCATGGCAATTTTTATCTTTCAACAAGGGAGACATATATAATTCTCTTAGATCTTACTAATGGCTGTACAAATACAACCACCTTAGAAAGAGAGACAAGACATACACACATCAAGGATCCCAATTTTTTTGAAAGAGCCTAAGACCTATAAAGACCAAAAAAACCATTTGAATAGAGGACAATCCATATTTTTATAAAACTCTCTCATCTAGAATATTTTTGGAATATAATTTATCTTGAACATGCCCTTTATCATGCTTAGAAACTCATGTATTGTAAAAAAATCATTCTGGTAGTTGCCTATCCTTACAATGATGAATATTTCAAGAAAACCCTTAATCTTCTTGGATGAAAATGTGTGCTTGAGGGGGAACATTTCATTGGGAGAAAAAAAAACTCCTTATATTTATGTGTAACCACTTGGACATGTCTTTAAATAAAAATTTGCATAGATGGAAACTTCTAGACAGCTGCCCTTCTCCTTGTACAAGACAAAGAACACCCCTTACCTTATAACAATTTCATGAGAATATTATATCTATGGTAAAAGAAAATAATAATCTATGGCCATTTGAGAAATCTCCTTGGAATGTCCCTCCTTAGCCTCACAACCCTACAACATTTCTCTTCCATGGAGGTATTCAAAACAATCAAAAGATTAGAAATGCAAGACTTAGCTTTGTTTTACCTTTTTGCCTTAATTTAAAAATTTCCCATGCCTTCCACATTTATATTTTTCCTTTGACCTTTTTAGGTCTTCCACAAACTTTATAATGCTTAAGTGCATTATTTTACCCTTTTAAAAGCTTGGCTTCACCTTTTGACCCTCCATGTGGATTGTATTAATAACATGGCTCTCTTCTACTTAAAATATTGAGCTTTAAATTTTTTTACAAAGTTAAATTCCATTTGGATAGGTCATACATTTTATAATGATCAAAAATACTGATGTGGCCTCTTGAATTCTTATGTGGCCTTACTTGTTTTTCCATATTGACCTCTAATTTCCTTTAAAACTTTGTGGCTTCCTTTTTGGACCATTTATCTTTTGAATTTGGATTTGCATGTAACATGATAAACTTGAGTTATGGGCTCTATAAATTATATGACACTTCACACATATAAGGCTAACTTTTATGAACCAAAGAATCCAAACACAAACCCTAAACACAAACCCCAAATGAAAAATATGATGACCAAATCCTTTAAAGCAAGGGCAACTTAGAACATAATATCAAATATTTTGTCTAAAAAAATGTTTGACGAATAAAATCTAAACAAAATGTTTGACCAAAATTTCCAACCACAAAATCCTAAAAAAAATTTTGACCAAAAGTTTTGAACTTAATAATTTTCCAAAAACTTAAGAATTTGAAAAGTCAAACTTACATTTTTTACAACTTGTTTTTCCACCAAGAAAGTCCATCAGACTTTCAAACTCCTTTTACAATTTGAAATAATGCATCTTTGTATTTAACCTTAGAAATTCCATCAATCCAAAGATTTTTAAGATGGAAAACATCATACTCAAAATTATTTGATCTTCCCAACTTGATTTTTATCATAAACCTTTGAAAGTTCATTAAAACATGAAAATGTTAAGCATTAGATGGAACTAGGATTGCATAGGCTTTTTACAAGGAAACAAATATTTTTATAACCTTGAATGTGGAAGTAGATTTTCATAAACTAGGTACACATTTTTGGATATGAGGCAATATTTAAACATTCAAGCATTAATATTTATAAACAAGGGACAAAATGCTAAGTGTAAGTTTGGGCACTAATAACATTATCTTCCAATCATTACCCATAGGGAAATGGATTGGATGAGTTGACAAATAAGACCCTTATTGATTCCATAAAAAAATAAATTATAGATAAAACTAGAGAGTGGAATCATCTACTAAAATATGTATTATGGGATAACTAAACAAGATATAAGAAGGCCCTCAAGGATTCACCATACCTGCTAGTATATGGATGATAACTAATATTTTTAATTATGCTTAAATTACCAACATATCAGTTTAGCCTAGAGAGAAAATGGAGTCCCAATTATTGGACATAATAAAGATGGAAGATTCAAGGATATAAGCCTTGAATAATATTAGTAAGCATTAGGCTCTAATCAAGAGATGGTTTGATAAAAGAACAAAGGTTAAAACATTCATAATATTTGATCGAATGCTTCTATAGGATAAAAAACATGATGAGTTTACCCCTATAGATCGATCTTTATCATATATCAACTATATTTGGTAATAATACTTTATATTTAAGGGACCTCCATGGTAATGAACTAACATATCCCATTAATGGGTATTTTTTGAGGCACTACTTCATGGATGTACCATTTGGAGATGTCCCCAAGTAACAATGAGTGTCGTGTTAGAGGTAGGAGTAAATTAGATTTATTTATTTCATAATTAGGTTTCTTATTTTTTGTCATTTGATTCATTAGAGTAACTTCATGATTTATATATTAGTCTTTCCTAATTTCATCATTTTAGTTCCATTAGTTTAGTTCCCTATTTATATAATATATGTCTTTTATTTCAAAATAATCTGATCAAATTTTGATAGTATAACCAAACTAATATTTAATTCACTAGACTTCTCGTGTATGATTAAGTTTAGATACTAAATCCATGAGGGTAATTTTAAAAAAGAGAAAAAGTGTGGAAAGAGCATAAATTAAGCATATAAATTGGTTTATTTACATTCTAGAATAAAAATTATAGGGGGGGTGAATCATTCTTTAAAACTTTTATAATCTTTACCTTGTCATTCATAAACTATCAAAACAATATAGTAAACCAGCAACACATTAAGAACCATGAGTATGAGAGAAGAACATAACACAAAACATTTATTTGAGTGAGAAAAAATAAATGGGAATAAAACCCATTAATTATGAAAATATACTACTATATTTTCATTTAAACATAAATATTAGTGAAGGACCAAATTCACTTGGAGCACCAACCCCAACTAGCCAAGCACCAATTTGACTAGGCTTTAACAAGCACCCAATTGTAAGGAGGCACCAATACCCTAGATGAATCAACACAAAATCAACCACCTCAAAAAATTTATCACCTTGAGAAACATTTATTTTTCATATAATAAATGATTATCTTAATATTTATCTCTTTACATACACTTATCCTTCTCAAATTAGTCTCTAGCCTTCTTTGCTTAATTATCCCTCTTCTTGGCTTGTTAGGTCATATGACCTTGATAATAACCTATGGTACCCATGTTAGATATTAAATATGGTTTATTTTCACCATAATAATTTTATAAAATACCTTATTCATATCATCAAAGTTCTATCTCATTCACTTCAACACACACTCTCACTCTAGACAATTAGGCCTATTAAGCCTTATTCTTATACTAGGTTCTTTCTCATACACCTCTTCATCGAACATACATAATTGAACACTTATTTATTAATTATATGTGCCTTGGGACATGTGAAATACATGAAAAAAAATTAAAATAGGTCATTCATATCATAGAGGACCAAAACCCCTTTTAGGCATAAAGGAGATGTAATTCAATTAGGCCTTCATTAACACATGTTACCTTTTAAATACCTTGGAACAATCTTAGGCTTATCACATAGAAGTAAAATATAATATTTAACTTGAATAGACACATAAAAATCTCATCTTGGGTCCATGACACTTTTAAACTCTAAGCACCATTTGAACCATGCCATTAACACTGCTCATAAGTAGGCATGTGCATACCCAGAAAGTCTATATTGAAAAACTGAACCAAAAACACAATATTGTAAAAAAACCATGAAAAACAATGTATAAAGAGAATAATAATTATTAATCACCATGTTAATTATACCCCAAAAATTAAATAAAAAATACTCAAACCCTTCTCTACAAGTAGGTTACTCAAAATTGCCAATAAGCTTCAAAACATAGTCATGGAAAAAATGACCTAAAACACTTGTAAAATAAATTTAATAGACTTAAAATGAATTTATACCATCCTATAAAATCTTAAAAATATATTAAAATAAATATATAATAATATATAATAACAATATTGGTTTTACAGACCAATATCAAGACTTCACTGTACACAGACCTCATCAAGTTAGATAAGTCAATTTGAGATCAACTTTATGCTATATACAATAATATAAATTTTTTTATGTAATATGAAAATGTAATAAAGGTATTTGAAAATAACCCCATGTATTTGGATCCATCCCTGATCCATGAAAACACATCCCTAATGTCATTCTCACTTCTACTTGGTTTTTCTCACTATCTACACCATTAGGCCTTTTAGTGATTGGTCAATTTAAATGACTATTTTACCACATATAAGATATGTAAACTGATTATAAACCACCATGGACATAATATATAAGTCTCAATATTCAACCTCCATCCATTTATCAACTTTGACTTGATCAACCCTACCTACTATAATAATTTTTTGAAAATTAAGGCTTTTCTTATAGGTTCCACTCACTCAAATGACAAAACAATGGCACCTAGAGGTACTTGGGAGAGTCTAATACATTATAAAATAATAAAAATAGGTCATATAATCCATTCTAATCCATTTCTATCAAGATCTTCTATATCAGGTTAAAGTTAGTGTTTTTGAGAGGTTTAAACCACCTTACAGTCTTAACAATAATTCATAAATCTTAGCCCCTTATCCAAAAACCAATGCATATAAATTTGAGATAGGACGCTTAAAAATATTTCATTAATGGATTAGGTTCTCATGAAAATTTTACACATGCAAATGAGTACTTGAAAAGTTCTCAAGTTGAGAATCCTTCATTTTGTGTACATAGGAAACTTCAAAACCATATTTCATACCTTTTCTTGAAAACTTTGACCTTAGAATTTGTGAACATACCTAAAATGACATGAAATATATATTTTAATACTAATTTTTCCATTATTACCTTGGAAATTGAAATTGATATCCCATTATACCATAATCTATCTCTTTAGTCTCTAGGCTTTTGATATGCAAGATACATTAGGCCTTGAAACTGACCTTCTAATCACTATACATACACTCTTCACCTCACTCAAATGATTAATAAAATTATCAAATTAACTAAAACTATTTTTCATCCTTCATATGTCTGAAAAACACCTCATTACCCCTCATTAGGTTATGCAGAGAACTAGTCTAGTTGAATGTTAGGTCTATAGGTCTTACCCCTGAAGGCTTACTCTAAGACGCTCATGAGTGATCCATTGCCTCATATTAATGATTAAAAAACCTCATAAAACCTATTATTCATATTTTCATCCATATTATTATGCCATCATTCTCATTTAAACACAAGACTAGGTATCCTATGCACAAGCCTTCTTAAGTTTCTTACTAGGGACAAGCACTTGATAATCTTGAAACAATTTTTGATGCTTTTATACCTTGATTACATGCCTTATAATTTTTTCAAAAAATCTCATACTTTAAAGGATTTAATTAGACAAAAACACTATTTAATGATCTCATACATCATGAACAACCTTTGACATCAATGACAACATCAATGCTAAGCCTCAACAATAGAAATAATGCTCAACAGTTTTACACCTCTATGTTTAAGATTTTTAGAATTTAGGTATGTAATTAAAAATGAACCATGGTTATATCATAATTGAATACTTCTATCAGGTATGTAAAATTTGATCTCCTTACTCTATACAAATTTATAAAGCTTTCTCATTTCCTTGGATCAAACACACTTTTTAAATTAATAATCATTTGAGGTAACAACCATTGTCACAAATGTAGCTAGCAGGGAAATTTTGGTATATTAAGTTATTTATCATACATACACCAACTAAAAATGGTTTCCATCCTTCTTCCATTCATATTCTAAGAAAAAAATAAGACCAATGCATTCTAAGAAATGATCAATAAACCCAAAGAAAAAATAAGGGTGATCAAAGACTCACATGGTGAAATAAGATCAATGTATCACATATAATAAAAGTTTATTAAGGGAGAAAGGGGGGAATCAAAGGTATTTTTATCAGGGATAAAGGCATGTAGATGGTATTAGAGTAATGTTTGATCTTCCCTAGTTTTAATATGTTTCAAAGAAACCATAATGAAACCTATAGTTTATTCCAAGTAATTGATAAAATATTCAAAACAAGGGTAAAATAAAATCATTTCATTACACATAGATCCAAGGTATGAGAAAGGCTAGTATGTTGCATAAATTATTATGAGTCTCTTTCATGTTTCTAGTTTAATTATTCTTTTATGGTATGATTCAAATTAGATTTATACTTTCTAATTGAAGATTTTGGGTTCTTGAATACTCAGGAGTATTCCCCCCATGAGTGTCCATTTGTTGTACTCAAAACCCCCCACTCTCAAATTTATTAAATAGGGACCCATTATATTTTGAAAGGCCTAGTTATGATTTTAAAATCCTTTTCATTGGCATTCATGTGTGTATTTAATAAGGTTTAAGGATTTAAAGTTATTATTTCTCATGTTGATAGTTCTTTTTAAGTATACTATTTTAAGTAAATGCAATCCACATCTTCCCAATTATCTTTTTTTTCATTATGTGATTTATTCAAACTAACATATTAATGGGTTTTGGGAGTTTTGCATATATGAAAGTTTTTCAAATTCAAGTGAAGTTTATAACCTAAAAATCCTAAGTTAAAGCTATGAGTCTTCATGTGTTTTTCAAATCGTGACTTATAAGCTTTCACTTCTTCTAGGTCTTCACTTCTTTTGTAATTAGACACCTCTAGGATTTCAATTTTTTTTGGCTATCATGACTGTTTTACATCACATATTTTGGCACTTCATGTATTTCATACTTCATGACTTTTATGTCTTTAGGTTTTTTATTTGTGTAAATTTTACCCTCACATTTTTTACACTTCATAACTTTTGTTCTTCAAAAAATTTATTCTTCAAGACTTTTGTTTGTCAATAATTTTGTTCATCGAGACTTTTTTTTGTCATGATTTTAGAATATCCTAAATTTCACATATTTATGAGTTTGGTCATCATAGGTTTATGTATCACTTAAATTAGTTTCTACATCTTCACAAGTTTTGGGTCTTCCCTACTTTTGTCTTTGATACTTTTACCTTCCTTCCTTGGACCCCCTAATTATGACTACATCAATACAACCCAGGTAAGTGAAATGAACCATGAGATCTTTCTAATATGTATTCCATGAGTTCCTCTAGGGGTACTTAAAGTCACATCCTCAACTTCTTGGCCTATCTATTTCATTAAATATTATTTATACTCATTTACTAATGTATATTTGATGACTTTGGAATGAATCACCCTTCAATAATACTAAAATATGGTATTAGACAATTGGTAGTGTCAACTTTGACCTACCTTCACCCTACATAACTTATGCATATGTATATTAATTCAAGTATCCATTTTCTCACATACACATGGTATATATGGTTTAAATCCTTCTAAGTTGTTATTAATCACCTAAAATAATTCCCTTGGTATGTGCTAAACCAATAAACTATCATACTTAGACATCTCTAGTTTAATAGATTAGTATTCCTATCTCCTGCATAATAATGTCAGATTCTAAACATACCATCTAATGATACCACCTTATCATAATTATTTTGACCTTTACCTAACAATAATAATATTTCAAACTTAAACCATATTATGGGTAGGTTCATACACCTAGTGTGTTTGTGGCATGAGAAATTACCCAAAGAGTCTCATATAAATGTAAAATAAGTCTATACTTATTATCTATATAACACTTATTTGATTACATATATACATTAATTAAAATTCAAAGTGACTACCCTATTCTTACTAATTTACCAATTAGTCACAAGGATTAGGTCTTATACAAGTTTTATCCACCTCAAATATAAGCAAAATTTATCATTTTCCAAGTGTCAAAAGCTATATCACAAGTTGCACACATTTAAAGAGCACTATTTGCATAGATATATATGACAATGAGAACTATATGTAATTTTAATTTCATCTTCAGAATATTAGATATGTAGGCAATACTCAGCCATTTAAAAAAGAATTGTTATAGTTAGCTCAACCCAGCTTTTATCCTCTTTTTAAGCCTATGTCTATCATTGCAAGTGGACCTAGCATTTTAAGTGAAAAAGGAATTTTTTTTGAGTCATGCACATAATTAGACATTAGGATCCTAAAAAAATTCATAATATAATTAGTCACATAGATCTATACCTAAAAAACTAAGATATTTATATAGATATAATTATTAGACTCGAAACATAGAGACCGATAGTACCAAGTTGTGGCTAAAGATATTTTTTGGGCAGACATAAAGATCCACATCCTAATCTAAAGAGATTATAATTAAGTTTAATTCTTACCCTACCACTTGTCTATATTATGAGTCTTATACAAAATAATTAATAATTAAATATGATATCCTTTTATTTTACTTTCCATATTTGACAAGTTAGAGTGCCAAATTGATTTCAATCTTCTACATTCATATTTATACTCAATTATTATACATTATAATCTAAATTATTAAAATATTTTTGATCTTAGTATGGATAAAATTAAACCAAAATGGGGTAAAACATAATGGTGAACCCATATATTGCTTGAACATTAAAAAATCCTATATTTCCCTTAGGTTTTCATCCTTCTATCTAGGGTTTCATATTTTTATCTTAGGGTTTTAGTTTTGATTTTTTATTTCCCCATACAAAAGACAATATTTTTTTTCATATTTGGCCTTAGCCTTTTATATACTTACATGACTTCATCCTATGCCATCCAAAAAGGATATTTCCCTTGTCCCTCTATGATAAAATTATAGATTAAATGGTGTACATATATAACATAATCAGATTTATTTGACTCATCTAAAATGGATGAAAATCTTGTTCATTATTATTATTATTATTATTATGTAATTATCAATGAACATGTAAAAAATCATGATTCTATTTAAATTACTAATTTAGGCTATGATAATCATGAATATCAAGACAAAATCAATCTTAATTAGCTTAATAGTATAGATCTTAACCAAATTAAAGCCTTGTCCTATTTTTGAAACAAATTTCATTAAAAACCCTCAAGAATTAGATAGGATTTTAAAATAAATCCTAAAATATAAGGCTACACACAAAGCTAAGGTTGTTACATATAAATAATAATAACAAGATACCTTTACCATTGTCAATAAACCTTTTTGAGGTAATAACTCGACCACATGTGTCTATACCAATATTATAGCTAATATTCCTACATCTACACCTCTAGTTATATATGTGATATATAGCCAATGTTTGGAAGAAAAACAAGGCTTAACATAATTTTTAATGCCCATTCCTATGCAGTCAACCTATGTTGATCCTAAAATGATTACATATATTACATCATCAACTTGGCCTATAACATGTTCCCTTTAGTAATCTGTTTAAAATCTGTAAGCTAAGGTGTTGTAGTTAGAGTAAGGTGATTCTAGAGATAGTCATTCAATACATTCACATGATTTTCTTCATAGTAAATTATCCCTTGAGATTGAAACCTATCCCTTAACTATATGTTTTGTATCTCCCCAAATTCTATAATATGAAGATAAAAGTGATCCTAGGAAACACCTTTGATCCTTCCACATAACATTCTTGGATTATAAATCCAATGATAGATTATTGACTAAGTTATTCCCAAGAAGTATCAAATGTTATGCTTTGAAATGGTTATATGATCTCTCTCTAAAAATATTTATAACATTCAAACCTTTGGTAGATTATTTTATAGAATGTTTTTCCATCAACATTGATGATAAATTATCTTATGCATAATTCTCCAAAATCAAGAAAAGATCCAACAAGCCAATAATTGATTATGTACTTTGTATAAGACCATGATATCTAAGATGACAAATCCTATGGAAAATAATGAGTTACAATACATCTTCAATCAGATTTTGTTTACACCACTCCATAAGTCCATATTATTTAATAAATTCAAGTCTTTTGATGAATTATGACATATAATGAGAGACCAAGAATTTAAGCTCATAGTTTTGAATAAAATCAAGTATGCACCTATTGATAAAACTAATCTTAAAAATTTCAAATAAAACCATACTAAAATGTTAAATATAATGATTCAAAGTATGCAACAAAGACAATGGTTAATGTAATATCACAACCTACAAACTAACTTCTGTTACCTTCTCCATAGAGGATGTTTTTTTCATGATTACCTTAACCTCCTAAAATAATGTTATAGAAGTCACTTGAGTGAAACCTCATATTTTTCTCTCCAAAATAATATGTTGATATGAGTAGGCCTAAGCCTAAAGGATATGATAGTAATGCATATTATGATTATCATCAATCTATAGGTCATTATAAAAATAAATTATTCAAGGTAAGACAAAAGATACAATATCTCATTGATGATAATATTATTTAGATTAACACACATACAAGCTTATATACCATTTCCCAAGCATAACAAAACTAATGATAAGGATAATTTTGAAGTACATTATATGTATAATGTGCATTTACCTCTCATGACATATTATCACCCATTATATGACACTATTGGCACAATTAACAACACACCAACATAATGAACTATGATTACATTTAATGATAGAGATATTATTGAGTATTATTAGGATATACATGAACTATTTATATGATTTTACATTAATATTCACCCTATACATGTCATAGTTGAAAATATTTATAAAAAAACACTTATAGATTGACACTTTTTAATTCTCTTGGATACACATAAAATGATTTACAAATACATATAGTTTATTTAAGATATTTTATGTATGGATACATGACACTCTTGGGTGCATTTTGTTATCTCTTCGGCTCGACTCTGCCATAGTGGCTACTCTAATCCTAGTTTTTACAAGTAGTGGGGTCTTTAAAATATTTTTAAGATGCTTTTGGATATAAAAGTTTCATGTATTACTATATAAAATGAATTGATGTATCAAGTATATAAAATTTAATAAGGTATTCATAGTTTCAAACATTCATTATGAGTACCCTCTTTTTCTAGTTATAAATGTTCCTCCAGCCCACCACCAATGTAATAGGTTATTACACCTATTCAGGATCATTATACATATGCATTTATTGAAAGACTAACAATGTGGAGCCATATTTAGAGAGATAAAATATGAATCATGGGAGAGTGAGGAGGTTTTATATGATAAATGGAGTAATAAAATACTTTGAAAGTGACATACATCTCAGACAAACCAAAATAAACTTACAATAGGATGATATGCCCACACACTTAAGGCATTTTTTAATCTTATTGAAGACAATTTCTGGAGTTGAATTGAATGATGAAACTTAAATCAAAAATAAATATTTTACCTCTAAAAACATCCCTCAAAACCATTCTTCTCCATCGAATTCATAAATATAGAAATAAGAGCAAAATTAGACCCTACTTGGATGGACAAGGCATAGTGATATATTGTCAATCTTTGTGATTTTTAATAAAATAAGGGACATGAATATAAAAAAAAATGACACTAATTTAATTATTATTATAACTCAACAATTTCCAAATTTTTATCTCCCAAATGTCTCTCTCTTGGCCATACTATATACTTGAATTTTGCTTTTCTAATCTTGTGAAGGAAGCAATGGAGGAGAGAGAATGTTTGAAGCATGTATAAAACTTTAAACTTGATCCAAATATGGAATATAAATTTTTTAATCCAAAGGGACACTATGTAACCATTTTTACCTACAAGTAGATCTTCCAATGCCATACAAGTGCCCAAAAGTGATTGTAAAGAGGTAGTTTTCTTAGTTTAGGTGTTGAACTACAAATTTTTGTTAGCTATGACCATCCCTGAACACTATATGACATCAAGTAAATTTATTAACCTTATTGAAATGTTTTACCTTAAATATGGTATGTACAACTCCTCCAAATAGGCCACAAGGTTACCAAAATGATATTTTAGCATATAAGAACATAATAAAAGGTTAACACATGATAATATGACCTTTAATACAAATTAATAAAATTTTATAGTGACTCTAAACCATGTGAAACATTTGACCACACTTATCATAAATTATAGTAAGACCTCATAAATGACCCCTATGACTAGATAAGTACACATGAGATTAGACTTTAGACAAGGATAAACAAGGACAAATATGACCACATGGAGAACATTTAGGACCATTTAAGACCATGACAAGACCACATACAAGTTTTGATAATCCCATTAAAATTTTGAACCTACAGGGGTTGGATAAATTTTGACTCAAGGTAAAAATTTGGTCAACAAATTGATAATTCATAGGGGTAACATGCCTACAATGCTAATGGATCAGTGGCCTTATCTTCACATTGGGTAATGGAATGACACTTATGATACAAAATAAAACTAACATACCTTCTAAATAACTCAAACTCACACAAAACCACACAACAAGAAGTAAAAACACTATGCAAAAGGAATTTAGGGAAAACCACACATGAAACACTAAAAAAAACACACCTAACCTATTATGTATAGATCTTAAAACATGTTTGAGGTGATGAAACAATTCTTCTTACTTTAACCAAGATAAAAAATAATGTTCCTAGAGTCACATCTTCTCCATGATAAAAAATCACCATATGATTGATGTTTATCAAAGAATACTTTCTTGTGGAGTTGATCAAATGTCTTACCATTCATGAGACCTCTACTAGATACAAGTGCATCACTTGAGACTCCTTTAAATCATCCTTTTAGTTCTCCTTGAGGTCTACTTGACATTACAACCTAATTTATCTCTTTCATGCTCATTTAATGTTTCTTAATTTGATTCTTGAGAGTCATGAAACTATTCTCAACTTCACCTTCATTTAGTCTATGGCGTGATTGATGTTTAGAGGCATCAAACTTGCCTTCTTGCTGACCAAACATGTATGCAAGTGACTCAAGATCAGATTGAGGCCTATACTGCTCCTTAATCACATAAACTTTTGCCTTGGCCTGATTAAATTATTCAAATTATTCCTTATGTTTGATAGGTACTTGACACTCTTTTTTATGCTTATTAGTTTCACCATTGACTGCATTACCAAACTCATGTTGCATTTGAATAAGACTAGGCTAGTTTACTTGTTCAAAATCTTGCATAATGGCATGGTAATAATACCATAGATAATCAAATTATTTTTTGGCTATCATACTCATGAAATTATTATTATTGGGTAGGAATAATTGCATCATCTTCTTTATTACCATGATCTAAGATACTTGGAATTTCATCATCATCCATATGCATAAAATAGTTACCTTATACATCTTGTTGAAGGGGATCATCAAGACTTACCTCAAGATACTCATCATATTATTCATTAATAATTATGTGCCAATATTTGTCTCTTAAATGTGATTGTATGGATCAAACCCATATTGACCAGCTCCCCACTTAGCAAGGTATAAGTTAGCTATGCCATCAAGAGGTGTTAGAGGTTCTTGGTCACTAGGATGGTCTTTCTCTTCATAGATGTTCAAGTTCATGTTTAAAGTATTAGGCACATATGTATCTATATTAAAATTATCTAAGGGTTCATATTTGATAGATATCTTATCACTATACATGGTCCTAAATTCCATGTAAGACTAATATGAAGTCAAGTACCCTCCAATCTTAGCAGTGAAGTCCCTTGACAAGCAAAGGGTAAAGTAAGGTGGCATGTCTATAATCAACACATCTTGAGATATGGATAATTTAAGACAAACATGGAGAGTGAGATTCAAACGTTTTATAATGATAACTATCTTGGTAGCTAATCCATCCAATTGTAACACCCCTTTGGAGTGTGACTGATACTTCAACTTCATCTTGTCTTCTACTTGTTTATGCATGACTAATATACTTGCTCCAATATAAATCAAGTAATTATGTAAAAATGAGTTTTTAATGATGATGGATATGTATAATGGAGGAGGGTTATGCTTTATTTTAGACATGATTGGCTACCCATCTTTGGTCTTCACTCATTTGTCAAAACTACCCCTCTTTCACTAGGCTACCTAAATGGTGTATTGAGCTTAGAGATATCATTTTGAAGTAGGTCTCTTTGTCCAAGGATATAAAATGTTTACCACATTGGGATGATTACATGGAGATATTCCAACCTTGTCATGTCCTTTAGAAGTTATAAAACTACCACTAACTTGTGTAACTTGATACATAAGAGAAGGCATAAAAGAAATTCTAATATTTTGATTTTTTTGATTTACTTAAGCTATCAAGGCTAAATTTTTCATACCTAATCCTTGAGGGTATTGATATTTCATATTTGGACCATTAATTTACCCTTATGCTTACTCAACTACTCTCTTCTTTGACCTTGTGTTTGTAGCTATGGAATTTAATCCAATGTTCAAGTTGCCTTGATAGTTGATTACACATGAGTCTTCTTGATAGTAATTCATCAAGGAAACATATTATTGGGCATCTCCTCCAATATTATATCCTCCAATAATAATCTCCTCTTTAGTCATGGAAGGCATTATTCCCTACTGATCCATATAGGCTTGATTGAATGTATTATTTATATAAGTAGAAGAGTCATGAGGTTGGTCCCATGAAGGCTGCTTTCCATTGTCTTGTACAAGGATGTTTTGGATAGGTACAAGTGACTTGGAAGTATAAGGATCATTTTTATTTTGTCTATTTTGTTTCCTCACTTAAGTTATTAATCCTTGTCTTTGATATTGACCTTGAATAGGTTGTCTAGAAGCTTGATAGGATTGATAAGGCTAGAAAGTACCTTGATAAGAACTCTATTGCTAATGTTTTTTTGACTCTTAATAGTTTTAACCTATTCTCTAGGATCCCTAATCATATATTCCTCCTTTTGATTATTTGGTTGATTAGTGGTAGCTTGCTTATGCTTGTGTGTGGGAATAGGAACAATGATAGGCCTAAGAGATTGCACATCAAGAAGTAAAGGCATGGGAGTTCTAGGGGATATCTTCCTATCTTGAATAAGGTAGTTATAAACATTTATGATAGCCTCATAGGCATTAGGTAAAGTATCCCCTCCCATGGATTGAATCATCATGGATATATCACAATTAAAAGTTTTAAGTTAGTAAAGGAAATCATGATGGGAAATAATCCTTAACAAGAATGGGATCCTATCCCAGGTCTTTTAGAATATTATGTTAAAGTCTTGAATATCCTCTTGTGTTTCTCACTTTTTATATTTAGCTTCTTGATCAAAGACAAGTTGTCATATTTGTCTTCAAATATCCTTCTCAAGGCATCACCTAATTTATCCCATATAGTGATAGATTTGGGAGCCAAAGTGTCATACCAATCAAGTGACCTTCCTTTTAAATAAATATCCAATAGTCTGATAACAATTTCCTCTTCCATGATGTTATGTATATTTCAAAAAAAATTAATGTTATTTATGTGTTAAATAAGAGTAGTGGAAACTTATCTCATGTATGAAGGCACACTTTTGAGGGCTGACATAAGATGCCATTATAGTGAACAAGTGCTAAAGGGATATGTACATTGAAGGTAATAAAGGGTAGGTTCCTTGGGGCTTCCATCTTGTAAATTAGACCCAATAAAAGTCTCATAATAGGTTAGTGAATAGTCAAAGACTTTTTGGAGTATGGGTGGGTATTAGAAAACCTCTATGCTCTAAGATAATAATAATGTAATGATAAAAATTAAAATGGAATGACCTTAGTATAAGATATTGTTTTTACCTTAGGCATGAAAATGAAGCACTATTATATAACTATGAACTAATGAGTGCTGGAGTTTCCAAATGCTACATGAAGGAAGCTTTACAATTTCAAAATTTCCAATGTTAACATATACCTTTAACAAATTATTAGACTATGAGTCCCATGGGGTGTGCCAAAACTATTACAATCAAATTTTTACCCTAAAGGAGGTATAATTTTTCCTCCTTCAATTTTGTGTAACACGAAAACATCTCTCAAGTTGTGGGTGACCTATGGGAGAGATGAGTCTTTATATTGAAGGGATAGATCCCTTTCACCACACCTACAACTAACCACTAATCTACTTGATTTGAAATAAAAGGGATATAAAGGATTAAAACTAACCTAATTGATGTGATTCACCAAGATTAACTCCATAAGACTACCTAAACTTTTACCAATAAAATGAAATTTAAAAAATTAATCTCAACACCCAAGGTACTTCTAACAAAAGTGTTTCAACATGAAGGTAATATCCATATATTTATCAAGTTAGATGAATATAAGGTATTATTATAGACACTAGTACTATTTATTACACTTTAAGACACACAAAAACAACTAACTACACTTCATGTGACTTGTTAAAAGGTAGATTACTTGCACAAGGCATGAGAGAGTGAGATGAACACAAGGAGAGATAAATATCACTTTCCATTCAACCATGAAATAATTCACACACTTAGAAAAGAATTTGAGAACTTAAAACCATCTTGAAATCTTTTATTTAAAGGCAAAATCATTACTCAAACTAGTAGGGCTTCACCATACCAGATGTGGATATCTTACAAGGCCAAAAGTGGATGCTTATATAGAGAATTGGGAAGAGAGAAAGAGGCATAAGAGAAGGGGATTGACAAGTGTCCATGTGAGAGTTATGAATAAAGAGTTATAAAATATTCCAAAAAAAATTTCAAATCTATGTGTCTCTCCTTTGATGATACTCCATATTCTAAGTGGCATACGAGTTAGAACTTGGCTTGACACCTTGATCATCCTCTTGAAAACTACCCTTCCTTGCATAAGAAGAGTTATTGGAAATAATATGACTATGGGAGTGAAACCATTTTAAAAAAAATTCATTCGATTTTAATTAAATATGTATGAGCCATATAAATATGCATGTATATCTCATCAATCATAAACAACAAATCATAAGAGCATGAAACACATGGACACAACATATACATGGGAAAACCTCTTGGGGTAGAAAACCCACTAATGAAGCAAATGGACTAAATTAATATAATACAAACATAAATATTTAGTTGATAACCCACTAAAATTGGAGAATCAACCCTAATATATCAAACACCTACTTAGATTTATCAAGCTCCAACTTATAAGGAGGCTATAACCCCCTATATGATTCAACACTAACTCATACACCTAATTATTTGATTAAATTTATAAATAATTATTTCTTATAAAATATATTATTATCTACTCTTTTTTCTCTTTTCTCTCTTTAGCCCTCTCAAACTAGTCTTCAACTCTCTTCACTTATCTATCCCTTTTCATAGCTTGATTAGATCTTCTGACTTTGATCCTCTCTTGTAGAAATTTTGTTAGATATTCATGATATATATACTAATTTTCATGACCTAATTATGATTTCAAATTATCTATGTAATTTTATTATCCTATTCTACTCTCACTCTCTTAACACACTCTTTGCATCCCATCTCTACTTTCTCTAGGCATACAAAAACAAGCCTAACTACCTTGATTTTATACAAATCTTTCGATCATATCCTTAAAGGTTGGATATACATTCAAATAAATTAGGTCAGCCATGATTAGGTTAAAAAATATTATAATAAAATTCTTTATTCATGAATCAATCATTATAATAGGTTGGCCATACATCAATTAACCCTTACTCCTCTGTTGGGCTTATGGAGACCTAATAGGCCTTCTCAACAACATGTTAGCCTTTGATAATTATCAAAGATTATAAAAACATATCACATGGTAATAAAATAATATTAGATACTAATATATCCATTATCCAACTTCAATTTAGGTATAAAACACCTTTTAGGTCTAACTACCACTTGAACCCTTATTCAAATCACTGCTTATAAAAGGCCTGTGCAACATAAAAACTCTACCTTGAAAAATTGAGGTATAATTATAAATTTAAAAAAAAAATGGAAAATATATATATATATATATATATATATATATATATATATATATATATATATATATATATATATATATATATATATATATTTAGAATATTCATGACCTAATTTTCATCATCAACTTCATCTAATGCTTCAACTCAGGGTAAATCAGCTCAAACACTCCTTTATAAGATGTTCACTCAAAAATGGCAACTGACTCCAAAACATAGTCAAAGAAACATGAACATATGATACATGATTGATTATATTAAATATATTTAAATGCATGAAAAATATTATAATACATACTCAGAGTAACCTCAATCAATCATATGGTAAGATCTAATCAAAACTATTGGTCTAACAGACCAATCTTTTGACCTTCTCTCTCACACTCTACTCAGCTAAATAAGGCATTTTGGATTCAATGATTCAACTAATTGAAATTAATTAAAATATTTTAAAAATCATGAATATATAATTCAATACCCAAATTTAAAAAATATTTATTTTAGTGCATCAATCTTTCATGAAAATACATCATGTAATATCTTCTTTCTTCTATCTTATTTTTTCACTGTCTGCACAACTAGGTCTATCTAGTAAATGGAAAACTTTTATCATTGAAAAAACACATTTTATATATATAACATATCTTAAAAAATTCATTAAAATAAACTATAAGTCTCACACTTTGATCTTCATCCACTTATCAAATTTGACTTGGTCAACATTGTCTGCTACAACAAATATTTGAAAGATAAGCACTTATTTGTGTGGTCTTCTCACTCACCTAAGAAACCAATCACACACATAGATATTCTAGGGAGAGTTTAATTAAACCTCTAATCACTTTTTTGACCATATAAAACTATTATGATCTCTTTAGAATAATGTATTCAACATTGGGTCACAATTAGGGTTTTATGAGGTTTTCAACTAACTTTCAATCTTAAAAATTATTCATAAACCTTAGATCATATTTATAGAAACCAATTATTTTAAATTTGAGATAAAAAACTTCCCTATATATAATTAATATCTTATGATCTCATGCAACTACTGTATGTGCCAATGAGAACTGATAAAACATTCTGGGGTAGACAGCTCTTCATTTTGTGCACTTGAGAAACCTTGAAATGATTTTAAGTCTTTTATTAATAAAAAAATTCCTAAAAATTCATTAAAATACTTAAAATAACTTTACTCATCTATTTTAATGTTCATCTTCTCACCCATGTTATGGAAATTGATCTTATTGCCTCATATGGTGACCATCTCTCCTCTTACTTTCTAAGACTTGACCTACAAGTCTTGAAATTGACCTTCTAACCATTATGTAGACTCCACCTTGGAACTCATATATGTTAAAATTACTCTTATGTATTCTTAAATTACATCATACACTCACTCTTCTCTAGAGATTTAATAGAATGTCTTCAAATCTACTTACAAATCATTAGAACTTGACTGTAGCATCCTTGAAGCTATGTACATAGATCTTCAGAGCACATATATATTGGAATATAATATTATACTCATTTGGAAGGTATTAAATACCTTAGATATAACCTAAAAAAAACTTACTCTTAAATACTGTTAAGTGTTCTTCGGAGCATATGTATCTTTGTAGCTCATTCAAAGCATCTTCAAAAGTGATTACATAGAACTTTGGATCACATTGTTTCTCATTCAGAGCTCACTCATTTCATATTTAAACCTAAAAATAATATCTCACAAGGTATATACAAAGTATTAAAATATGCTTTACGCTTGTTTTACTAACCTCAAGACTTACTAGACCAAGTATTTGGACAAGAACCTTTGACATCAATTATATTAGATTGACATCAATGAGATATCCATGCATTTGATTTAAAACATTTGAAATCAATGAAAAAATTAAATATAAAAGCTCAAAAATATCTCCCTTAAGCAATGAAAATGTTTAACAATCTCCCCCTTTGTCATTGATGGCAAACATACTTAGAAAAAAATTGTCAACCACTTCTTGATAGCAATCATCTCTTAGACCTAGTTTTTACCTATTCTTTCTTCCTTTTTGATCTTGATCCCTTTCTCATATTTTTTTATCTTTATCCCCCATTTAAATTAATTAAAAATCACTACCTATAAAAAATCATAACAAATAAAGATCACATCAACAAGATCCCCCCTATCTCAAGGCATACTTCAGACATCTTCTTGACAAACTAATATAATTCCCCCTTTGACCTTACATCTTGTACACTCATTTATTAATATTGGAGAAAAAATACCTCCTTATTATCTCCACCTAAGCATTTAAATTTCTTAGTGATTGATAAGAGTAGGAATCACACCCAATTCCTATCTCATATGTTCAAAACTAGCCTTTGGAAGAGGTTTGGTCAGGATGTCTACAATTTGATCTTGTGTAGAAACATATTAAATCTTAACACTTTGTTAAATTAATTACTCTCATATAAACTGATATATGATGGTAATATTTTTGGTTCTAGATTGCATTAAAGGGTTATTTGAGACATTTGTATCACTTGTATTATCACAATAGATGGGGATTGGTCCATCCTACTCTACCTTATAGTCTTTAAAGTTTACCTCATCCATAGGACTTGTATACAACATGAAGCTACTATAATTTACTTAGAATTATAGGTGTACAAATCTACTGATGGTTTCTTCCTACTTATCCATGACACTAAGCATTATCTTAGGAAGAAATCTCCTCCACTACTACTCTTCTTATCAACTAAACTTCTTACCCAATCTACATCTGTTTAGGCTATTAGGTTGAACTCTTTGCCTTTTGGATACCAAAATCCATATTCTATAGTTCCCTTTAGATACATGAGTATCCTTTTGACTACTTTAAAATGATTCTCCTTTGAATCTACTTGAAATCTTTCCATAAGACCTACTTGCATGATGTTAGGTCTAGAAGTAGTGGTATACAACAAACTTCCAATCATTGACCTATATGAGTCTGATTGACTTTTGAAGACTCATCTACTTTTCTCAATTTACATCCTATGGCCATAGGTGTACTAACTACCTTGCATTCTTCCATCTTAATTTTTTTAAACATTTCTCTTATGTACTTGGCTTAAGAGATAAAAATACCTTTTTTAGATTGATTAATATATAACCTAAGAAAGAATGATAGTTTTTATAGCATATACATCTCAAATTCTTTCTTCATTAATTATTAAAAAACCTTTGTCATGTTTTCATTGTTTCCACCACATATGTTGTCATCCACATAAACAACTACAATCAACTGATGGTCATTTTTTGTCTTGATATATAGATTATTATCTACAACTCCTCTTTTGAATCCTTGATCCAGTAAATACTTGTCAATCCTAGCATACCAAGTTATAGGAGATTTATTTATATCATAGAGAGTTTTTTTTAATTTTTAAACATAATTATTGTAATCAGTTAGAGATGACCCTTTAGGTTTCTTAATATACACTTCTTCTAGATTTCCATTCAAAAAGGTAGATTTGACATCCATCTAGTATACTTTTAATCTTACATAGGATAAGAACAATCTAATTACCTCCAATATAGATACTAGATAAAATTTCTCCTCAAAGTCTACCCCTTAAACCTGTGCATATCCCATGCATACCAATCTAGCCTTGTTCCTAGTGACATCTAAATTTTCATTAAACTTATTTCTAAATTCCCATTTTTTTCCAATAACATTTTTATCTTTAGGTCTAGGTACTAGATTCTAAATTTCATTTTTTTTCTATTTTATCTAACTCCTCATTCATAACATCTAACCAAAATTTGTATTTTCTTTCTACTATAAAATTCTTAGGTTCAATTTTAGATAATAAATCAACATTCTCTTGATTTATATTTATCACTAATCTTTTCCTTATTTGCATACCTACATTATTATTTCCAATGATTTGAGATTTAGGGTGATCTCTTTGAATATGTCTTGATAGTCCTTATTGAGTCCTATCTTTATTCAACTTCTTCTTCCTAATCAACATCTACAATATCCTCATCATTCTTTAAGTCTAAATTTTTTGAAGTATTCTTTGACTATGAGAGATATTTTCTTGGTTCATCAACCTTTACATTTATACTTTCCACTATATTTTGTAGTATTTTTTTTAACATCTATAGGTTGAGCTCATTGATGAATAACCTAAGAATATGCCTTCATCATATCTGAAATCAAACTAAGTTTTCATCATCTCTTTTGATGAAACATTTACTCCCAAAAACTCTAAAATGTTCTATATTTATAGGTCTAACCTTCCATAGTTCATAAAGAGTCTTGTTACCATTTATCCTTATTTATCCTCTATTCAAAAAGTAGTCATTAGTGACAACTACCTATCTCCAATATCCATTAGATAACATTGATTCATGCATCATACTTTTATCCATCTCTTGAACTATTTTATTATTCCTTTCTACTACCCTATTATACTGAGGTATCTTGGATGCTAAGAATTATCTTCTTATCCCATGAAACACGCAAAAATAATCAAACTCATTGGACCAAAAATCTCCACCTTTATTAGTTCTTAAGCATTTGATCTTCCTATTTTTCTCATTCTCAACAAAAGCCTTATTGATGCCTAAAAGTATATCATAGGTGGTTTTTACTATTTAATAAACACTGCTATTTTTGAATCTAGGAAATCCAATCCATGAGTTGTAGGTTGTGATAATCTTTCTATCTTTAGTGGAATAGAAGTAGAACAAGTTGATTGTTTCACAAATTTATATTAGTTCATGATTGGGAGACACTATGGATTAATAATTAATCTCTAATTTCAAAGATTGTGTATGATGTTTTAAGTGAATTATGCTCAAAACCTAAGTCTAATGATAAACTAAGATAAATATTCCTAATGAAAATTATCTAAGGTGAATTGATAAAAAAAGGTGAGTAAAAAGAAGGGTAAGGTAGAAGAGAGAGGTGTTGTTGATCTTTAGTTCAAACATTATGACAAAGTTCCAATTTCATCTAAATATGAATTTAACCAATGTATGATATGAAGTATCATAAGCTCAAATCCTACCACATGTTAGGCAAACATCTAAGTATAGTATGAAATAGTGTATGGACTAGGATTACTTTAAAGATTCACCCTTACAAGTAAACGACATTAGCACAAATCAAGAAAGGTAAATAAAATGAGGTAAGCCATAGAGATTTCAACTAATCTATAATTATTATAAATTATGAACTCTAAACTTTAAGGATGTACATCTAGAATTCATAAGAACCATTTAAGTCTAAGATTTAGATTAGACAAATGAGAGAGAAACCATAATAACAATTCACACAAGAAAAATGGACAAACTTTGTAGAACTCCTTGCTTTGTATTAATTTTATCAAAAGTTTAAAAATAGTTTTTGGCTCAAAAAAATATCTCCCTTTTACAATGGGTAATACTATTAGGAATAAGTACATAAATTAATGCAGAAATAATTTCATAAAATCACAATAATAGTAGATAAATAGATATGCATAAAGAATAGAAATAAAATGCACAACAAGAAGATTAGATTTAATATGGTTCACCTAATGTGGGATAAATCCACAAAGAAACACTTGATTATATTTTATTATAGATCATGAGATTACAATCCACTCTCAAATCAATCTTCTCATAATTATAATGCACTAATATTATTTGAAGCTGCACTCGACAAACCCTCTTGAATTGATATTTGAATTCACACACTCTATTTTTCCTTCTCAAATTTTTTTTCTCATGATGTATTACCTATGAAATATCTATATATACATAATACATCAACAAAATGATATTACAAAATAATGGGTACCAAAACAATGGGCCAAGTCAACCCAAAAAATGGGTTCCCATTAAAGGGGGTCCAAAAAATATAGTGTATAGTACATTTTAAATGTATATTATTTTAAATACACTATAATTTATAAATAGGCTCCACAACACAACAAATACCTCTTTATATAGACCTTTTATGAGGCATACTAGTTAATCAAGTTAAAATTTAAGGACATTTGTCCTTTTACAATCTTTTGAGAACCCTTTAGACATTTTAAATGACTAACCTAGAGGTAATGTGCTTTTCAAGTTTCACATGCCTTAAAAAATAATATTATCTTTTAAAAAGTATACAAGTTCAATTACAAAAATAATATTCTTATCTTAACTAACCTGGAGACCTTTTTGCTAATGTAGTCTTCTACCTTCCTTATAAGATATTCATTTTATAATGTTCATTAATCAGCTAGAGATCAATGATAGGTTTCATGGGGAATTCCTTTTCTTGATCCTATAGGCTCTTGAGATCCCTCTCAGGCCTTTCAAAAACTTGTTTGATGCTCCTAGCATCTCCTATCTTTACCTCACTTCTTGCATGAAATGAGTAGTTCTGTGCTTGAACTCCTCATCAGTTATTAGACCCAAAGGACTAAGTATGGTTGGATCTTTGACTAGGCTATCCAAAATGTGTAATATATTATATTATTGATATTTTAGGTCCTTAGAAATGTCTTCCATTTGGTTAGACTAGCTATTTAGGGCCTTGATCTTATTAATTAATATAGCCATATCCATATTTAAGTGGGCTAGGTTGACTATTTTAAGCTCAGGGATTTGATTTTTAGTCAAGACCTTGATAAAATATTTCAATTGGTATCTTGAGGCTTAACATTAGCCAACTTGGCCTATAGCCATTGTTCTTTGTTTATTCACTGCCGCTTCCCTAGTCTTGACTGACTTTAAAAAATTAAATAAATTAGTCATGGTATCATTAAATTGTTTGAATATGTCTTCTTGGATTGACAAGATGGCCTATTATTTTAAATTCTTATTCTACTGTTAGATTATCTTGATCATTGTTTATAATTAGTTTGACTGAGACTCAAATTTTGTTGTAGCATAATGGAGACCTATCATCTAAATGAAAACTATGTCATAATAGAGCCTCTTTGCAAACATGTTCTTTTCCTCTTCTCTTATGATGTGTTTTTGGTTCTCAATGGTCCAAAACAAGCTCTACCAATTTTTATCCCCTATATTTAAAGTTGTGGCATCAAATTATGTGTCTTTGCAGACTCTTCCTTCTACGTCTGAGATCAAATAGAGTTCCACATCCTCTTTGGAAACAGTTTTTTGAGTTGTCATGTCTATGAACTTATCTAGATTACTTGATAGGGATTTATTTAAGGTTTTTATAGTTATTTAATGGTGTTATCTATTTGAACTTATGTGAGCTTCATGATTTAGATTGTGTTTAGATCCTTGTATTATAACTTTACTTTTCTTAGGTCTGTAAAATATGCAAATTGGCACATTCTACTTATGTGGCTTTGATGTGGCATTCATGTGGCATCTTTCTCATTAATATTTAAAATATGATCTTTTGTCACCCTTAGACACATGTCAAAATTTTATTGGTTGTGGGCCCTTTGAAATTTTTTCCTCACCTCACATCATTGGATCTATTTGCTTAGATCAATAAGGTTTGTTGATATTGATCTGAAAACTCAAATATTATTAGATGATTGCTACATTACCCATAGTTAATTAATATTATCACTTTTGCATTTTCTCTGAGATTTGTTGAAATTTTAATGTTGATCTCATTTTCACAAATCAATCATGCTCTGTCAATCTTGATATACTTAATTATTCCTCCTACTCTATAGATTGCTGATCAAAATGTGTACACTCATCCATGTACTATTAATCTTTAAAGGATTCTCAAGATTTAATTTTTGGCTTGTAGTTATGCCATATGTCATTTCCACATTCATCCTTAGGGATTTTGACCTTTTAACCTTCATCACACACCATTAGATTTATTTGGCCTGATCAATGCACTTCATGAAATCTAGATCTAAGTGGTGGAACACTATTAGTTGTTCAATATTATTTCACTGATATTATGACACTTGTCACCTACTTTATTGCCTTGGGATCTTTTTTGAAACTTTGACTTGACATGTACCATTGATAAGAATGTGTATGCAAGGTCACATACCATCGATCTTTGAAAGATGTTTGAATTTTAGCTTAGGGTTAGGGATTGAATTTTTAAATTTAATCTCATACCATTGGATCCCCATCACTTGGGTAAATACACATCATCGATTAAGGATCTTGACTTGTTGACTTTATATGAACTACTATATCTCTATCACTTGAGTAAACGTAGACTATTGATCTTGTGGATAATAAAATGATTAAGTTAGAATTTAGGTAATATAAATAAATTAGGTTAAATTATTAAGATTAAGGTATTTTTTCATGTTAATAGACATGAATTAAAACCTTAGGATTAAATATTAAGATAAGTTAGAACATAATAAAGGTGACCATGTGATTAGCTAAACCATGATAATAATAAAATAGACCAAGGGGCCACGGGACATAAAGAGACCAAGTATAATATTTTTAAACTAAAGTTTGGTCATGTTTAAAAACACAACTAAGCCTTAGGATAAATATTAAGCTAAGTCTATGACACAAATAACTATTTCCACATAAATTGTTCCTATGTAATTTTGAATTTAATTTAAAAGGGATCTAGGTTAAAACATTAGACTAGGAATTTATTATGACTTAAAATAGATTCAATTAACCTTTGATAGCTGAAAGGAAAGTAAAATATCAATTTAACATTAAAAGACAAAACTCTAAGCATGTTCATTCCTAATTGAGATTCCATTAAACCTATAATAAAAAAACATATTCAACAATCATTAGCAATATTAAAAGGGGTAAAACCATTATCATTTGAGAATATGTTAATTAATCAAAATAAGAAATAGGTGTGGATGATATTCAAATAAAGACAAAGTACAAATATTCTAGTGGTACTCTGATCAAGTGAATTTTCAATTTTAAGGTACAAATTTTCACAATTTAAAATAATGCTCCCCATTTTTTAGAAATGGGGGTATGCTGACCTCAACAGGCCTTAAATGTTTGAAAATTTTTAGATATTTTGATTTCTCTTTTAGAAAATCAACCCAAGTCATTCTTGTGTAATCATCAATGAGTAACATAAATTAGCTATCTCCTTGAATTATTTTAATTCTCATAAACCCATAGAGATCATTATGGATTAGTTCTAAAGGTCTAGTAGTAGAATATTCTTTAAAATTGAATCTCCTCCTAGTCTACTTACCATGTTGACATTATTTACAAAGAACATCTGTAGGTTTAGAAATTTTGGTCATATTCTTCATAGATCCCTTAAAGCTGATCTTAACTAGGTTGTCAAAGTTAATATAACCTAACCTTCTATGACATATCTAAATTTCATCTATCTTTCTCATGAATCACTTCTCTTTTGTGATCTCATTTTATATATAAAAATTGTTCTCAATATTCATGTCCTCCTTATCTCACAACCTTTGTCATGAAATGTTAGGGTATGTCCTTTAGTGCACATTTAACTTACACTCAACAATTTGTGTTTCAAACCATCTACATATATATTTTTTTCGTCTTGGTCTTCCCATTATCTAATCTTAAATCACCTTTTCCAACTATATTAGTGGATGTGTTATCTCTAGACATTACTAAACCTATGACATTCTTCTTAAAAGTAATGAATTTGCCTTTATATCCTATCATGTGACTTGAGAAAACATTATCTATGTACCAATTTAAATTTTCATTCTAAGTATGAAAATTATTTTGGGCTATCATAGATTCTTCTCCTCTAGATTCATGGTTCTTTTTTAATTTACCTAGAGGGTCTATTTTATTGATCCATTCTTTAGTGTCATGACTCATTATATTCTCAACATGATTGGTTTTCCTTATAGATATTGTCTTACATTATATTTTAATGTG